>CP136065.1:98651491-99251491 GCA_032622095.1 Siphonodentalium dalli
TGACTTAATTGTCAAGTTGAAATCACACTATTTAATTATTTATGGAATCTTATATACCATTTTTATTGTGCTCACGCGCTGTTCGTGATAACTCAGTAGCTGACTTTACCCCCTCTCCAATATACATATTGACATTACTCGGTCATTCGGAAACACGACCAAGACTAAATAACCAACATTAATATGGCTTTTCGCACCAGGTATCCAAGGAAATCCATTGTTGAAATGTTTGCGTGGCAACACGTTTCATTAAATTAATGTCAATTTTATGTAATTACACAAAACCGCACCACTCGAAACGAATCGCACAGAGTAACTGATGCATATATAATCACATAACCAACTCCCCCCCCCCCCCCCATGTGAACCGGAATGTTTTTTTTATCGATAGCAGACATACGTTGAATTTGTTTTTTGCCCTGTCGGTGTGATCATTCAGTGACTTGTCAAGCTGGAATCCATACTATCAAAGTTTACAGCCTCTGATACAAATACTCTACAAGCAAATGCACCTAATTCCGAGAACAGTCATAAATAGAAACTGTCAATAGTAACTCAGACACGAAGATAGGAAAGATAAAATGGTTCAGTAGATTTTCACTAATTTATCCAATTTGATATGTCTCTTTAAGGTAGCAATACACGATTTCCAGCAATTTTGCCAACCTGGGAGGGGTTACGGTACTTCAAATCAATGCTAAGCCATTATCGTTGGCATATATCCAATCGAGCATGTTTTAATTTCGACAGAAATTTTAGGTGTAATCATATAAATGTACTTTTGGTTCTTCGTACAGTTTGTCATTGAGTTATGCCCCTTGGTTAGCACACACGAACCGCTCAATTTTACCCATTGTTTTACTCAAATTGGCCATTTTTAACCCCAAAACAGACCATGATAGAGCGAATGTCAGTAAATAAGATTCTTCCACCTGATAGAGCTATGCTAGAGCTGAGAAATATTTGAAATAGAAAAAAAGTTATCGTATCAATTTGAAAAAAAAGTCTTGCGAGCCCAGATGACAGAATTCAGGGGAGAGAAATCGGGCTATTTTCCTGTAATCAATAACACAGAGTTGGCCTTCACTGAATACGAAAACCCTGTTGCGTATCCAAATGTTTCACTTTTTTGAGAACTTTCCCAGTTTTGTAAAATAAATAAACCTTCAAACCAGTAATGACACAGTTAACACAGGCTACACTAGCCACTATGCCCCCCAGATACTTATATTTCTATTTTTCAGACCCCCTACAACCCGTGAAATTGTGTACTGCTACCTTAGATTTGATCTTCCATTGTCTAACGGTATTTCCGCCTAAAAGATTGAAGAAATATTCTCAAAGTTCAAGGCCGACAAACGGAAACTATAAGTTCCGATTGAAAGATCGCATAATCCTTTTAAGATTGCTTCTTGGGAAACCAGTAAAGGCGTCATGACATCAATACGTACATCATGACGTCACAACCTACATCGGCGCGCAAAATTCTAGACAGGACTGCGTCGATGGCCAGACAGCTGAGACTCGTATTCCACGGGCAGGCTAAACATCCACATTTACGTTATATGTGATTATTTACATACATTGTATATATTATTTTCTTGTGCCCCGTTAGGGTTTATCATCAAATCCTTCCAAAGATAAAAATTCATCCGATTATCACATGAACAGTAACAATCGGGCGCAAATTACGTTTACGTATGATCATATTGTAGATATAAATATAACAGGAAGGCAGCTTGACTGTTCTGCAGAGGGAATAGCGAATTAAATAAGCGTAGTAATAACTAACTAAATTTACAAATCTTATATAGAAACATGATAATCAACCCGTGCTACCATACCCTCCTCCCTCAACAGGACTGTCAAGTTGCTTAAGATATGCCAGTAAGATAACAGGAGATAAATAAAACAATGACAGATGAAGATGCAGGTAGAGAGGTAGATAGAGAAGTAGAAGAGACATATACGCATGAATATGCTCGGTCTGACAAGTCATGTCATCGATTGCTATCGGGAAATCAAACCAAAGCTCACGTATTTCCACCGTTGTCCTGAAATACTCATGGACGAGCAGTTAGTCCCATAGAATATTTCCAGATAATAAGTTCAATACACGACTATAGGCCGTTTGTTGAACTTAATATCTGAGCATTTCCCAACAATTAATACGAATCCGCTTGCACTTGTACTAGCTGTCGTCTGCTTACTGTATAGTTCCTGAACATCAACCCAGTTGAATAATATACAATTGCAGAGATAGTTTTATGACAATTAAGGGTTAAATAAGAAATGAATTTGACTGTCCAAATAATCAGTCTAACGACAGCAAGTTACACGACATCCATTAACAACCGCCCAGATAATCTATAAGGACGTCATTCGCCAAACCAGATCTCTTTGGTACCTCAATATCGTGTGACTGTGAACGTTTCATTCGTCGGTTTCTGTTATTCGGCTGCGCTGTCTATGGTACAGTAATCTGTCGTTTCTCCGGGCTGAAGATATCCATCCAGACAATCAACCCGAAAGCACTTACGCAGATGCAAAGTGGCGGCAAACTGATGGCCAAGGTCGTTAGATCGTTTTCAAACATCGATGATTTATTTCGGCTATATCGAGACGTTGTATTTCGATAGATAACTGACATCGTGATGATGTCCTTTTTGGTTCCATTTTCTGTTCTGGATACCTTGCAGTAGCATCTGCATTGAGAAGACTTTGGCCTCTTGTCTGGTAGCCAGAAACTTGGATAAGTCGTTACTATCACGGTGTTAGAAATGTTTCTCGGTCTTTTACTGGTTGACTGTACAGCTGTTGTCAAGGAGCCTAAATCAACTATCGAGATAGTATTTTTGGATGTCAATGTCGCTATGTCAATGGTCGTTGATTCATTTGATGGGCTGCTCCTAACAGTTGTGATCGTTTTACTTGATCCGGGCTGGCTCGATGTTTCACTTGTCATTGTACTTGATCCGGGCTGGCTCGACGTTTCACTTGTCGCTGTACTTGATCCGGGCTGGCTCGACGTTTCACATGTCGTTGTACTTGATCCGGGCTGGCTCGACGTTTCACTTGTCGTTGTACGTGATCCGGGCTGGCTCGACGTTTCACTTGTCGCTGTACTTGATCCGGGCTGGCTCGACGTTTCACTTGTCGTTGTACTTGATCCGGGCTGTCTCGACGTTTCACTTGTCGTTGACTCAGTCGAGATCAGCGACATGCTGGTAGTTATTTCCATTGTTAGATCTGTCGATGACGATATCCCGATTTCAACGGCATCTGAAGATATATATTGCACAACTCGTTATGCACGATCATATATTAATATTCTTAAATTGACGCACGTTTGCCGTTGTGCCTCAAGTTTCCACTAGGTGGATCCGAAATAACCATCAGCCGACGTTATTCACCAAATGTGACTATTATAAAAACATGCAGTGGGTTTAGTTGGTAAAGGCATAAGGTCGGGGGATATGTTGTCGTCGCTAATATCAGGACCGGCGTGATCACAGATATCACTAAATCTGCTTGACTGACTAAACTTCGCGTATCGCCCTCGATGTGAGCGATGACAACATATCATGGCGGTTGTTAAGTCTCACCAATTAATATCAGCATACATTGTATGCTAGCGTAATTAACGAAACACAGCTAAACTCTTGGGATTTAAAGCAGTTATTATCAAAATCCATTCATAGATCACATACACGTAGGCTTTATTTCCAGATGTAATGATTAATTACAATCCGTACATAAGGGTTCATCGAACGAATGGACCATAATCGTAAGTTGGTGTATAATTTAGATTAATGGTACATCCGGGTATCTGATAAATCCAAGATTCATGATGTAAAACTATGGGTCCACCACCTACCAACATAAAAATATTCAAAAGTGACGATAGTTGAAATACCAGAGGGAGAAGCTTGTCAATTTCATAATGTTCATTTAATCTATAAAATGTCGTCGATTTCAACGAAACTCGAAAACAACGTCATCGTTTATCCCCATTGACCGAATTCGCGTGAACCTGAGTGTATATTTTGCTTTTTCATCATTATTTGTTCCTTTTCGATTCAATAAAATAGTAAGATATCAATGGAATATCAGATTACATATTTAATGTAGTTTTGTTTCGTTTTGCATGGTAGTCTCTACATTATATAGAAAAATAGACATTTAAAGCCCAAGTGCTATGCATTAATTGGAAAGTAAAGCTTTGGTGTACATGTATATCGTGTCGTGGTTGTGAGTAATCTCGTACCGGCGCGAAAATAACACGATAGCTTAATCAATTCTGTGCTTGTATGGCTATAGTAGAAATGTCGGTTAATTTATTACCAACATATTTGGGGCTTAACCAGAAAATTAAACTCCCTAAATACATTGTGCAACTGACAAGTTTCGAGTGTTATCCAATATATTCTGCCTCCGAAGGAGAGCGTCCGAGAATATGATCCACAGGACAGTAGCAACAGCGTACCTGCCTACTTGCGCCGATGGGGTCATTGTCACAAGGCTCCGGTCACATTCATAGCCAGCTTTTTACATCGATCACAAATGTAGCCAGCTTTTCGCCGGCGATCACATTCGCAGCCAGCTTTTCTAATTCCATGCTTTATATGGCGCGAAATATGACGTCATCGCGTTCGTGACTAATATATCGACGTCATGCTCCAAAACTGACTTCGTTTATCAACTTATATTGGAATATAATTCGAGCATCTAACGACATTGATTGGAAACCTCAGATTATTAGATGAACTAATATCAAATTAAAATTTATGTTGTTTTTCATTCATCAACTCAGAAAAATGAGACTAACCTAATCTTGTTCATTGAGGCTCGCATGAATATGTGATCGTCGTAGACAAGCTGGCTACATTTGTGATCGATTTAAAAAGCTGGCTACGAATGTGACCGGAGCCTTGTGACAATGACCCAATCAGCCCTACTTACCCACATCAATAACAAAACAATTATTATAATGATTTGAAGACCTTTAGACAACAAATAAGATGAAAATATTCAGCGGAGGTCGTCGCGGCTATCTACGAAACAAAGTTATCAACCACATGGACTATATGATATAGTCTGACTCGTGTGAATACGACTGTTGGATGTTCTGAAGCTGCAAATGTGATCTTACACGCGTTCCAGCCTTCTGAAGGGGACATTTGTGGATTTGAGACTGGATTCACCAGAACATAGCTCAAGTTGCAAATTCAACCATAAACATCATCATAGCGTCGTATCGTAGTGCTTCACATATGAGCCAGAGACTAGTCCATTTGATTCGATTACGCGACTCCTGCAGCGAAGTGAGATATTGTACGCGTGCTCCATTCAGAAAGTTGTCGTCCAATCAGCGGCCGATGATGGTGAATCGAAAACTAAAGTTAGCCGTTCTCGACCAATTAGACAAATTGGCGACAAATAATCAACTAGAATATGATAATAACCTTTCTCGCACAACGTTGTTATGTCTCTATCCGGTGTAATGCAATACTGATCACTGAATCCATTCGTTCCTCCTGTGTACATATACACACAAGGCCCGGTATAACTTGGCTGTCCAGGATACCACATAAACCATGTGACTGGAGTGCCATTATATGTTACGTAATCATTAGTTCCTTCAGTCCTGGTTATACCCATCCAGAATCTGGCGTAGTTGGCGACATGGTCGGGAAACCTGGAACGGATGAAAATACACTAGTAAATAACCTAATTCATGCTGTTTGGTCATAGTTTTGTATCAGGCGTATTCGACACTATTCGAGGGTAACAAGAGGTCAGGTCACGAGTCTCGCGCAGGTAGATGTTCACTTTCATATTTTGATAGTGTTTGAATCTGATTCGTTGCATCTTCCAAAGAACATCATTATTTCCCCCCGCATGTGGGATATATAATACGTGTTTTTGCGTTTACGCTGTGCCAATTGATTTCGACTGTGCCAATAAATGGACATCATGTGGTAAATGTTAGACCGAAAGTAATATTACTGTTCTTTGTTATCACATGGAATCGTAATAATCCAGCCCTGAATCGCAGAATACCAGCCCAGATATATTGACAGTGTGCGTGAATAAAAACCACGCCAAGCTGCTAGGATCCGAATCAGCCCGGACCCACGCATTGTTTTTATGCGGGATGTTAGAGACCAGAACAGTTCGGGATTTAACGAAACCTCTATACGCAGTGTTTGGGGCCGCAGTCACACAGAAATGTGGCGATATTAAACCCTACTTTCCATAATTTCAATATGGTATCTGCATACAAAATTGACATTACATGACAGATTATCCAGACCCCCTCCCATGTCACCATCGTACCACGAATAACTCCATGGATATAGGTAGCGAAACTACCATCGACTATATTCGGATAGAATATGGCATGCCAGGCAATTATCACTCGAAATGGCGACATCATAATGTTTGTCGCGATGAAGCGCACGAAAACCCAACCACGCACGGATGGGGCAGCAACCGTGCGTAAGTATTAACCCCTTAATTCCAACAATTTGGATATTGTTACAATCGTATAGCGGAACTAACGTCGACTATAGATTCGCGAAGTAATAAGGAATATTGCCCAAAATATCATGGCAATTAACCCTCGATATGTCATCCTCGCCGATTATATATTCGCCGTCAATGAAGCGAACAACCCAAACCGCCCGCGTGGCGTCTAATTATGATGATTTTAGTGGCCATGCAGCATAGTGCTTATGGCCTTATGAATCCTTAGTATTGAATATTTTCCAGCAAATGCCACATTGGACTGTTTTGGATGTTTTTGTCCATTTTAAAAGATATTTCTGTGCACAGATAGTAAAAACAATGAACACAATTAGTGTTTAATGTGTATAATCATTTGAACGTTCCTCCTGAAATACCACGGGAGGCCTTAGTTGTCGAAAATATTCATATTTGTTCCAATCACCGCAAACAGAAAAAACATTAAAACGCATACAGTTTCGTTCATATATATCATGACCATCGCGTAAATAGCATGCTATCAAACGACCTACTATATTTTGCCTAAGCAAAAGTCTGATTGTGTCACAGAAGACAGCACAGTGTTACTGGCTAATAACACACAAATGATATAAACGCTCTGTATTAGTTATATATCAAGAATTCAGCAACAAAGAACGCTCTTCATGTTTACCATCATGATATAAACAAACACTAGTAAAGTAACTTTTTATGCCTTTGTTTACATAAAAATGGTCAAACATGACAATAACATACTGTTTATCCGATATTTCTTATTTGTATACGGACAAAGTCTGTCTAAATTTTAATATTCTTTCTGTTTGTGGCGGTTTTTGACCGGTGGAAATATTTTCACAGCATATGTATACCCACCGCCGAGGCGTCCCGTACCTTTATGCCAATCAAGAGTTACTGAATTTCACATTTTTTTTCAAGAAACTGACTCCAAATTTGAACGTTGATAATGGGGTAGGTGTAATCACAAAAGGCTATAATCTTGTCATTCCATATTCTACTCATTGCAGACAAAAGTTGTTTTATTCCAGTTTGTGTAGATTGTTTCATCAGTACTTTAGTGGAGGTATATTTGGAACTTAATGGGCATGTCATATATTACAATCCCGAAATAATAATTCGCCATCGAGTGGCAACACAAAGGATTGTAGCTCTGAATATGAACATCAGACCAGGAAGCAGTAAACTCTGTATGAAATAACGTTTGTAGTAATGTTTTATGTAATAAGTTCCATGTTTTCTGAGGTTTTGTCAGTATGGTTTTTCAGATATTCAAATTTGGAGTCAGTTTCCAGAAACTCTAGTGAAACCCAGTGCCATTTCATTGACATATCCAGTGTAAAGCTATTATTATTTCAACACTAAGAGTTTGAGAGTAAACGAATATTGATTTTACTATTTATGCACGAAAACCTTTTAAAATGGACAAAAGCTCCCCGAAATCGCATTTTTAGAAAACATAGTTAATACTGAGGATTCATTGGGCCATAAGTTGATTTTCTACAGAATGTTTTTGGGAATTCCTTCAGTGTCTTTAACCGTGTATACTTAAGTTGTTATGAGAAATGAAGGGAATATGGATTTATATTTATTGAGTTGTATGACCTCAAATATCCTATTTCATCACGCCGGTTCTCGATCACAGGCAAATTTGTCTGCCCATGTAATGGGAGACATGGAAGAATATATATTTTTAGTTTTGTCTTCTCAATCATAGATGCATAAGAAAATGAATTTTGTTTGTGCACAATCTAGAGAAGACATTAATAAAACAACAAGAGATCCCTTCATTTTTCTTAAGTTTCCAAAATACAAGACCACACAAAATGAATTTTAGCTAATTTTGAGGAATTGCGGCTGTGAAATTAGACTCCCAGTTTTTGAGGCAAATAGCCCGAAAAATACTTAACATATCTGGGAAAAGTTTTCTGTTCTGTATTCAGGATTGTCTACGCACTTTACAAAATGTAAAATATTATTTTTATAAACATTGTTGAAAAGTCATAAATTGAGTATTTTACCAAATTTTGAAAATTTATTTCACAAAATTCAAAAATTCATCAATTTCGCCTTTCTTGATTCTTTTTTTTTTATTTTAGCATGTTGCTTTTAATTGGCTAATGTACTTATTCCCAATGAGACACGTTTGTTGCAAATAGTTTGAGGGAAATAGCACTGGACTTTCAGCATAATACTAAAGTGCTGGTGTTGCCAATGATATAATTGCTCTAAGCTCTTGTGTCACTGCGCGTGTCGGTAATAAACGTGTGTCTTGCTAAATCGTGAGAGCGAATTTAGAGGCTAATTGTGTTATAAATATATATATTAAATATATATTAGTTTCCAAATATACGTGATTAAATCTTGTAAAATAGTTCACGGGGGATCTGATGCATGCAGCTTCTTTTCTTGTATGATATGACAGGCAGTGTCTGGTCTACAACGGATGGAAGTGTGTCAGTCAGTGCATAGCGTAATTCGTGTTGTCGTATACGTCGTTAATATATGGGGGTACAATATACCTAACAGTGACGAAAAACACAACGAGACTCAGATGGTATCGAATAAATTGTCAGACAAGTACTTTTATGTAACTTTTTTTTTTACCTTTGACCAGTATTGGGACCCACCCACCGCTGAACAAAAATGTGATTCCGTTTTGACAAGTTTTTTCGACATCCAGCCCCTCTAGAAACACGAAGAATATTAACCACTTACTGTCTGTTTCCTATCAAATTTGACAAGAAAGATCTGTACCGACCGTCTAAAGGCAGTTTTGATATTACACTTGCATTATCTAGGTTAAGGCCCAAAAATAGTTGAAAAGTATGGAGGAAATGTTTTTGATCTGCGGTAAAATTACTTTTGATTCAATCTTAACCATACAGCCACCCATGCACCCATCCCCTCATACGTGTTCGGCAAAATGGCCCAGACCTCCGCTTTTGTGAGACCTGTGAAACACGAAAGAGCGTCGACGGTCAGTAGGTCGTGATATGGGACAAATAAACAGCGGTTTGCTCACGTTTTGAGTGAATATCTAAAAGCATATCTTAATTATCGACCACTGCGCTGTGTTGTTCAGAGTATATAATTATGATCTTGGGAGGATATTTCAGTTTAACGGTCTATATTGTCCCTACTACCAAATTACCAACACATCCTCGTGCAAATGTTCATGTTGGACCTGAATAATCACATACTGTAGGTGAAATAACCCCCGTATTGGACTTACACCCATTTCCCTGTGGCGCGGACCACAGTAAAACACAGTACAAAGAGCTCATATCTATTTAGTCGTGAGTTGCTTCATTCGTGTAAACATCACCCCATCGCTCAAATAGTTATGCATCGAATGCTATTGATATCGGGTGATGGTAAAATATGTATGTTTTGTTATTGTTCGTTCATAGATATTTAAAGTGATGTGAAACATGGAGTCATCAAATATAAATGGAGAATAATCTTGCTCTAAGTATTTTGTTTTCTACAAATGTTATATCCAAATTGACAACAGACACCGTCATTGTTATATAGTAATTAAATGCAGTGACTATTGATGGCGAAATCGTTTTCGTTAGTTTATCGCATATAGTTGCGTCCCGATTCGTGAAGGAAATATTTACAATTGAACGCAATTTAGACGATGTTTTCTATGGAGTGGTACGGTCAATTTGCCCCAGATTTTGGGTGATATTAGTAGAATGCTACATTCCTCCAATTGGCATTGCGCCTGAATACAAACTTATCAGTTTCACGCACCCGAACAAGTTCTTAATATGTCTTTAATATATAAGCAGGGAACTGCCAGATAAACATCCATATATATCGCAACTTTACGAGCATTTGCCACACCATATTAGCTGACCACCGATATATAACTCGATCAGACATCCAGCGTTAGAACCATTTCTTAGAAACACCGATGACCAAAAACTTTTTTACTATGAACTTTCGTGCAACAGAATGGGCATATCAGCTTCGGTTGCAACACTGACTAAATAATAATGTTTGCAGAAGTACATAAATCTCTGTTATCGGTATCTTGGTAAAAGATGTGTGTTATAATGTTGCGGGGTGGGGGCTATACTATATACATTACGTTGATATAACTTGTATGCCCCATTCTCTTGTAAATATTGTTAATACAATTGTCTAAAGATGGCATATCTCTTAGGGGTTTTACATAATAGACATGATTCGAGGTCTTCTGTTCGGAAAAGTTTCTACCAATTAATATACATTTTATTTATAATTTCTTATCACATCGGTCGGACAGTTTTATGGGTTATCTTTAAGGGTCACACAGTCCGTTTTCTGTCGTCCGTAGCGGTTTAAAGCGCGCGATTTTATATTGGATGGTGGGAATCAAGTTACTACCAATTAATTTGGTAAATTGTTAAGATTATCGTTTTCACCATTAAACTCTCGAGACATTTACTCACGTGTTCGTCACGAAATCGTATGTGGCAGCTGTGGGTAACACGATTATATACCCTCCCTGAGCTGCGCATGTTGATGTAGCGGTCGGTTCATTCACAAAACCAGTCCCTCCAACCCAGTAACATTTGTTCAGAGAACTGTAGTACGCATGCGTGGGATCCAGGCAATCGTAGTCTGACAATTATAAGTACATGTACATGTATGATACATACGCTGAAAACAGACAACATCTACGCTGACATACATACTGTCAGGGAATGATTCGCAAGCACACGTCTAGAGTTACTATTAAAGGCACGTGAGGCCTTAGTTGTCGAAAATATTCATATTTGTTCCAATCACCGAAAACAGAAAAACATTAAAATGCATACAGTTTCGTTCATATATACCATGACTATTGCGTAAACAGCATGTTATCATAAAGACCTACTATATTTTACCTAAGCAAGAGCCTGATTGTGTTACAGAAGACAGCACAATGCTACTGGCTAATCACACAAAAATGGCATAAACGCTCTTTATTTGTTCCATATAGGGAATTCACCAACAAAGAACGCTCTTTATGTTTACCATCATAATATAAACAAACACCAGAAAAGTAACTTTTTATGCCTTTGTTTACATAACAATGGTCAAACAAATGACAATAACATACTGTTTATGCGATATTTCTTATTTGTATACGGACAAAGTCTGTCTACATTTTGATGTTCTTTCTGTTTGTGGCGGTTTTTGACGGGTGGAAATATTTTCACAGGATACCCACCGCCAAGGCCAACCGTACCTTTAATAAATTGCGTTTGGGGTACCACGTCATCAGATTATGTGAAGATTCTCATCAAGTTATGAACAAGTTCCAACTGTAGGCGCGATTTTCTATCCCCAATACACTGTAGTAACGACGCCTGTGCCAATTTCTTTTTGGGAGCGGTGGAAGCTCTTGTTGGATGATTGCTTTGACTAACACCGCTGAATAAATACAGAATATTCCGAGAAGAGATACGTGATCTTTGAATGATATTGAAAAAGTATTGTTTTAATAGTTAAAATATAGAATGTATATGGATTTCATTGCTAGAACTTGTTATAGGCAAAGGCTGTTAGGGCTGAAGTATTGGCTATGTGGCATGTGCTTTTGGTATAACAAGATGCAGATGCAGGAATGTATACCACGATGAGGTTGTGGCCGGTCAAACCGCAGATTTTACACCTTCGTGTAACTATTTGCTAAAACCTATGAACGTCTCGGGGGTCTGGGAACTGTTTTTGTTTTTTTTATTGTACATTAATACAAGGGACGAAGGTTCCAATTTCGAGAATAGCACACCAACTTTGGGGAAATGGCTTCAAATTTTTTTTTTCGTATTACCAATATTGTTGACAGTTCTACGCCTTCAAAACTAACAGCTATACAATATGAACGGCAAACCGAGTTTGAGAAAATCCAATCCCAAATTCAGAACTTTACCGATTTTTTCAACATTGTTCGAAATGTCAATATGCCCGTTCAGTCGATTTAGATTTCTCAATTATCATGATATAACACAATTTCCCACAAAAACGGGCTACCCAAACGAGCCTAGTAATACTAGACAGTGCATGCCAGATAAAATCTAAAAACAATTTTGAGAATGTTTTTGCATAGAATAATCATTACATTTCAAAATAAAAAAACGGAACTCCTTGAAAATGTCCTTGAATCCAAGATGGCCGACAAAATCCAATATGGCCGTCATAAGGCCAATTTTCCTGACATGTGTTACATTGATGGTGTTGAAGTTTAGTTTTATCAGCATGAAACCTTTATATATGCATGACTGAACTGTTGTCAGATGCTGTCTTGCTAATAACTAACAAACCAACCATATTATATTGATGATGATTTTGATCCAAATTGGCCGCCAAAATCCAAAATGGCCACCATAAGGCCTATTTTCCTATCATATGTAATGTTGCTGGGACTGAAAGTTAGTCTCATCGGCATGAGATATTAATGTATGTATGGCTTAATTGTACTTAAATGATGAGTTAATAAAATAATTAATATATTGACAAATTAAGAATGGATGTTATTTCAAAATGGCCGCCAAAAATAAAGGCCACAATATCAGCTGACCATATGGTCAATTTTTCAATCATGGTTAATGTTTCTGCAACTAAAAGTTAGTCTTACCCGCATGAAACTTTGATGTTGTATGTCTTACTTGTTATTAGATGATACATCGATTACAAAACTAATAAATTGACCACATAAAGGATGAATGTTATTTCAAAATGGCCGCCAAAATCCAAAATGGGCGTCATATGGTCAATTTTATTATCATATGTTATGTTGCTGGGACTAAAGTTAGTTTTAGCAGCATGAAACATTGATGAATGTATGGTTTAATTGTTCTTAGATGATGAACTAATAAAATAACTAACACATTGACCACATTAAGGATTGATGTTATTTCAAAATGGCCGTCAAAATTAAAAATGACCGCCATATGGTAACTTGTTCAATCCTGTGTAATGTTGCTGCGACTGAAAGTTAGTCTTATCAGTATGAAACATTGATGGAACAACATACTTGGTATAATTTCGATTCGTGAAATATGTTGTTCGGTCGTTTACAATTATATAAATTTACAATTTTATAAGCCCATACATGTACATTCAACACACACATACAACCAGTCCGCAGCTATAGCGGAATTTATAAAAATGAATCCAGAAAATTAGATCTGGAACGAGCCTTTGACGAGGTCCAGACAAAATTTGCTGGACGAGCTTTGTAAATTTCGATATAAACTGGGGACGAGTTGTAGATTATATTTATCACATGATCCAAAACCTCGATAAAATATACTTAAATCAACAAATGGGACTTGAAACTAACATCGGCTTATATAAGGCCTGCGATGACGTTTCACGTAACTATGCGTTGTTTTCCGCGTAATTAAATAGTCCCTGCTAAATAAAGACTCTTTGACGTATTTACTGGCGTAAATTCGAAGAAATAACTTTTCCAAACTCTTCATTCATTAGAGTTTGTTGAAGAACAAAACAAACGACAAACCCGGCTGAAGTCAAAGGTCACGTTTGAGTAAAATAATACATTCTGGTATATCTGGCACTATTTCCTATTTACGCAACGAACTTTTATAGAATGGGTTTATTGAATGGAATGATGGTAGGATAAGGCAATATTATAAATAGTTTAATTTTAGATAAATGCCCTTGGCTATCTTGAAGTTACATGGGGGTTGCGCTCCAAAATACACCTAATAATATTTCTTTTTTTAATTTTTCCCGCCGGCGCGGTATCGAAATTGATCTATAAATACCTGACGTATCTTCCCACGAGCATTATTAGTCCCAGAAAGACGACTTGAAGTCATAAACAATCCACTTCGAACATGAAAATTGTGTCCCAATCAAATATTGCGACACTAGTATTCATTTCGAATCGCAAATGGAATAACGCGCAACTTCCGGAAAATTGCGTTATTTTATCATGAAACAATTTAGAAACTTCATGCACTGCTTTCCGTTTGTTTAAATCGTAAATATTATGTAGTACCATAAACGTTTCAGAGCGCAGTGAGCTATGAATGTTGTTGCCATGGTTTGCTTATGCAACTTAAAAAAAACCCACCTATTTTTAGCGCTATATCGACGAATTTATTCGGAAATCTTCTGCGACTGTATGTTATGAGATAACTCTTACCGAATTATGTATACATAACTTTGGGTTTCGAATGAGCCATGTCCGGTTGATATAATTAAAACAAGTCAAGACATCGGCTATATGTCATTTGGCTTTGCGGACGAATTGGCAGAATCCAGACAAACTGCACGTCATTGATACATATATACACAGACATGCTTCAGTTACTATAACAAGTGACATGCATATAGTGTCTACCCGTAACGTGTCCGTACTAACCTTCATTTGTACTCATATTTTAACTTCCTTCGCAAGATTCTTTCCAATACTATATGCATTGCATATTATCATATTCACACATGGCTAAGTTGTCCTGCTAATTTGCTATGGTGTGTGTGGGTCTTACTGAATTCATTTGATGCCAGTAGCGCAAAGGGATGACGTTACGGAATGTACCGTTATGTTTTCTATGGCTGTCATTTAAATGACAATTGGCTAATCTGAACGAATGGAGGAAAATCCATTATGTTGTAAGATATTCTAAAACATCTATATAGCAAAACATTTATATACTGTTGCAAACCGACCATAATAAGAATAGCCATTCCTGTCCTGGTGTAAACACATGAGCAGCCATAATTAAAATAGTTAAAAATGTAAATGTTTCATGTAGACATTAACTTTTTTCTCAAATAGATCGCATTTGCCAAACACAGCAAAATGACAACATTACAAAATAAAACGGCGCATTTCCGTTTGCCCCACCAGCTTTCTGTGTTAACATCCATCTTATTCATCCGGACACTGAGTCTATCGTATTCCCGCCCAATTTTTATTTCGCGGAACGCTTGCGGTATACCCACAAATTACGGCACATCGCGCGACGTTAATCGTTTCGATTGATAATCTTGCACTAATAGTGAGTTCTCATTGGCGCTACTGACGTGGAATCCCGCAGTAATGTAAATAAAAAGTATACAACAAGTAATCAGACCCATTGTCTGCAGTTAACAAGAACTGTCCTATACCAGCATCAAATTTATTCACCAGGACACACCAGAATCATAGAAAATTAGTAGGACCATTTAGAGTGAGTTGTTACGAACGGAATAACATATAACCACGCCGAAATAAGTTATTTTCATAAAATTTATATGCAAATAGTCAGAAAACAGCGTCATTTTTATAAACATATTACACGCAGTGACTACTATTCTTGCAATCATTACCATCAACATTTGTATGCCCAATAATGCGTCCCAAATAAGGTAGTAAATATTTACAATTGTGCGTTGTTCAGCCGATGTTTTCTCTGAAATGGTAGAGTCGATGCGATTGGAATTTTCGACAATCTTAGTTCTTTGCTACATTCTTCCAATGGGGATAGTGTTTGGGCACTGACTGAATATTATTAAATGAAATAAGTCCACACTATATGTCTTTAACCAGGTATGATATTATTAGAAAGGAAACTAGACTAGTTGCACTCACCTGCGGCGATGACATTTACAAACACGCAAACAGAACAAACGTAATGTTTCCACCAGTTGGCTGTGCCATTTGCCATTAGCTTTCTGCTCACAGATACAAGGTACGCACAACAGTTACGTTGATTCTGAAGTGTAAAATATACCAATCGATGTGTATGCGCAGCGCATTGTCTCAGCTATCTAGTTCACACACGATCGTCAAATTGGTCATTTAACTCAAGATATTGCCCGAATACCTTGTACGTGAATATTTACATCATCATTGCATCTTTATCATAATAAATAAATATAAATAACAAAACCATATGTTACAGAACATGAGCTATGTATGATTGTTCGCTATCCCAATGTGAAGCCCATTCCCATATACATGTAGCTATGACTGTTGATTGGATGTAAGTATTCATCCAATTTCGGTCATCATTTTTCGAGGTTGTGAAGTCTATTTATTTGAACGCCAACATCCTGAAAACAAATCGTTTCGACATCCCATTTTCGCAGTATCAGAGATAAGATGTTGGGATGATATCTTTGGAAAATATAGGAAGAACGCCAATTTCGAGCAAATTATGACGCATGTTCCCGGCCCAAGTAGCTACTCACCGTATGAATCATGCGGTTCTGTAGAAAACTTGATCCCATCGATTCGCGTTCAAAATTCATATGTAACAGAAACTATTTTCGACTTGGGCCTCTATCACATATTAGAGGTGGCCCACCATCCTGTAACCATGTCAACATGAATGGAAATAGGCACACACTCCACACAAAGTTTCCTTCATACATGTACCTCCCACAATCAGATATATATACATATCAGCTACCAAATTAAGAATACTCACTTGTTAACTTTAACTTGAAAATATTTCAGTCTGTTGAAAAAACTAGATGTCGGTGAAATGAACAGGGAGATGCCTCTTTTGTCGATCCAGTTTATCACCTGGCGTAAGCCTCATTCCGTAGATAGGTTTGGTAAACAATGGAACGTTGTAGACCTTTTTTGTAATCTCGCGAACGACTGACTTTGCTCTGATAAATAATTCACACTAATGGATAACATTGAAATCACACTAGGGAAGATGTGAATGGCTGCGGACACACGTATCACAGTATCGATGGCATAGTAGTTGTGACAATTTATTATGGTGGAGTTTGGTGACAATTAGCCATGTTGCCCGCTGAGTTTCCACACAATAAGTCGACTGGACCAATTAACCCATCGCGTTTCACCAAGGTTGATCTCTACTCATTACGTTTTGCTACATTGTATTCTTTACGATACATATAATTGCACGATCGATCGTCCAGAATTGTACTTGACCGTGGCAATCCCTCATTCACCCGCATGCCATGCAGTACCTGTACAACGTTTTATCGATATTATCTCAATGCATCTTTATCTACTTATATTAATTTCATGCGTATTAAGACAGTTCCCCAATTGCATTTTTTATTTTGCGACGTTAAGATCTATGTATAATTCCGCTAAAATTATCATGTGGGCCGATGAAGCTATATCGGAATTGTTGGAAGAAATGCAGATGAGAGAAAGTATCTGGAATAAAGGAAGCGACTTATACAAGGACAAAAACAAGAAAAAAGCTGATTATAACGAACTTTTGGAAATTATGTCCACGATTATTCCAGATTTATCGGAGAAAGCTTTGACGAGTAAAATAGAGAGTCTAAGGACCATGTATCGGGAGGAAGTGAGAAAGGTAACGAAAAGCAAAATTCATCGGGGAAATACGCACATTATCGACATATGATGTGAAATAGGTACATTCATTCTGAAAGAAGCAGATAATGGATTCTTACCCGTCATTTCGTTTCATGGCGCGGGCCACAGTGAAAACACTTGTTAAAGATCATACTCCTGACCAGTCGTGTATTGGCTATTTTGCGTCATTGTCTGCACATAATCTCATAAGAATAGCCTCATTATGAATCGATAATGTGACTAAATTGATCTCATTTTCAGCATATTATCGACTCAAAATTAAGCAGTTCTAAGCAGATTATCTACCCAAAACACGTTCTATTATAAGCAGAAAATGTTTCGGGAGAACAGTCTGAATATCTGCACCGAAATGGAAGTTTTTTGAGGCATGTTCTTTTCTGGAGGAAAGCCCGTGGACCGGACCAAGGACGTTTCTGACCCATCCGATTCACCACAGGCTCGTTTCTCATATATTGTTTCAGGTGATGCTGATGTGCCTACTAACAGCAGTGATGACACAAACGGTAACGATCTGTCAACCAATTCTGTGAAATCGACACAGCCATCGACATCTACCGTGAGAAAGATGCGTGGTGCTACGTCGTGGGCGAACACAGCAGCTCAGGCGTTAGATGCGATCGCCGATACTATGACACACAAAGAGGATGAATGTGATATGTTTTGGTAGAGACATCACGATGGCCCTGAGACGTTGTCCGGATGTAGAAAATCGACACAGACTCACTTTTTTTGCTACAAACAACTGTATATAATATTTAGGAGAGCAGTAGCTATTATACAAAATTTCCAAGGAAATCAAAGTTTCCCTTCAACTCTTATTTCCGAACCGATGGTGCCATATGTTGGATATTCGATAAATGGACAGTCTAATCTAGGATATAATGTTATATTCGCAACGAATTATAGTTCTCTAAACGGAATGCAGAACGGTAATAGTTACCCAACTGGACATCCATGTGTCATCAAGGAGGTACAACCCCCCCCCCCCCCCCCCCCGCTAGTACGCCAGACTTTTGAACTGATGACTGAAGTTTTGAACTAGTTCATTGGTGTTTTGAGTCAATTGACTAAAATAGCGTTATGGAGTTTCTTATATGTGATTCCATTTTATCACTGACGTGGGGATAGGGATAAGTGGGTGGTCAACGACCGTACTGATGGTTAAATTTTCCAACTAGTATTAAAGGGACACAAGGCAATCACAGTGGGTTCACGTAAATGTGAAAAAATAAAACAATTAATAAAAAGGTTTGTAAATATACCACGATTAAAATTAACATGGAAAACATATTGTTATTATCAATAATGATAATTCCAATGACGAGGCAACACATGTTGACACTATTCTTTTATAAACAGTTTTTTATAAATATTGCCAAATGGTGTAGCTAATTAAATGTTAAGTTAAAAATGGAAGCCACTATAATAGTACTGTTTACATACAGATGTTTAAACATGTGACATCTCATCATTAGAGCACTGTATATAGACATTAACGTGGAAATTCCTAACAACACAGCTGTTCAGACTTTTGATCTTTCATATCGGACTCAAGCGGTGGGTCAACATTCGAAGTTAGACATTCACAGTAAAGACAACTTCTAAACACGTCCATGCATATAGATACCATCATAAACATTGGACACTACATATATGAATGTTAAAAACGGTGGTTCCGGGGATCAATTAGCTTGATAAATACGTTACTTAAGGAATGACTTGCAGATCGATTGGAATCATTGGATTTTGACCGGCAGAGTAATTTAAAAAGTGTGTGAATCCCAAAGGTATTCAAACGAACTTTGCTTCTGCCGGTCAAAACAACAGACCACAATATATCAACAGGTGATTACTTATAATCATATATCAGTATATGTTAATAGAACATTAATCATTTGAAAAAAAAATCAAAACTACCAAAACAATTGTAAGTAACATATTGTTAAAATTCCAACACAGTCTCACAATAACAACACGGGTGCGCACGATCGGTTCGTCGGTCAATAACTGAAATATCGACTTCAGTTTTTGGTTGATGAACATCGGAAACGTTCGTGTTAACTGTATGGCGAAATGTACTGATTCTTACGGGAGCCAGTTGTGTGAATGTAGGGGTATGTGATTATATTATCTCATTCTCTCGTAGCAGTTATAAATATCGCTTATCTCACAATGAGAGCAGACGCAGAAGTGTAATGGGTATGACAAAATTCCCCATCGATGAAAGGGCAGACATGTGACTCGCCGATAACGAGTTGTCAAGAGTTCAATGATACCTACATTTACACAGCGAAATACTTACACATTGCATATTACCGGGATTTCCCCGACTATGTACATAAACTGCACGCATTATAAAACATAGTTCATTTAATCGAGTGTTGAATTTAACAAGCACACAATAACTATTACGCAATAAGACTCCACTGAAAAGGGAGCGCACCCTCATCAAGGAAAAAATCACTGAGTTCCTCTGAACAGTTGTTGAATCACCAAGATCTTCAGTTGCAGTCGACTGTGCATTAGGCTCAGCATATTGTAGATATCCGCTCTGTGAAACACCGAAATCCGCATCCCTCCCGAGGAAAATGTGAAGATAAATATACGCACGGACAACCAGATTCACGTTGTTAGTCTCCAATTGTATGGGCCGTAGAAGTATTCTAATTATAACCAACAAAACACCTAATGCACACTCGACGGTCTTACGTGCCCCGGAAGTCGGTAATTGAACACTTTCTTATCAACAATAGCTGTTCGATGGGGATACGGCTTCATTAGGTGATTGCTGAATGCGAAAGCATCATCAACAAGGACATACGGTACGTTCAGTGTTCTGTTAGGACCGGTAATTGGACTAGAATCGGGGAAGTTCTGCTGTATATCACACATTCCACTGCCCTTGAAAATACCACCATCAGCACTCTATGGTGATTCCAGATAATCACAATTAAATTTTCACTTCGCGTCAACAGCCATCAGAACAATGCACTCGTAGTCCTTATAGTTACGATGATATCATGCACTGTGAGATGGTCTCCGTATTTCAATGTGCTTCTCATCGATTGCACCCAAACAATGAGGAAACTGCTACAGTGTGTCAAATTTATCTGCGTGTAGCAACCACTCTTGATTGTTGTCTGGCATTATCAATAAATCGCATTGTAGAGTATCGTAAATAGCATCACAAACTTCTGGAATAATCGCACCAATGGTTGATTAGCGATTATGGGAGTGAAATGTAGACTTGCACACGTCTCCCCTGTAGCCAGTCAAAAAGGTTTCGTAAAAAAAAAAACCTGGAACCCCGAATACATCTTTAAGAGGTGCAGCTCCAATGATGTTTTACTTCTAATGTTACTAATAAATAAAACAAGTAGCTGGACGGATGCAACAATAACATGTTTCCCATCAATCTAGAATTCAGAATGAGTGAATGATCAAGGACTTTCATCGATAAATTCACTCAAATTTTGTATATATTCTGAATTGAGTGAAGTTTGTCACCAAACGTACACTATGTGTCATTGTCTTAAGGCATAGCCGCACGTTTTGACCAAAATTCCTGATATTTACAAAGTTTGATTTTCGCAAATTCTGTTTGGAATTTCTTTTTTGAAATTTGGTGGATGACTGATGTGACACATGCTTCAAGAATCGGCAATCAGTTGGGAATTGCAATTCCACTTCTATAGTTTTATGGCATGAGCAATCGTTAACATTTCATTTATTTTTTTCAGGTACCAACAAATTGAACTTTTTGACGAGATCATGAGATGAAACTTATTTTCTTCCCAATAAATCCCATAATTATTTTTATTTAGAAAGACAACCGCCCTTAAATAATTGACCATGTTTGAGAATAATCATGTCGTGGTTGCTAATCAATGAAATATTATGGGTTCATAACGCAATCCAAACTGACCACAATATCATCTTCCATGACCGGAGCTTCCTGGTATTTTGCGACAACCTTGTGTCAATGCATTATCTTATAGAGTCCATAGGGTTCCTCGCATATATAAGAGAATGCATTGGCCTAACAATATTTACTTTGACCTGTAAGTCATTGCATTATCTTATACTAGGGGATTGCCCGTCAAAACTGACGGGTAAATAAATGTTCTTTGTCACTTATTCGTGTGCATGAACAAATGATCATTTCTCTTGTCACTGCATGTTCTACTTTATAGAACTGTATTTTACCCCCGCCCCAACATATATAGGCCTAAGCATGCACAGATGGAACGCAACAAAATCAACTTGATATTACTTTAATACTATACTAACTGAAACAGACTCTGTCGCCCCTTTGTGTGCTATATATAGTGGTTTGTTGCCCTTTTTGTGCGCTTCCCGCATATTTTGAACTTTAACAGGCTCTCTTCGAGAGCCTTTATTAAGCGGCTGAGAGATCTGCGTCCCCATTGTGGCGCCCTGTGGCCCTTTCGTGCACTACTACAGCGGCCTCTGCTGAAGTGTGTGAGTCGATTTAACCAGAGATGTGACGACATCGTGGTTGGGTGACTGACCCCCCCCCCCCCCCCCCCCAAAACAAAAACAAAAGATTTGGTAAATTGTTTTGATAGTTCGATTTTCCAATTGGTATTTTGGTGTGGAATGTTGTTTTCTGACAAAAAGTTTAACTACTTTCTATAACATCGTCGGACTGATATATCCATTAGCTGGACAATTTCCAACTATAGGCTGTAATAGGTTGGACATTGTCAACGGTTGGAAATCTTGTCGTAGCAGTTGGAAAATTCCTAGCCAAGGAGGGAGATGCAAATGAGAGTTCCAGAAGTTGGGAATTTTGACCTGGTTCAAAGATGCAGTCGGAAATTCCAAGTTAGACATTCTCGAATGTTTCAATGTTTCTCAACCTGGCAACGCCAAGTTACCCTGCCAACTAGAATATATATTCAACCCACTTTCACATTAGGTATTTTAACGTGATGATACAAACACGTCTGTATCTTGTTATGAGTGTCATAATAATAGTAGATTGTTAGTGGTGGTAGTACTGTACATGGTAGTTACATAATGAATGTCAGCATGTGTGGTTGCTCCAATACTTAAAACGTATGATCATATTATAACTACCATAATAGTGATTTAACCCTGTCTATACTAAAGTATCATTGATGAGTAGTAAATTATCCCACAGGAAATATGTAGATAATAAGTTCAAAAAACGACCATAACTTTTTATCTGAACATTTCCCTCAATTAATAGAGCTCCATCTGCACTTATGTATTTTTCTTTTGTTTGTATAACCTTAACATTCCTCCAAATGAATACTAGATCATTCCAGTCTATACTTTTTAACTAATTGGGAAAATCCAATTAATGTAAAAAGGATGAAGTCAGATGAAAACCCGCCAACAGAAGCGGTCCATTTTATGCATTATTCCATTTCGTTTCGATGTTTTAGAGGGACAACAAATTGTTTTTAAATAACAAATATATATTCCGTGGTATTTGTAGGTCCAGTTTATATGTCATATTTGCTTTTCGACTTTTTTCAACTATATGAAACAGGAAAGTGTCAATGACGTTGTAGCTCAACTTGGAAAGGAGTTTATATTTTGCCGAACAATGAATAGAATGACAAGGAAGGAAAGCCAAAACCTTTCAGTAAATGTTTTGTATTGTGTTGATGAAATTATTTTCATTACATATATTTCATCGAAAAATGTAGGCTACAGTGTGTGCATATGGATTTGAATTTGAGATCCAAGCTGACTGCTGGCAGCCATGTATTATAACGAATTTCGGAAATAATCGATGGCTCGAATATAGAGGTCACTCTGAAGATCCATATGTAGATTGATGACGACTGGATGAGGGATGTGGCCTGTATGGCGTGCAAAATGATTTAGTCAGGCAAAGAGTAATATCCAAGATGGCAGCTGGCAGCCATTTTTTCCACGAATTTCGGAAATAATCGTGGCGCCCATCTAGATTTCTCCATGAAGATCCATATACAGTTTGGTGATGATCGGATGAGGGATATGGTGTGATAAGGATTTAGTCATGCAAAGAATAAAATTCAAGATGGCTGCCGGCAGCCATGTTTTTCAGTGAAATTGTTCAAATGCAATGGCTCCCATCTAGAGGTTAACCTAAGCACGCATGCAACTACTCCAATAATTTCGGGCTGCGGGCTGAGCCGATGGATTCAAATTTGAAATCCAAGATGGCTGCCGGCGGCCATGTGTTTTGAAGAATTTCGGAAAAAAGTTTGACCTCTCCCATCTTGAAGTCACCCTGAAGATCAATATGAAGTTTGGTTATGATCGTATGAGAGATGTGACATGTAGGATGTGCCAAAAGATTTAGCCATACAAAGAGTAAATTACAAGATGGCTGTTCGCGGCCATGTTTTTTTTTTTTAAATTTCGGTCAAAACAGGAAGCTCCCATTTAGAAGTGACCCCGAAGATCCATATGAAGTTTGGTGATCGGATGAGGAATGTAGGTGCGCCAAAGAATTTAGTCATACAAAGAGTAAATTCCAAGATGGACGTTGGCGGTCATGTTTTTCAACGAAATTCCATCAAAATTGGAAGCTCCCATCTATATGTCACTCCGAAGATCCATATAAAGTTTGGTGATGATCGGATGAGGGCTGTGGGCTGTATGGAGCGCCAAAGGATTTAGTCATACAAAGAGTAAATTCCAAGATGGCCACTGGCGGCCATGTTTTTTAAAGAATTTCGGTCAAAATAGCAGGCTCCCATCTGGAGGTCATCCCGAAGATCTTTAATTAGGTTTGGTGATCATTAGATGAGGGGATGTGGTATGTATGGTATACCAAAGGATTTAGTCATGCAAAGATGGCTGCCGGCTGCCATATTTTTCATCGAAAGATGTTCAAATTTGATAGCTCCCATCTAGAGGTGATTCCAAACATGCCTGTAAATTATCAAAATCAGTTCTACAGTAAATGCGGGCTGCGGGCTGTGCCGATGGATTCAAATTTGAAATCCAAGATGGCTGCTGGCGGCCATGTTGTTTAGCAAATTTCAGTCAGAGGCTACCATCTAGATGTCAACCCGAAGATCCATATGAAGTTGGGTGACGATCGGATGAGAGATGTGGCCTCTTTGGTGTGCCGAAGGATTTAGTCATACAAAGAGTAAATTCCAAGATGCCGATGGCGGCCAAATGTTTTTCATCAAATTTCGGTCAAAATAGGAGTTTGGTGATGATCGGATGAGGGATGTGGTCCGCATGGTGTGCCAAATGATTTAGTTACACAAAGATTAAAATCCAAGATGGCTACCAGCGGCCAATCGTTAAAATTTGCTCCCATCTGCAGGTGATCACAATCGTGTCTGCAAAATTAAAAAGATGTTGCGGCCATAAATAGGATGTGTAGGCTGTAGGGTGTGCCGATGGATTCAAATTTGAAATCCAGATTACTTCTGGCGGACATGTTTTTCATCGAAATTCGGAAAAATTCGACAGTTCCCATCTATAAGTCACCCTGAAGATACATATTAAGTTTGTTGACGATAAGATGGGGTTGCGGCCTGTAGGGCGTGCCGAAGGACATTTTTGACGCACGGGCGGACGCACACACACGGACGACGGTCGCCAACCCATGGCAATACCTCAAACTTTACTTTATGACATGCACATCACACAACAGAAAAATATCCCGGATAATGATACTCCTGATAGATTTTGAAAAAGCGTTTGACTCTATCTCATGGAAATTTATGAATCAAGTTTTAGAATTTTTTTATTTGGAAACTCAATTAAACGATGGGTCAATAAATTTTATTTTAACTGTACTGCTACTGTTACAACATACAGATATCTTTCAGAAAACTTCAAATTAGGAAGAGGATGTCGTCAAGGAGACCCATTATCCCGGACATTTTTCTTATATGTGCAGAAATACTAGGCATACTAATAAGAAGTAGTAAAACAATTAGAGGTATTAAGATCGGAGAAACCGAATTTAAAATTTCCATGTATGCGGATAATACAAGCCTCATATTAGACGGCAGCAATTATAGCCTTACACAGTCCCTATTACAGTTGAAGGAATTTTGAGCAATGTCTGGTCTTAACCCTTTACCCAACAAACCGGCCAAATAAAGCTTCAACAGCCTAAAATATCTTCGGTCTGTCTCAATAGAACCATACACATATGGATATCATTGGAACCGGCTCCTTGACCACATTGTGATAGTTACAGTTATGCCCTGTGCCAATGCATTCTCTTATATATGCGAGTCGACCATAGGTCGCCTCGCATATATAAGAGAATGCATTGGCCTAAAAAAATCTTTTTTTTAACACTTTTTACCATTTTTTCTTACATTCTTTAACAATTTTATAATTTTTAATGTGTTAAGCCAATGCATTCTCTTATATATGTGAGGCGACCTATGGTCGACTCGCATATATAAGAGAATGCATTGGCACAGGGCCGTTCTGTTGGGTAAAGGGTTAATATAAATAAGGATAAATGCAGAGTATGCAGAGTAGTATGGATCGGGTCCGAACGGAATAACGAAACTCCGCATAGAAATATAGAGAATATTATGTCACAAACGATTTTGAAATGCTAGGAATAAAATTCCATACGAACCTAAGCATTATTCCATTTCTGAATTATGCTGATAAATTAAAAAGTACGAAAAATTAGATAGATTCCTGATCAAAGAAACCTGACTCTAAATGGCGGACTGACGAGAGTAAAATCGATCATATTACCAAAAATAATCACCTATTAATGGCTCTTCCAAACCCAGATCAAGCTATAATGAAATAGATCACAAAAATGTGTTATAATTTCATATGGAATTCAAAAATTGATCGCATAAAAAGTGATATATTGTGCAACCAATATAAATTCGGTGGACATAAAATGATAGACATACAAGCCTTTAATAATTCCTTAAAGATTACCTGGGTGAGACGATTACTCATGATCAAAACAAGCTGGCAAACTGTATTTAACGAACACGTTTCGAAAGACACACTATTATGGCTATACGATTATAAATATATTAATGGTCTGAACAATGGCATAACACACCCATTCTGTCTGAACAATGGCATAACAAACCCATTCTGGAAAGATGTGTTGGGAGCATGGACTAAATTCAAAAAAGCTCTTTATAAAAACTGTAATACTGAACTTTACCTTTCGCAGTGTATATGGAATAAAGATGATATAATGCTTAAAGGCACGTGCGGCCTTAGTTGTCGAAAATATTCATATTTGTTCAAATCACCGTAAACAGAAAAACATTAAAACGCATACAGTTTCGTTCATATATACCATGACCATTGCGTAAACAGCATGTTATCATAAAGACCTACTATGCTTTACCTAAGCAAGAGCCTGCTTGTGTTATAGAAGACAGCACAATGCTACTGGCTAATCACACAAAAATGGCAGAAACGCTCTTTATTAGATCCATGTAAGGAATTCACCAACAAAGAACGCTCTTTATGTTTACCATCATAATATAAACAAACACCAGAAAAGTAACTGTTTAAGCTTTTGTTTACACAACACTGGTCAAACATATGACAATAAGATACTGTTTATGCGATATTTCTTATTTGTATACGGACAAAGTCTGTCTAAATTTTGATGTTCTTTCTGTTTGTGGCGGTGTTTGACGGGTGGAAATATTTTCACAGCATACCCACCGCCAAGGCCAACCGTACCTTTAATGGAAAACAAATCAACTTCAAAAGTTGGAAATCAAAAGGAATATTATTTATTAAAGACCTGATCACGGCGAATTCCATACACCTTTAACCCTTCAAGATAAGTATGGAATAACAACGGATTTTGTGACTATGCTAACGATACAAAAAACAAGTTAAGAAACACATAACCTTTCCAATTCAAGAAAATACATTTTTTGAAAGACCTAGTACACCTAACGAATTTAGAATTCTTCTTAAATATCGAACAGGAGGAAAAGATGATTATAACATACTCACCAGTCATCTAGAAATAACTACAAAACCAATTTCAAAATGGGAGACAGAATTACAAATAACACACGATAACCCCTTAAAATGGTAACATATATTTGTTATTCCGATTTATACCAACAAAGACAGCAATTTAAGATGGCTCCAATACAGGATATTACAGAGAATAATAAATACGAACACATATCTTGAAAATATACGCATACGTTCAAACGGGCTATTTCGTAGATGTAATCAATATGACGAGACAATAAAGCATATTTTCTGGGAGTGTTCGAAAGAATTCCTGAAAAAACTTGAATCCTTGTATTCACAAAAGTCAATAAATATAAGATTTTCAGCAGATACGTTTATTTTAGGTTCTATGGGAAAAGAGAACAAGATGCTAAACTACTTAAACCTACTTACAAAAAAATATATATACAGTAATAAATTTACAGAAACAGAACTGTATCTGGAAGCATTTCTAGCACTTGTAAAAATCAATATGAAGCAGAGAGAGTCTCGCAATACTAAATTTAAAAAAAGACGTATTTGAGGCAGAATGTAAAATAATTCAAATCGCATTGTATCCGAAAACAGCTAAATAGCCGCATAAGATTACCACTGCTCATGTGTTGTTGCTTCATTTCACATTTAAATAAACACGTGGCGATGCCCGACAGCACACTACTGGATTCCTGGCTACTGTCCTGTATTACCAGAGATCAACTATACATAAGGAAAAAATCAGTTTATGTGCCTGAAAGATATTGAGATGTATGACAGCATCTATTATACTCGACTATAGCTGTGCTATTACAGTTGTCGAAACAATCGATTCCGTATATGAATATGTATTACGCTTGCGTACCTATATGTGTATATGCATGTACATATGTGTGTATGTAAGTTTGTGTATATGCACGTATAATAACATGTGTATGATTGTGTATATTTGTATACTGTTATAAGACCACACTCATAGTCCTTAATTATCTATATACAGGAATGCGGGTAAAGTGACAATACATACGTGACAATATCAAATAAGCAGCGAATATTCTACATCAATATAAATAAATGAAGATGAACTGCTATATCGATGGATACTGGCGCCCCTGGGGACAAATTGTTTAGTTTACATTCATCCAAGTCACTACTGAAAGGGTTAACGAATTCCTTGCTCCATGCCCAGTGCAACTAAATTGTCACTCATCGGGCTACATGCATTTACAGGCAATGATTATGTGTCATCTTTCTTCAAAAAGGGGAAAAAGGCCTGTTTCACCCTCATGGAGAGAGATGAGAGATATGTCGAGGCTTTCAACACTTTAGGTTCTTCCTGGTCTGTGCCGTTGGACACCACGCACGTCCTCGAAGAGTATGTGTGTAAACTAACTGTATGGCAAACACCGCATGTCAAGTTGCAACGAAACACGGAAGGTGTTATTCTGGGAAAAATACAATAAGAATAAACAAATGATGGACCTCTCCCTCATGCCTCCGTGTCGAGACACTTTGATGCTCCATGTCAAGCGGGCCAATTATGTCAGTCGAATTTGGCGCCTGTCTATAATAGCCAAGATTGATCCACCAGACCCCCAGTTCCGCGGTTGGAATGCTGATTGTCAGATTAATTGGACCGCAGAACCATTTCCGAGTGAGATTTCATCCATTATGTGTGATATCACCGATTGCGGATTGAGTGAAGCAGTTGATGAGGATGAGGCAGATGATTGTGTAGAAAGCGATGACGAGGTTGACGGAATTGACGAGCGTAATTTAAGCGACAGCGCAGAATTCGATTGATGTGGTATAGTGTTTGTTCTTTCACATAAATGCATCTATGAAAGCATGTATCGGTCACTTCGATATAACTGTGCAATGTCAGACTCTACGTTATTCCTATTTCCAATCGTAGTAATACACAAAATACCCTTCTGATATCAATATTGCTAGGAACATTCGTCAACATTTTGGGGTGGTGTGGTTGGTAACTAAGGGGCGTGGCATATTGCGGAATATATAACACATGTCTAAGGTAAGTCTTTCCAATTATTTATGGAGACCCAATATCAACGAATCACATTAATTAACTTTGTCTGTACTTAAAGCTGTCCAAATTTCCGACATCCAGTTAACATGATACCCGTTTTAAGAAATTTTACGATTTTTTTGCAATGGGGGAGGGTTAAGTTTTTTCCGTCAAACTCGGACATTAATGAAGAAATTATAAAACGGTGTTATCTGACGTATATCATCAGCCTTCATTTTGGTATATTACTTTGATATATATGTTGATCATTCTTAGTTGTAGAGTGAATGAATCAAGAGCATTTTTCTGAATCGTCATGAAAATATAACATGTGACGTCATCCCGTGATCCCCAGCGTCACTCAAATATCACATACATGGGATGTTAAACCTTATTATATTTGAGGGACTATAGCTGAAGAGAAATTAACTCAAATTGAGAGGAATAAGCTGCACAAGTGTTAAATTGATAGTAATTTTCAGAATCCACCACATATGTTAAATAACCACAATTTGGTGTCCGGTACCCCCATACAAGTGACTATAAAATTAAAACGCGTCCTATTAGGTCCATGCAACATCCGGATCACGGAACTACAATAGTTCACCTATAGAAAAATGATAGTGCCATAAATTCCCGGCTCGGGTGACACCCCGCCTCATCTGACGCCTAGCCTTATAGCTCATGTATTGTAATTAAAAGCCACATTCAAATTGTGAAGCTGATTGGTAAACACTTTTAAATCTACGATCCAAACTCACTAACGGAACAATACAAAAACCAATGCAAATGAAACAACTATAAAACAACCAAGTCATAAAAACTTAAAAATGTTGGCTGGCCCCTTCTGGATCTTGTGCACATATATTCGGTAACTCAATTGTCGAAAAAATAACAAACTGTTTGCCAGTTATATCGACATATTGTTTTCCATCCCCTCAAAGTAAGTATATAAATATAGTATGAAGACCCCAAAATAAGCAATTTCAGTTGAAGCTAGCGTTGTGTTCTGTGTCTGTTCATTTGTTTTTATTTTACAGATAGACGGGCGAATGAACCCAAATAGCAGTCTTTCTCTGGAAATTGGAATGTCACTCAATCTGGCATATGTATTCACAGTCGTATTCCTCTGAACATTTAACGTCGTTCACGTAGAAACCCCAGTTCGCCTGCAAGCTGGAACATTCGTTGTTGAGACTGTTTGGTTCATCAAGCCCCCATCTAATCCAACTTATCATCTGTCCATTATGGCGCCTCCATGATGTTCCGCTATCGTGGCGACTTGTGCCGTCTACGAGCAATGCGCCGTGTGTGCCTGTGTCAATATGAATGGATACCGTAATGGCTCATGTTAAGCAACATGCGGTTGGCGCTCCAAAATACACCAAATACTGTTCGTGTTTTTATTTCCCCCGATATCGAAATAAATCGATACATACTTGAACTACTTTCTATGAGCATTTTATGTTCAAGAAAGACACATTGAGGTCATTGATGTTCGGGGCCCGACGTATTCATCGGAATTCCGATATATGTTAACGGGCTCATTGGTCCGATTTAATCATATCGATATTTTTTATTTTTGGGACCCACCATCCTGGGAACGCAAGTTTGTTTTCCTTTCCGAACTCTGACACCAACCCCTCCAACACAAGTTTTTTCCAAGGGCAATTGGGGACCCACCCCCAAAATTTGACGAGACAGAGAGTGTAAAATGTTTTCAATAATCATCCGGCTGAAATGCCAACAGGTAATCTTAATGAAAAGCACCAGCTATCTCAGAAAATCATAAAACACTCATGAAGTAAACTTGTCAAATAACGTTCAGCGTCCATACCCATATGTTACCCGTAGTATATATGCGACAACGATGGGTATGCACATCAGGGTATTCTCTAACGTTGTGACTAGCCCGGACTAGATGAATAAATGGCCACCCAATCTCTCAATTAATTATATAATTATCCATCTGCAGTCTGTTCCAATAACCAATAACAAGTAATTGAAGAACACACTGATAAAATACATGTATTCTTTGTAACTGAAAACAGGGGCTCGCTACTCCGCCACCCCAACCGCACTACGGTTATACACCGTACCTGTACAATGGATTTACCCCCGTCCCCAATCCCCACAGCCGACCTTATGAACCGTACCTACTCTACTATATATTTTGAGACTTCCGTATGTGTGTATATCCTTTATGGACTCGAAAACGGCTCAACCGATTGAGCCCAAACTTGCTATGTAAGGGTAAAAAGTCACGAGAAGTGCCATCGCACCACTTCTGAGAACGTCCGAGCACCCCTTCACCCTTCGCCCTACCACCGTCGTTGGAATTGATGGGTTAATGATTAAGGAGCGTTCGTATCTGCAGTGTCGTTGTTAAAGAGCGTTTATATACTCGAGTATAAATACGGCTCAATCGACCGTCTCGGAAACTGGGGATATCGAGACGAAACCTAGGGACGGGGGAGATTTTCGTCGGGTCAGTCTGTCCGCCTGAGGTGCCCTTGACCTTGAAACGGGTACCCACAAATTACCTAGGGCGATATCTCGATCGTCAGTGGTCACATCGACGTGAAATATTTTATGTATGGTCAACTCGGGACGGGGAATATTTTTCTCGGGTTATTTTGTCCACTCAACATGACCTTGGGTACCCGCAAATGATAGCATGCTGTCGGCGTGCCTGTACGGGGTTACCTTGGAAAAACTAAAATTAATGGATCGACCAAAGCCATGGGATCAATCCCGTCAGTGGCGGGCTAATCTGCTAGTAGTATATATATGTTCCTGCTTTACCTCACTGTAGTATACATGTAGTATACTACCATGATGTATATAGCAGGCACGTATATAGGCACGGTGCATAAGGGCAGTGCGGGTTTGGATGGGAGTGGGCAATGGAGGGCATTACAAGCCTATGTGGCAGAAACATTAATCCCGAAATAAAATGTTACCATCTCAAAGATGACTACTTGTTTTGCAATTATTAGCATGTTACATTCAATTACTTTTCATTATATCAGTAGGTATATGTAAGTAACCAGTTAGTTTATAGGCATTTACATTTAAAATAATTTTAGTTGTCATAATTTATCTTTAAACATACATTTGGGAAAAAATGGTAATATAAAAATCTGCTATCTGCTCAGGAAATAGCCACTAACCCGGACCTTGTAACCTGGAGGTTTTTCCTACCCACCTCCTGTTAAACATGTATATTACTTACTTGAAAGCATTGGAAACTAATGTACACAATATAACTCTAATACATGTGTCTTATAATAGAAGTTGAGTGGTACGTGGGTCTTTGTGGTCATTGTCAACGAAAGTAACACGATTCACACATAACCTTGTGCACAAAAAAACGTGCAGTGGATAATTATTAAATATTCCATTTGACATCACTTGAGACGGTTGAATTTGTCTCAAAACAAAAATGCGACCACAGTGGCCGGACGTATTGAATTGAATAATATTAAATCATATGACTTAGTGCCAAGCGCATCTCTATAGTAATATAGAGGTGTATAATACTGGAGTATGACACTGACAAGCCACCCAGCAGTGCACCCAAACCAGTGGACGATTCCCATTATATACACCACCAGCTGATGCTAGATTTTGCACATTGCCGCACCTATGTTACTAAAGTGTGAATGCAATCATTCTAGTCCCGTACTGGTATGGAGAACCAGATGCTCACACAAAGGAGCAAATCACTAACATGTTTTCAAAATTGTTGAGTGATTTTCTTTGAAAGAAACAGTTCAAAGAACTTTTATGGAGTAACATTAGCATAGAAACATAAACGTCTCGTATCTAATATTAGCTGAGATGTTCTTCAAGTACCACCGCAAATGGGGAAGTCATCTAAGTAAATTTACATATTACGCATTGTCATAGTCAGTCGTTCTTATTTTGGGAACAGTACTTTATAAAAAAAACACACACACGAGAGCCACTTCTAGCGATTGTACGGATTATACGTTTCTGCGGTGTATCCTGTGTACTTCGTAGATATTTAAGAAATGAATGTAGTGGGTGTGTGTTATTGTGGTATACGGCGCTGTGGTCGTTGGGACACATTGTGTGAACCGCGAAGCTACTTTACTACATTGATTTCTTAAATTTATATATCTTTTTGATGATTTATTTCCATTAAAAATCTGGTTGTATTCTTATTTATTTTCACATAAACTGCCGATAATTTGAGACTAGCCAACGCAGCACATTAAGGCAGTCTAATATAAGATTGCCAAGCACTTAGCAACGATAACATGATTGGTATAAATAAACTGGCTTCAAATGCAATTTATCTGACTTTGAAAAGCACGCCCAACTATTGTGCTGACTGATTTTAGCGATTATGTCAGTTTAGGTCAACAATTTGTGATGTCGTGTTCGTTTTACAGTCTGTGTGTTATTGGGGTACATGTATGAAACGGTTGAACCAACTTGGCAGTTGACCAGTCACCGAACAGAATTTAGGGTAACACAGGCGGGCTCTAGACATATTCACGGGTATAATGTGGTTGGCGCTATTTGTCGATACCGTTACACGTAATACGTGGGAACAACGAAACAGAATGCAAATGTTGAATTATTGACACGATACCGTGTTGTTTATGCCTCCACAGCTGTTGATTACAAACAAACGCGACAATACTTAATCCAGCTGTAACATAACAACCCATGCTCCATTAGATCCCCACTACTTGATTCAAGGACATACAACACTACTTGTATGTTATATCAGTAGCCATATGTGTAGAACCAAAACTCGAATATCAATGCTCGGTTCCTAACAGTAACATTACACCTCTTACTCACAGACAAGACCTGCACACAATGAAGTCGGCTCCCAAATAGAGTATTACCACAACAGGGCCAATCCTAATGTGTATTACCATACTCCTGATTTAATATTCACCTCAAATAGTATATAAGTAACTACAATATGTATTACCAAACTCCTCATTTAATATTCATCCCGAATAGTATATAAGTAATAACACTATGTATTACCAAACTCCTCATTTAATATTTACCCCAAATAGTATACAAGTAACTATAATTCCCCAATACAGTATGCTTCACACATTCCATCTTGACGTTATCATACCTGTCTGACCATCATCTATTATTCGGGTCACTCAGCGCGCTACTTATTGTATATATTGCGTGTGTACTTGTCTTATATCAATACATTATCCATATCTATGTGTCATCATTACATCACACAGCACGGGATTTTGAGTTTTTATGATCATAACTCACCATGACGATGTGTTCTTTCTACGATTGTATCACACATATTGTCCGCTAGTCGAACACAACTCATTGTGTACATTTACAAATGATTATATCTCATATCAGTAAAAGCTGTTATTAAAGATAGTCAACCGCACACGCACAATTAGGAAAGTTCTACGTATATAGAGAGTAATACCTTGATTGTACTGGTGATGTGAAATAATTCACGAGAGGCAGGGACGTTGTACAACCACGAGAGGGCAATGGGCTCCCTGCATCGAGTGATTTATTTCACGTCACCAGTTCAATCATGTGAGTATTCTGTTTATTATTTTCCGCGGTAAATATCTCATTTACCAGAAATCCGAATAATACCGCCATTATACCCATGACGCATAACTATCGATAGGGGAATGAATACACTACTGAAATTATCGTGTATAAGCACTCGAGAAATCAAGGTAAATAACACATGGGAATGAAATAATATATCATATTACACACCTGAGTCTGCCTCGACTGCATCCTGGATCATTGTCAACACAGCCATGTCAGCTAGATATAGCAAGTGACCACTCTCGTTGTGACATGTCTGTTCTGCTTCCAGCCAAGTTTGACTACCACTGCGAATCGAGTAGCACACCTTCACTGTCTCGTTGCAGGTATAGCCGAGTTCTATTGCTCGCTTTGAAGGCCAGATTCCTGTGAAAATTTACCAGGTATAACCGTGTAAGACAGGTGGCTTTGACACAATGTTCACCAGTTGAACATTTCATGGCTGAGACAACATTAGTTGGAAATTTCAGACCAAACGTTAATTGATATCCAATCTAGGATTTATTTATTAGTGAGAAATTTGTTTTGGCGCATAAATCGAATATTTTCCAACTTTAGGTTACATTTTTGACTGAAACGGCTATCGGAAATGCTAATTGGCGGTGAAAGAAAGTTTGAGGTGGGTACCAGCTGGTCAATTCCAAACCAGGAGCGTTCCAATTGAATTGTTTGGACTAGTTCGAGGGGTGCACTTGGACATTTGAAGGCGAGACCCTCTAGTCACGTCATGCAAGTAACGTCATGACTGAACTGAAAATTACTGTGCTTAATGCTTATTTTTGTGAAGTCAACTATGACTCTTATCTCCCCTTGTTTAACCAATGGAAGTCTCTTGATTGGAATTAATTGAAATTTCCATCAGGGCTCGTTTCAGTTGGAGTAATTAAAGTCTCTACCACTGGAATGGAATTCACAACATGGCTCTCTTTATGTTGACCAATGGCAAATTAATTTGTGGCCAATAACGTTAACTTCATTCTTCAAATCACTATGGGGAATATAGCAGTACACACTAAACACAGGAGGGTCAATCTTGGAAGGGCAAGCATTCCGGGGGTTGAATTGGTCTCTCGCGAGGAACTAATTGTCTCTCCTGTGGTGTGTTATGTACGTATCCTACGAGTGTGTGACAGTGGGAAAACTTATCGGCTCGTGTGATTGGCTGAAAACGCCACGTGATCTCTTTTCAACCCGGCCAAATGCAAATTTGAACTTTGAAAATGGCGGCTGGATAGAATTTAAATGTTCTTACATAAATGCTCATAAAATGGTCCTGCGATTGATTCCAGAATTCAGAGGCACACTTCGATGATTTAACATCGATTCGTAGAGATATTTGGACCACACAGGAAATGAAACACGGGAGTATTTAAAAACACTATTCGTTCACTATTTTGCTGATCATCAGCCTGATGTGTGCACTGTTGCAACTTGCAGTTGGTGCGGACATCGATCTATATTTACGTCTTTGGTGCGGAATACGTGCATGTACTCATCATCTGATCAGTATAGCAAATCAATCCACCCATCATCGTTAGTTCTATAACATCAGGTAAAATTTCTACATTTTAAATCAAATAAGCATATATGTAATTTGCCTCATATACCACAAAGGAGCACGGCGGGTTAGTGTGATTGACAGCTCAAAGGAGCATTGCGCAAATGCCCTAAGGGAAAACACAAAGGCGCATGGGCGTGGTTTACTCCTTTCACGCGCCGAAGTCGTGCGGAATTGGATTACATGTTGTCACAAACAGGCATGGGCGTGGTCTTCTAAGACGCGTGTTGGTAATTATGATCACATCGTGCGTGAATCGGATTAGGACATACGACCTCATAGCATGAATAACTGTAAAGATCGCTGGAGATACGACATTTGCTTCACTGGTTTGTGCGAATATTTGTCATCCAATGCAAAGACAGTTTGGCCCATCGGATTGGATTTTTTCTCACGATTCGAATGGTATCAAATACTCATTTCCCGCCATAATGGAGTTACGACATCATAGCACTGATGCGTCGAATGACTGCATCCCCGGAATCGGAGGCAGCTAACTTCACCGTTGCGTTATCGGAATGTGAATCACAATTGGAAAGATTAACAACGGACGACCACGAAGAACCTCACAGAGAAACGCCACAGAGACGAATTCCCAGACAAAGGAAACCGCGCGTAGTTTTCACGCCAAGTAACCAATGACTTTCAAGTGTAAATAATGTAAAACAAAGTTCTGATTATTCTGTTAAAGTTTCTGATATAGCTCGATTTCGTCATTTTAATAAATAAAATTATATATTCATTTGCAAAAAACGTTTGTCTTGTCCTTTTTATATACGACATTATAACACAAAATAGCCATGTGCAATTTGTTGGTTTATGAGACATGTTGATTGTCATGCGCAATTTCCACTCTGAGCATGTGTTGGTTTATGAAGCATGCGGGTGTGTGGATATCCGCAGCCTCAATAGAACTGTCAGCGCCTGCGGGTTTGTCAATACAGGGATCACGTTACCGCAGAGCCACACAATGCTCCTTTGTCGGCTTAACTACGGCAAACCCGCCGTGCGCCTTTGTGTTAATCCCGCTAAATTACATACCTCAAATAAGATCCGTTTCAGTTTCCACATTTCTGTGAAAACCTAGGTCCTAACAGAACACTTCCGCCTGGTGACCATGCTTGGTTTAGTTTTTTCTGTGAATGGTGAGCAATTTATTTTAACTATCTCGTGTAACTCTTGTTTAAGTTGCCTTACACATATAGCGTAACGTTAATTTTAGATTCATCATGAATTTCATGACAATACAATACTGTAATTTAGTGTAAATTTACTAAATTGAACTTGAATTTAAGATCACGACAGGACTCAGGAGACCAAATATTTAATACCATGAACTTAGGTAACTTGTTTAATACAATTGCAACTTACAAGAGAAGTCGGACGAAACGAAGTTGCTTTTGTTACTAAGTCGGTCCAAACCAAAGTCACCATCAGAGAAGGTTGCCCAAGAGAATTTGTGCCCGTGATTCAACGTAAATCAGTAACGCATTGGAATACAGAAGTCGGCCCGCTCAAAGACGGCCCCACGCGAAGTCGGCCCCAGAGAAGCCGGCCCCATATATAACAGAACCATTGTTTACTAAATGTTTAGTCATTCTTTATTTATTTTATGATATGAAATATGAAAAGTTCTGATAATATTAATAAAGATAATGACAAATATAAAAATAACAAATTCAAATAACGTCATCGTTGCTATCACTGTCGTTGTTATACATAGTTATGTATTCGATGTCTTTACCTGGGGTGTTTTTGCATTAGCCTGCATGTTTTTCGTTTGAGATGAATTAATTCTGTTTCCTGTGATACTCTCCATGTATTTTGCTTGATTTGTTTGGACATGTTGTGTCAATGGCATCCTAAATTATGTCGGATATTGATTTGGCTGCCATTTCGATGATGTCGTTTGGTGTGTTCATTTCTTTATTGCTATAATGTTTAAGGTTATGTATTCCCTAAATTTGTCCCGTATGGAGATCGGATAGCTGAGCTAACCTTATACTAGTATACGACTATAAATCCGAATTGAGAATAAATAATAAGCTAATGGCTTCGTTCGCTAAGCAGCAATCAACAGTACTTAGCACTTTCTTTCATTGTAGGTCGGCAACTATCATATTTTATAACTGAGCCACTGTCAGTAACTCCAGATACCACACTTTGTTTGGTGTGAAATTGAATGAAATTAGGTACATCATACATGTATAACTTGTTGAATACAAGAGAAGTCGTCACAAAACGAAGTCGGCCCTAGAGAAGATGGCCTAGTAGTTAGGCTTCGGTGTAGATCATGCCATGAATCTCTACTAATGCTAACGGGCGTTAGCATTAGTAGAGATTCATGGCATGATCTACACCGAAGCCTAACTACTAGGCCATCTTCTCTCGGAGATTCATGGCATGATCTAGCTTCGGTGCTATTCAGTCCTTCCCAAGAGGAAAACACAGTGAGGGCACCTATTTGCATTCGCAGCTAACTGGGATCTTGGCTAACTGGGACCTCAAGTCTGGCTAACTGGGACCTTCGCTAACTGGGATCTTCTGGCTAACTGGGACCTTGGCTAACTGGGATCATGGCTAACTGGGACCTTCAGATTTATTATCAATCATTTTGTTAAAATCAAATTATTAAGTCATGAAAGTTAAAACAGATGAAATGTTAACATTTTAAAGAAGCATTATCCGAATTAACGCTCCTAAATTACTACTATTTCTTTGGCTTCGGGTGTAAAAAATATTTGATTTGTGTCGAGCAAGCCACCCATCAAATCTCAGAGTGAAGTCTTTTGCATCTTCATGATATATTTCGGGAACTATTTTATGATTTACTTAAATATATGGGTGAAAATCTCAAAAGTACTATGTGGATCTGACATAATTAGTAATCACATCTAACTACATCGCCGCACGATATACAATATACATCAGTATCAGAAGACAATTTTTGTATATGCTGACTGATGGCAAATAGGCATCTATATACATGTAGCTGACCATATGTTGTCTTTGGGTAAACTGTTAAACAAACTCACTGCTGCATGATGAGCTGGTCAGTTCAGCAAACACAAGTAAGCTGCCAATGATTAGATCAGGAGATCAAATGGACCAACTGATTAAAACAACACGAGTTATCACACACTAATCGCTTTCAAAACAAACTTAATTATACCTTCACTCTGAATGCACTGCTTAAAAATAACTTTTTTTAATATATTATGGTAACTGTGAATGCCAAGAATAGCCATCACTTTATTGACTAGATCATCAAACAATAAATATTCATTGAAATATATAAATGGATAAAAATAAAAATCTTCAGATTTATACTAATTATAGAGGTAAGATTGACAAAATAATTTTGTAAAATTGTTTTTTATTAAGTCAGGTTAAAAGAAATTAAAAACATTTTGAAGGTTCAAGCAATAAAATAAACAAAGCAAACAAATAAAACTAAATTTAATGTTCTATTCCACTAATATATATGTATAACATATATAACTAAGGTCCCAGTTAGCCAAAGGTCCCAGTTAGCCAAGGTCCCAGTTGGTCAGGGTCCCAGTTAGCCAAGGTCCCAGTTACTAGTAGCCGAAGGTCCCAGTTAGCCAAGGTCCCAGTTAGCTGGCATTCATTCAGAAGATGGGTGTAAAATTTTACGCCCATAATATAATCGCAAGTTGGGGTCTTTCTCAAAACAAAATTCACTGTGGGATAGACATGTGTCAAGTTACATGTTTTCATGCCCATAATTTAACTGAGATAGGAAAGGTTCAAAATATACCTTCAAATAGTTCAATATTGATTCTATGATTACAGTCCCATGATTATGCTTTATTTTCTCTTATCAAATGTCACATGATATTGAGATATGAGTCTATATACAAAATATATGTACAATATAATATATGGTAGTCTATGGAAATGAATTATATACATTCTGACTCCTCTTAAGTTGTATGGCAGTTTACTCTGTTGTGAGTTTACAGTGGCCGGATAAATGTGGTGTCAATTTATTGACCGGATCATTGTTTGTCTTTTGTCTAGAGTTATCTTTCATAAATTTAATGTCGGCTGATTTCGTTTAGGACTTTCTGTCAGGAAATTTGTCAAAGAAAACTTAATTTCATTCATTTCCGTATTGTTACAGTGATGTTATCCAAGCTTAAAATTAGTGCTCTGAGTCCCGCTATCAGTCTATGTATTTTTGTATGCACTAAATGTTATAAATAGTTTTTTAGTGTCGCGAAAGTCGAAAATTGGAGACCCCATAATAGCCACCAGCTGGGCATGTGTGTAGGTTGTTGCCAGCTATGGGTGAGCATTTAATAGCATATCCGCGATACAGCTTGTGTTCACCCATAGCTACAAAAAAAAATAATATTAAATTATAACTTTTTATAAGCTTAGTGAGAGGTCAGACTCGTATACCAGTATACTTGTCCATTCTAATTTCTAGTCTGTAATTTTCATCAGAATGTATATAATGAATACAGTCAATATTATACTAGTACAATAGTACATTATAAGTTATAATTCACAATCTACAGGTAGGTGGAACATTTTAGATACAAGACAAATGGTAAATAACAATACAATTTATATTATATTTAAAGTTCAATGTGTCATCAAGCTAAACTTTTCGAGTTATCATTTATCAACAGCTTAATTTTATACGTTTTTATTCTGTTATCGGATTTATCATGTGGGTTTACGAATTTTCATCTTCAATCTCTCTTAGGACTAATCTAATAAATGAACACAACTTTTTCAAAAGTGCAGGGTCTTTCAAGCAGATTGGTCAAAGAAAATCTGAGATCCAACACAGTCCCCAAATGCAGTATTTGACTATTTGCACTCAAGTAGACACTATTTCTATGATGTTTGTCGAAATGACATCATGAGATGTTGCACGCAAACACACACTTCCTTCGCTATTGTAGACGAAAATTTCACGCGGTCTACCAAAGCGTTGTTGGAAAGAGGTGCTAAATTAATTTGCCAGTTCAGGTTTATAATACAGGTATAAGTATTAAACGAATGTTGATTTTGTTGTGGAAGTACACGTAATGGGGTGTAGTCAAGACTCGAATACTCTACCATCATTGGAAATGGGTGCTAATATAACATTTCAATTTGCCAGTTCAGTGTGAAGTTGAACATATATAATGCTTGCTGCCTTTGTTATGAAAGTTGTACATTTTGTGTGGAATCGAAGGAGAATACCCGGAAGACATCGACGGGACGCAATATGATCTCTCGCCAATGGATATCATTCAGCAGATCCCCGGAACTTGGTTAGAAAATCCTCAGTCTCGAGCCCAGCGTGTCTAATACAGTAACAACACTGTCAGCGCTAAATGCTCTTTTAATCTTTCAGTTTGGTGTGAATCTATATATACATGCATGTATATATATGAAATGTTTAAACAATCAAAATGTGTGTTAATCGCAAAGAACATTTGTTTACCCATCATCAGGACAATCCCCTAGCACACTATAAATATAGCAGTAAATGTAAATATTTAGTGGCCAGGCAGGAAGTTGGGGGTCAGGAATAAAAACACGGATACAAGGTGTAAATTTTGTGCTTTTCAGTTTTGGGGACCCACCACCCCGGGAGCGTAAGTTTTTTCCACCCAGGTCTGGGACACCCACCGGCACCGTAAGTTTTTTTCACCCCGGTCTGGGACACCCACCCCCGAAATTGATGAAAATTTTGCAAATTCTAATAATGTGTTATTGGCAGGATAAGGGTGTCTCATTGTGTCTGCACCGGAACTGAGAGAACGCTGATCAAGTACACCCACAAAAAATAAACAAAGCACATGGCCTAACAGTATTTAACTTGAGCCAATACATTCTATGATATATGCGAGGCTCCCTGTGGGAGACACACATATATGAGACTGTACTGGCACTGGGTCTTTCATACTGCACCAGCGTAGCTCCCGACATGAAAGGGTTATTCAATATGATAGCAGTATTCTTATCGATCAAGGCATATAACAAATATATTTTTTTTAGTCATGATGTCATTTATTAGCATCACTCTGACCTTTGATGGACTCGAATCAAATATTTTTTACACCGAAGCCTAATAAATATTAATTTGCAAGCATTAGTTCGGATTATGCATCTTTTAATGTTTTTAGCTCACCTGAGACGAAGTCTCCGGTGGAGCTATAGTCATCACTCCTCGTCCGTCTGTCCGTCAAGAATGATCTTCTCCTCCCGAACCGTAAGACCGAATGGGTTCATATTTGGTGTGGATGTTCAAATGAAGTCACCCGGTCAAATAGTTGCGAAGCTAGGACCATAACTATTTCCCACCATAGTACCATAGTAATTCTTACAGCAACTTATTCTCGAATTTCATTGGGCCGAATGGGTTCATATTTGGTACAAAAGTCCTTGGGGGACTTTGGTTCAGATTTGTTCAAATGAGGTCACTGTGTCGAATGTAGGCGGAGCCAGTGGCATAACTAAAAACAAAAACCCAAAAAATACAAAAATTCAGATTGTCAACTCCTTGCTCAATTTAACACACAAAATTTGTTTTAATTTCTTTTTATAATATGTTATACAATTTGAAAAACTCACATAATTGTAACATCCTCTGAGTTATGAATCTTCAGTATTTAATGAAATCACAGAAACGTTCCATCACCCACCACCCCCCACATGACCCAGGCCCCCACCCTGCCAACAGCCCCTTTACACGTGTCATAGCACAACTTACCACTCCAGAAGCAGGTGTTATATCTGCCAATATTATATCTACCAGAGGACTGGGCTTCAGAGAGACAGTCAGGTCACTAATTGAGATCAGAATGACAGATTAGAGATTAGAATGTTATTGGACAGGTGTGTGTAAACACTGCACTAGCAATGGTGCTTGTTATTATTATCAAATTAAAACAAAATTATTTTCTCAAGCCTGAATTTAGTGTGTCTGACATTTGCAGAATGAGGTCCCCAGAGGGTGAATTTAGTTTTGCTACCCTGTACAGCAGGCTAGAATCACCAAATACACCCTCCAGGGATCTCATTCTGCTTAGGCCTCATCTTCTGGGAAGTATCTTGAGTGTCAAATAGAAATTTTGTTTTAGTTACTTTTTGACTTTTTCCATTCTGTTCAGTTTCTATATATGTCCCCTAATTTGCAAAAGATAAAATGCATAATTGAGGTGCTCAATGGTTGTGCATCACCAACTTCAACAGTAGAACTTCAATCTGTTTCTACATGTAGGTTTCCCATGGCAGTTGAGGCCTAATCAGACTGAGTGTGAATTCGGTGATGCTAGCCTGCTTTGCGGAATAGTGTCATTATATTCACCTTTTGGGAACCTCATTCTGCAAATGTCAGACACTAAATTCAGGCTTGGCTGTTTCATATTATTTTCTTAACCACCACTTATCCAGGTGAAGAAAAATTGGGGGGTATATTCGTTTGAATTGTCTTCTGTCTGTCAGGCAGTCCTTCTATCAATCTATCTGTTGGGATGTCTATCCATCTGTCTTTCAACAATTGTTTTCTTCTCCATATTAAAGACCGAATGTGTTTATATATATTGGTGTGCATGTTCCCTAGGTGACTCACAATCAGATTTGTTCAAATAAGATCATCAGATCAAATACACATGTAGGTGCAAAGCCAGGACCATAACTGTTTCCCTCCATAGTAATTCTTAAAACAATTTGTTCTCAAGAATCATTGGGCCTATATAGCTTATATTTGGTATGGAGGGGCCTTGGGTGACCGGGGTTCAGATTTGTTCAAATGGGGTCATTTTTAGGAAAAGAGGCCCCCAGAGGGTGAGGTGAATTCAGTGATGCTAGCCCACCTTGCGGAATAGTGTCATTAAATTCGCCATTTGGGGACCTCATTCGGCAAAGGTCAGATACACTAAATACAGACTTGGCTGTTCCAAAATTATTTTCTTAACCACCACTTATCCAGGTGAAATCATACCCTGATTTTTCAAAGATAAATGGGGGGGTGTATATTGAATATTCGGGGGTATATTGATATTACTAGATAAATGGATCTCATAGATGGGGATTCACATTTGTTCTAATAGGGGCAGAGATAAGAGATTTAACTCTCCTATACGCTGTTGGTACTGGTATAATAATATTGATTTCTAGGCAGCCTGGGTGAGAGCAATGTTTGAGTCAATGGGTAGTGAGTGTAGAGGGGTGGAGTTTTGACCCCCTACTTTAATCAAAATTTAAACAGTTGAAAATTTCATGCCTGATACAACATTAGTTGTAGATTAGATGTTCACACCAAAAATTTTCATGCCTGATACAACATTAGTTGTAGATTTTCCAATATTATTTTCTTAACCACCACTTATCCAGATGAAATCATGCTCTTATTTTTCAAAGAAAATTTGGGGGGGGGGGTATATTGGATATTGGGGGTATATTGATATTACTAGATGAATGGATCTCATAGTTGGGGATTCACATTTGGAAATGGGGAGGGAGTGTAGAGGGGGTGGAGTTTTGACCCCCTACCTTGATCAAAATAAAAACAGTTCAAAATTTCATGCCTGATACAACATTAGTTGTAGATTAGATTTTCACACCAAAAATCGGTTGGAACTGTTTTCATAGTTTGGTTTAATTTTCCAACATGTATGTTTTTACATCACCAGTCCATATATGTTCCTACTTCAGGTTAAACTGTTGGACAGAATTGGCCACAAATTTTAACTTTATGGGGGTGTCAGGTTGGAAATTTTCAAATGGGGTCACCTGGTCAAATAGGGGCCAAGCGAAGGACAGTTTTCCTCTTAATATGCTTCCTTCACAAGGACCATCCGGTCTTCTATTTTACTGATATTTAGTATGCAGGGTTCTTTGGTGTATGGGATTCAAATTTATTCCGATGGGGCCACCAGGTTAAATAGGGTGGGACCAGGGACATAACTGTGTGTCTCTATAGTAATACTAAAAATGTCTTCTCAAGAGAGGTTGGACTATTTAGCTTACATATAGTATGGAGGATCCTTAGTGTCTGAGATTCAGATTTGTTAACATGAGGGCAACCTGTTAAGAAATGACGGGGCTATGGGGACTAAATCACTTTTGTGTCTACTAAAATCATTAAAATACAAAATTCATTAAAACATCTACATTGGAGACTGATTAAACTGACATACATGTATGGTGTTTTGGGTCCATGGATAATTGGGCTTCAAACATGTCTAAATGGTTTTATAAAAAGGCGCTTGTGAGATTGGAAATTTCCAACAATTTAGAAAGTTTGAGATGTCGGTTGTGAAATTCCAACCTAAGACTTGGGAGTCTGGAGCCCGGGAGGGAGGGGACTTGTTGAGCTGGAGGAGGGGGGGGGGTATCAGTAGTGTACAGTTGGTAAGGTAGATATTCACCGATCTACATGTACATGAAGCCTCTCTAGCCACATATCCTGTTTAGATCTACTTCTTTTAAAATGATTATGAAAAGTTCTGACTTCAGAGTCCCAGTCTGATCAGTCTTTGCAGTATGGTGAACGACCCCACATTCTTTGACTGTCTTGTTATGAGAGCTAGCAGTCCCGTGGCAAATTGCTGGAAATCGTTATTTGCCACTATTCGCCCGAAATTATAACCAAAATTATGAGCAAGGGACCAGTCAATGCATGGAATTTCTTGTTTTCATAGTGAAGTTAGACACCTGCGAATCATAATTATTTTGTTGAACCAAACCTTGAAAGCAAGCAGTTACACCCCACCCCCTCCCCAGATGTACATGTAGCTTCCATCCTTAGTTTAGAATATCATGGTACATGTACATGTACACGATCAATAAATCGTCCCAGTTGTCAATGTTTGAAACTTGCCACATTCATATTTTCTTGAAAATAATGTGAGACATATGAATGGATATACCGGTACATGTACTAGTACTTATTAATGTTTCAAGTCTTTGTTGTGGACATATGTGTACATGCATGTTGTCTTGTGTGATCATTTAATAATTTACAACACTATTCCATATTCCAGCCCCACCCCCCCCCCCCATTGGTGCTTTTCGAAAGTATCAGACAGTCACATATTATTAAGTAAATCTGATAACGCTTGATAACTATGTACCGGTACTTCTGTAGTATGTCATCATCTGATGGGTTCAAAAAGCATTCTCGATAACAATGTTTGGTCATTTACTTTTATTTTATCTGTTTTATTTACTATCCTGTTCTCTCTCTCCCACATTCTCGCCATTCTGTCTATTTCACTCTTACTCAGTTGTTTTACTTTATATCCATTTATACTGTTATGATTATTTTGTTTCTGTTTTATTTCAGTTTCACTCTTTTTTTACACAAATCCGGTCACGCCGTCCATATAATTTCATATTATTTATAGAGCACCGAGTACTATACGTAATGTCATCGCAATCAATTATGCTGCTTGTAAAAACTAGGTGAGTATAATTTATTCATTGGGAGTAATTCTGACCATTTGATATGTTTCTACTAAGGAGACCTCTAGACAAACTTTTATATGGTTCCACCGGTTGCGGCGACTGAATAATAATATGTACACACACAGAGTCCCACATACTTGTACAATTATAGGCCAGAACAGTTATCACGTTGTGAATCATTGTGTCAAATGCTATTATACCTCTGCTCACTCAGATTGAACTTGTAGGTGTGGCTATCAAATGTCATGTGCCTACTTACATGCACTCATGGTAGATGCATTCCTCAATACCACCCAAAGAAAATATAAATGAGGCATGGCACAAACTGTTATAAATACCCAATAATCATATGTATATAAATGTATTTCACTTAAATTCTCAATTAGTTTCAACGTGTACTAATATATTTCGTTATTTACCATACCTGTCTCATGCCTCATAGTTATTTTTATTTTCAAATGCTTAGTTTCCCCTCTCTTTCATTTCAGGATAAAATTTCGAGCGATGGATGATAGACCAGGCACATCACAGGGACATTCCCTTGAGTGTAAATTCTGTAAGATGAAATGTGATAATGTGCATAATCTGCAAAAACATGAGGACGCGTGTAGAAAGAGACAACCAGCAAAGAACACAAGCATAATGGAGTTCTTTCAAAAATGTAAGAAAACAAAATTGCAAATATTAATAGTTAATGAAGATGAGTTAACAATGACATCTGCTGACCAACAAATAACAGCGATATCTGTTCCTGAACTGGAGGTGGTTAAAATCGACTCTCCATGTCCAGATGTTCTTGACACAACAAACTTTTGTAAAGGATTTCCATTCAAAACTGACGGGAACTTCTACAAGATGTATCCATTCCAAATTCATTCTGAATTCCTGCCTTTCAATGGAGTTATTTATTCAAGAAAATGCTTTGATAGAAAGTTTACGATTAATAATGACGACATTTGTTGTGACTGTGCAAATCTAAAATACAACACGAGACTGATTTCTATAACAGAAAGGTGCATGAAAACATCAGATGCCATAAAATATCTAAACCATACATATCTCAACCACCAACAGCTTGTGAATAAAATTAAAGAAAAGTCCGAACTCATCAAGCAAGAGAAACTGTTGCGAGTTAATGACTTTAACAAAATCGCCCACATGGAAGTAAAACTTGGCCTATACAAAAAGTTGACAACTCTGTTAGCAGAAAACGACATTCAGAGGGTGCGACAAATTATTGCCGTGTGTGTTCGTCAAAAGCGCAGTATCAGTTATATTTTATCACAGATGAACCAAGCCATCAAGGGACTGTATTCCCCAAAGGGATATACTGCGAAAGACTTTGACATAGCAGGAATAGTTTTGTTAGTGGGCGGACCACGACTACTTTATATGTTTCACCAGACATCTGGGCTTCCCAGCCTGTGCCACACATACCGGATACTCTCAAATGAGCATGAGTTACATTCAATCAAACTTATAGTGACATGTTATTCAGATATTTGTCCACAAATTCGTGAAAACATTGAAAAAGTCACTACAAACACTTCATCCAACAACTGCTGGTCATTAAAAGTTGATGAAGTTGCAGTTGAGAAGCGGCTTCGGTGGGACCCCATAACAAACGAAATTATTGGACTGTGTGTAAATCACGCGGACAGGGGGGAATGTGTCTTCAACAGTGAACATGTTGTTAAAACTCTTGAGGACAAGCTGGATTCTCAAAAGATACACATGGCAACCGACGGATGTGTTTTCGCCATGTCATGTATTGGAGAGCGCAACTTCCATGGAAAACCAGTGTTGGTACTCCCCATCTGCAGTCACAAAACCCAACTTCAACAGAAAAGCATCTTTGATACCATTGTGGAAAGTTGGCAGTCAACTCATGGAAAGCTTCTCAATATTGGATCTGATGGTGACACTGTGAGGAGGCAGGTATTGCATCAGTTTACAAATAAAATGCTTGATGCGTCAAAACCACTTCATCGGGAGCTCAAGGGCCTTAAGTATCTGGATCTCAGTGTCGGACCTATGGATGTAACTGTTAATTTCGATCTGGCCAAGAGGATCCGGAATCATCTAATTTCTGGTGGAATCACCATACTGGATATAAACCTGAACTCATTCAACAATCGGCCACTTTTGACGAAACTGTCCTACAGTCAACAACAAATAACATTGCTTCTTGACCCGAAGGATAAACAGAATGTCCCAGCTGCTGTCACGCTTCTGGAAATATTTGCAAAGCAGGAAACCTGGCAGCTACCGGTAAATGAAATTACTCCAGGCTTATCGGACATGATGCCTGCACTGAATGCATTGAAAGTTGTATGCGGTGGAATACTCTCACTGTTTGCTCGACCAAATATTTCTGTAGAAGATATGCTGATTGAGTGCGGTTCTATGGAACATGTTTTATTGTATCTCTATCGGAATGACACAAAACTTATGCCAAATGTTCTATACAATGATCTTCAAGCAACTGTGAAAGATATGTACTTTACCTGTGCTAAATACAAAGTTGACTTTCCGAACAAACCTCTGCTGTTTTACCAACTTGGAAGCGACCATGTGGAACAGCTTTTATCATCGGTCCGTACCCAGACACACGACAGAGCATGTGATGTTCTCCAACTGGAAAATCGATTGCACCGTGCATCGGCAATGGACTCTATTTATACCAAACATCCCGAGTGGAAGCAAAATCGAGTAGGATATCTGGTCCAGTGAATCACACTGCTCCAGTACACTGGACGGCAAATCTCAAGTGTGGAGATATCAAATTTGAAAGCATTTGGAAGACATGTCAAACTGTAGCTCGGACAGCACTACCTTCAAAATTTGACGTTAAAATTGATGGAAACGATGTCACAATGCAAAAGCCTTTCGGTAAAGTAGTGGGAATCTCTCCATTAGCTAACGGAGATGAAAGTGACCAGGATGCTGATTCTCTTGAAAACAACGAAGCATTGGTTGAATTTGAGGATGATATAAACGATGGAATGTGCACGCATAGTCCAACTATCATCATGAATGATAAACCTGTGTTCAAATCCAGCATAGTCAAACTCATTTCAAATAACGTTGGGTGTAAGAAGTCAGGAGACAGATTACGGAGAGTGCAGGGGATGTCAAAATTTCCTGGAGGCAGTGGCTCCGCTAAAAATTATGTTGGATTTGATGACACACAGTACATTACGGTCAAAGATGTTGTTGCGTGTATTGCCGAGTCTTCTGACAATAATGGATATGGCCTATGTTTGTTAATTTGCGTTGAAATCAAGGACAGCTGTAATAAAAAACAGAGCTTTCTCACAGTTGATCAACAAGGGACCCTCAGCGGTCGAGTCCTCAAACTGGAGTGCGATAATATAAATTACATCTGGCAGCAAGGACAGACTGGTACTACATTACAAACATGATTTCAAAACTGTTCGGTAGTATCGCCTGGTCTACATGTCGATGTGGAATCAGGTGGTTACCTTTGGTCAGATGCATACTTAAGTCAGTTATTCCAACAACTTCCAAGGAAAGAGAAGTACCCATCGACACCTCTTATTCCACACAAGAACTCTGATGACTTGCCTGTATTCTACATTGAGAGGGATCAGTCAAGAGTTATAGAACCTGAGATTGCAGAAGCATCCTTTGTTTGCTCAGCATGTTCGAATACAATACCAAACAAAATTGGTAGAGTACATATCGGTGCGCATACCACGAGAAATGAACTAGTGGATTATGTCTGTGGTTTTTGTGGAATGCATGGTTGCTCTGTGGGTTTGAAGCACACTTCCCACTTAACACATGTACCAGTTTCGAACGGTGTACAATTCATCAAGTTCAGTATGAAGCCTGCCGAGGTGTCAAAAAAACCAAGAGCTCCTTGCACCAACAGGCCATACACATGTCCAGCATGTGATGTCGTATACTGGACATATTTCCTTGAAATTCATTATCAGTTGAAACATCCGGGTTTCAGTTGTCCCGTGAAAGTTCTAGATACCGAGAACGACAGAATGGTCAAACAATAACCACCAGTGATGGTTATTGTTTGACCATTCTGTCTTTGTCGGAGTGACGGTTAGTGTTTGACCATTCGGCATCAGAATATTTTAAATTCTTAAAGACTGAATCTCCACTATATCAACTCATGATCAACATTGTCTACTTTGTAGGCCTGGCTTAATTGTGTTTGGTTTTCCACAAAATTATATCCAATTTGATCTGTTGCATTGCATGCACCGTCCTTATCATAATTCAGTAATAGATTGGGCCAGTACACCTAGTTGTAGTATAACTTATACAGATCATTTAGATAACTTTGGAACCATAATGCCAATTTTAATAATATTACATATACCTAGTAAATCCATTGTGGCTCACAGCATGACTGCTTTTGACTAACCGTATCAGTAAAGGCAAATCGAATGTATGGACCTAAATGTTATCAAATATTCAAGAACTTTTGAGTTTTAGTGGAGCTTCAGTTGCTATGGTTTTTAAATATTGGTATTTTCATTTGTGCACTAGAGTCTGAAGTATAGTCTCAGTCAGATTTTATTCTTGATTTTACTTTTAGTTTTAACTTTGAAGACATTGAAGAATGTCATTTCTCAATGCATATGAATGCATCACATTATTTCAGTTCATCTATTTGTAAGTGATAACAGTATACCATTAGTATTTTAGTTTAGTCTTGTTGAGCAGCAAAGCTCCAAGATGAAGTTCGGAAATTTAATGAGAATAGCGTCACCTTCAGTTGGGATTGTCTGATCAGTAAACAGTAACAGTCATTCATCATAACCAATTCAGTTTTATTTGGATAATTGTTGCAAATTAACATTACTTGCAATCATTCAAGATGGGAAATAACCAGAAGGAATGAATGTGATTACATTCCAGAACAAGACAGTATTTCAGATATTAGAAATTTATGAGATACCCTTTTCAATTCCATGTTATGCAACAATCAGGTTAATGATATATAGTCACCATTGAATATTCACCATGTAGTATCCAATTTGTGATACATTTTTTTTTATCACTTTTATTCAGGTAATATATTAATTTTGTTACTAAATATTTCTTCCGTTGATCATAAGCTTCCTGAAAGCTATTATGGTGGTTCACTGTGAATTGGGCCGGGATCCTGTGAAATCCAAAATGTTGCTAAATCTGAGGCTAAAGAGTCACTATAACAGCCTATATAGCCCTATACCAAGAAACATGGTACTAACATGCTTACAAACAACATTACATGGTCAGTACTTGTAAATTGTTTGAAAAAACCCATTTTGGAAACAATTTACAAGCACAATTTTTTTCCGCCTCTCGACCACCCACCTACCGCGGCCCTATATACGGATTTTTTTTGCAGACTCCCCCCTGTGTTTCCTATAAATAACACACTCAACTAAAACTCTGCAGTGATAAAATCGTTCCGGACGCCAAAATCGCTACTACTTGATACTGGTGCGGTCAAGGTCACGTGAAACAATATTTTTTCAAAAGTTAGAAGACATCCTCTTAAAATGCATAACTAACCTTCTCTCAATAAACATGCCACACTCATGGTGTCAGAAAACACTGGTACTGTATTCTAAGAAATTTATCCCCCCACAGCGATTGAATAAGAATAGGAAAATATGGATGGAGTCACTCGTCGCTAATGGTGAAAATGTTTTAAACTCCGTTAATTTGGCATCCGGAACGATATTATCACTGCAGATTTGCAGTTAAGTATGTTATGTATAGAAAACAGACGACGTGGACTATTCCCCCTCGATGACCACTATTTTGGCATAGTCAACTCCAAGCCATTCATTATCTATATAATATGTTACAACTATCGTCAATCATAATTTATAACTATAAATATATGCCTTGATAATTTGTTCATAAACTGCCCATTTATAATACTGATGTAATGTACAACAATTGCTTCTGTTATCACATATATACCGAAGCTGACATGGGTATCGACCCTGTATCCCAGCGTAAAAACACCATCGGCGAGATGTACGAAGCTTACTCACGCGTGTATCCACGGCATATATTCAAGCAATTTGCATTGATATTAACAGTTGCCAAGTCGATGTACTGTTGGGTCAAATTTAATGACAATTGCGAAAATAGACGCTCTTTTCATTGGATATTGCACATTAATTTTAACTTTCGCAGTTTAGATTTTTGGTATAGTTACACGGACCTTATATACAGTCAATTAAAAACCGTCTTCTAATCAGACGCACACGGCGCACATGCGTATATGACGATTGTGTTAACAACTGATACGGTCGCCCGATCAGACAAAAACGCGGCATGAGTATACACCGGCAATGCCTGTTCGTTACAAAAGAACACATGAGATTTGCGTGTGTATATCCCCTGAGTACACAATGTGTATATCCCCTGGATACACAATGTGTATAATACACAATATGTGTACAACTCGCCGCAAGTTTCCCAAAACAAATAACAAATGCAGTATACTAGGCAGAAGTCGGATAACCACAATCCACTGCTGATTAACGGTACCAATTATCTATAGTATACATTGGCATCAAAACAAATGAATCTTGTATACCGGATCCTCTACATGACCCTTATGAATTTGGTAAGCGTGAATTATATGGTGAAATCTCTTAAAGATCCACTATCCGATTTGAGACCAATATTAATCAAACTTTCCTGAGGTCATTTTCAGCTTACCAGGGAAAACAAACAAGCAAAATACTTTGCAATCATAATCATTTGTATGGCATAGACATCACTTACATCTACATTCACTAGTTTACGTCCAAAATGAGTACAACGTGACATAATTTGTAACGCTCTATATATTGTCCACTGTTTCCGGGAAACGAAAGCATGGACGGTCTTCATCAGAGATGATCAATGGATTTTATTCTAGGCTGACAAACGTTCAAAACTAGTTAAAGCTCTCCATTTTGTAAGTCGATATCTGACCATCAGAACCTCGTATTAATTGACTCATTGGTTCCATCTGGTTCATTGTTTTCAGGTATATAACACTTACAAACGGTAGTGTCAGCTTAGACAGTGGGTCTCTAATGTCGTGCAAGATACATGTAAAAGTACAAATACATCACGCTGAGGGGCGACTTGAACTTTACAAAATGAGATAAAAATTCACGTGACAATATATGCATACACTGAGGGTTGACAACAATTCACAAACGATAGAAAGCAACTTTCATGGCATTGTACAGACCAGGATCAAATCCTTTATAAAATATTCCAATAATACACAGGGAGGATCAAGCATGAGAACGGAACATAGCAACACAGTTTAAATGACAACACTGATAGCGTAGTGGACATAAATTGAAATTGCAGTTCATTAAGAAACGACATTATAGAAATAAAACGGGATAGCTACACTCACATTGAAGATAAAACAAACTAAAAATAGATAGAGAACATCATTCGAGCAATTGTAAATGATACATTCTGTTTACATACTTTGTCTCTCCAAATATCTCGAATGTTCTTCAAAGATGAGGTTACTGCAGTTAGTAGAGGCGCTTTCACTGCTCATGTCACATATGTATGGTCTGCTGGTCCCGGTAATGGAGACGGAGTTGCATTCTCCTCTACACTCCTTCGTGCATTCCAATGTCGATCGAACCTCTATCGATGTGAATGATGTGTAGTCGAATCGGTACTTTCTGGCACAACCAACGATGGGTTTGAATGACATCGAATCAATCTGGCCATTGCATACAACGATGCAGCACATGCCAACCACCATGGAAACATTAGCTCCCATTTGCCCTGGCTTGGCTAAGAATGCTTGTAGATGGGTCTGGTGGCGAGCTACAAATGAAGTGAGGTTACACATATATGTTACCTACCTATACATTCCAGTGTGTACTGAATAATTATTACTCAACGTATGTGTTTCATACATTATACTGTTGATCGCCTTTCATTCAGTTTTCTACTCGTAAAATGCGACAGTGGTGATATCGAGCTGGATACAAATTAGAATTTATAATTTTGCTAGTGGATTAAAACAAATTGAAAATGGAATCGGATGACAAGTATGACCCACCTGTATAACATCAGTTTCCAATAAGCAGTTGTTTCCCGTGCTTTCGTGGGACACCGGGACATTCCAGGTCGAGAGCGGCGACAAATCACGATGTCTCACGGAAACAAGGACGACAGATGTTTTGTTATCCACCATGGGAATGTACACCTGCTCAACGACAGTATTAAGTGCGCGTGTGTGTACTTCAAAGAAAAGAGTATTTAGTTGTCACTGATTAACTAACATGTTCAATTATCAATTGAAGCATTAGTCAAAATAATTCATATAACAAACCCTGAAAATCCTGTCATAGTAAATAGAGCGAAATATAACGAATTGTCGTATCTGGCTGCCATCGTGACATCCATAGTGTATAAAATTGATCAAGTTTGATTGCTAATGGGTCAGAAGAGCCATAATGTATGGTCCCTCTCAGTTTCGTTTCAAAGTTCTGCCCATATCCTTTCAAAAACATCGCCAGAATACCAAAAGATTTGTTCGGCAAAATTCCATTACTGAATCCTTTAAAATGAATATTTCATACCTCATTGGGATCACCAGAATATAACGTTTAGTTGTCAACTAGTTGATTCATTAACATGATTAATTAGAAAGTGAGTCACAATTTTCTACTATTTTGGAATAGCAGAGAATAACGATCAGGATATACGGGAATTGTTTTGTTTTTTTTAACCAATTATTGTTCCCATTTTCGCGTGTCATCTTGAGAAATTTGGTCCATAAACAACTCAGTGTGTCAAACTTAAGAAATATTAAAACAATACACACAATTGATACCAAAGATAGTTCCATATTACTTGAAAATAATGGTCCAAACCTGAAAAGTTAGTTTGCTGCCGATTTTAATGTTTTCGAGAGAATGATCCAGCTTGTTCTCTGGAAAGCCACACAGTATCTGCTTATAATCGAACTTGTTTTAGGTAGATACTTTGCTTAGAATCGCCTCATTTTGAGTCGATGAAGTGCTGAAAATGAGAACATATTAGTCATATATCGACTAATAATGAGGCAATTCTAAGCAGATTATGTGCATACAATGATACAAATAAGCCGACTCACGACTTTTCGGGCGCACGCTCTTTAACATGTGTTTTCAATGTGGTCCGTGTCATAAAACTAAATAACGGGTAACAGTCAATTATCTGCTTATTTAGGAATCAAATAATCACATTATGTACCTATTTCACTGTATATGTCGATTTTGTGCGTATTTCCGCTAGGATATGTTAAAATAATCTAATATCTCGGGTAATGTCAGTAGATACAATATTACAAAATGTAAGCCTCTTGGCGGTATGCGCTCCAATATAGAACTAATGATATTCGCTTTTTATTTTCCTGGTAACGAAATAGGTCGATAGATACTTGATATACCTTTCTACGACCATTACGTGTCCCATAAAGACACGTTGAAGTTATAAGAAATACAAGTTTGGGCACGGAGGTTTTGTCCCAAACAAAGACATGGTACGACATGGCACGACATGGTACATAAAAGAGCGTTCAGTATTAGTCTATCCCTGATGTAGACATACAGAGCGTTTATTTCACTGTATTTGTTAATTTATCTTATACCTCCTTCCAAATTACGTAGACATAATTTGAAGCTCGAATGCGCCATGTCCGTTTAACCAAGGTGCATACAAAATGTTAGTATTTAATACACATGGCAAATTAGTCAAATTTGTTCAATCTCTACAATATTTAGCGAAATGACAATTTTTTAATATGAATATTCTCAAGAAAATTAATGGTATGCCTTACTTACAGTGCACAGTCTGCACATTTCTGTTGAGCTATGTCTAGAATCCCAATTATCATTTTGGATGAAATTGTATACCGCATTCTATAATATCCATTTTTTTAGGGATCGGAAAGGGTTGGACCACACGGATGGTATATTTTATTACTCAAATGGTCATTTAAAGTGAAGAATGCAACATAAAGTCTCAAATCTGAACCATTTCCAAACTGCAGAAATGTATCTGGAAAATAGCCATATATTCCACTTCCGACGGCCATGTGTGCCCAAAACGGTGGCATTATGTCTTAGCAACACACAAATATCTACATTTGTGTACAATTGACAATATTTTCTCTCTTTTGTTTGCATCAAACTGACTTAAGAGGCGTGTGTGCAAAACGGCGACCATGTTGGCGCCATCTCATCTGGTGTCTACACGGCAACTTTTTCGTGTTAAAATTGCTTAAAAGTTAAGGGTCACAATAAGGAAGACAATGAGTAGGGAAAGTTAAGTCATGTGGTGCATGGGGTACCCTATCAGATCCCGGACTAGTAGTTAATAATTTCAAGGGGCTTAGGAAGAGAGTGTAAGTTTGGTTGTCCAATTTTCAAAAGATGCACTGGCGGTTAGCTAGAACTAGTATAATATCAGCGATGACAAGATGATCCAGAGTGATAGTATATAGCAGTGCTATATATGTACATATACATATTATTTCAATTATACAGCATGTCACAGATTCGTAGTGAAATTCCGATATGCCTTAATGATGTGGCTACACGACAAACAACCATACATCACGTTGTGTAGTGACATCCATCTGGGCTTGTGTTTAAATTCAGGACCGCATTGTAACAGAAAAATGGCAGATCTTGTACAGCGCCATGGTCAGAATACCGTACTGAAAAAATATAGTTGATTCCCTTCTCTGTGGTCCAATCATTCAACATATCATGGATTTATAGTGTCAAATCGAGCAGGGGTGACCATTGACATTTTATGTTCTTATGAATCCAGAGTTCCGCAGTTTGACAAAAATAAGCGTTTGGGCCTGTTGAGACTTAACTATTAATTTATTCCAGCAAAATAAGTTGGATCCGTACCTTAATTAGTCGGTGTCGGTTGACAGCGGTAATCATAATATTCAGAATAGCAATCTGTCCATACATTTGTTCAATGAAGTGAGAGTAATTTAATAGCTTCTGACATGTTTGTGGTTAGGACTCTTTATAACACATATATCCACTCTGTGTAAATTGTCTGCAAACTTTTCGGCTATAACTCATAACCATAATCGAAATAAAATTTAGTTCTTATATTTAATCCGTTCATTCGCATGAGAGCCACCATAAGTAGGTGGAAGTAAAACGAATGACAGACTCTATATTATTTCCGAAAGTTGAAACTCACACGCTGTCACTCTGACCTCCAATTATTGATTGTTCAAGTGGCTTGGTCAATTCGTCGTTTTTATTGACTAGTGGTAAGTAATCACGCAATTGCGAGAGCAATAAACGTGTTATAATTCGGCTGTAACAGTTGTTAGTTCCAATTTCATTGTTTGCATATGTTACCACGAGTCTTGTTGATTTAGCTAGGTATTTGTGCACTGGGGCTAGCAGTGCGGTTATTGCAGGGTAGTCCTATACCAGAAGGAATGTTGACACAACATCGAAATTCCCTTTTAAATCGTAAAAAGTATCCAATAGTTTTCATGTATATTTATAGGCGCGGTCATATCACTCGACGCAGATGTCATGTCTGTAGCGGGAAAGTAATCAAGAAATTTAGATTGTCGAGAAATAGCCTTAATGGCTAAATATGTTTTATAGCATTCCCTGGATTGACAGCTTATGCTTAACATATTCATTCCGATCTTGAAATTGTTGGAAGAAATAAGCCCACATTGAGCTTATATCCGTCATTCCTTTGAATGGCTCGGGCCGCATTGAACACACATTATAAAGAGTGTTCATCTAGTAAGTATTCAAATAAGCTCTATACGGGATTATTGTGAACGCCAAGTTTTACGCCCATATATAATCGATAAATAGATATAGATAGATAGATAGATAGAGTTATTTGGTGCTATGTAAAAACATATTGCAAAATGGTCCTACAGTTTGAATGGACCATAAGATATTACAGTTTAGATTGTATACAGAATATTTTAAAACATACATGTAAGAGAAAATATCTAAAAAGTGTCAAACGTTAATTTGAATGGTTAATTTCAGTTTCGTTCATTAGAATTTATTTAATAAAATATATTAATTTTTTAAAGAAGTGGTCTTTAGGATGTAATAAGACTCACTCATCGCACCGAGGATAACATTGAAAAGTCTGACCCATAAATGGGCAGACTTATTTCCACAATGGTCCTCAGATTAATAGATGTTATCTGCAAACAATTTCATAATTTAACATGATCAAAGGAATAAATATAGTTTATAATCAACTTCAAGAGATATATTTTCTTATTAAAGTATGTGTTGAAATTTCTTAAGAATGTTAAGATCAATTTCGGAGTTACGGTACCGAACTTGGTTTGATAGTGAAACCAATTGAAATCTTTAAGATTATTTAAGAATGACATATTCTTACAAATAGGCACTAATATTTTTGATGAATGAAAGTGTGAGAGATGTTGTGCATAAATTATTGCAAATTAAGAGATGCAACCACACCGGCAGTGTCTATGTGTTCTGTTTTGTTTCAGCAGCCCTCTACAAACATAAGCAGAGAGCCCACCCCCATCAAATGGTGGCCGAGTTGAACTTACTCCAACACAGATTCCATAGACCTCCCCGGAATAATATTCAAACTGTAAAACCTACGTGATTATGAGAATAAAACCTATAAAAAACATTCGTGAATAATACAGAAAACTACAAAATGTAGCAAATTGGTGCCATGCTTCCAGATCAATGTGCATTCAACACAGAAACTACTCAGATGTCCCCCCTGATGTGCATACATGTATGCATCACAAAGGTGACACCCGAGCAATTCATGCAAAGCCAGAAGGTGTCTATGGGTTCTGTTTTATTTTCGCAGCCCTCTACAAAGACATTAAAAGCAAAGGGCTCACCGTTCAATGGTGGCCGAGTGAGCTTACTCCAACACAAAATCCACAGACCTCCTCTGGGTGAATGCAATAAATGTGTATATGAGATAAAAACACTTCAGCTGTCTGAAATACAGATGAAAATGGATACAGAGCACATGAAAAGGTGTTGATTTGCTGTAGAGTCTATGTCCACACAAAATTTCCTCTTCTTTATCTTTAAGTTGGCTGTATAATTCCAGTCTGACACACTCTTTAAACCGGTTTGAGTCTTCGGTTGACTTGTATTCAATGTCTAAATCATTCCAAAGTTTAATTCCATTGTAGGTGAATGTTTTGGCAATATGTGTGTAATTTGATGGTATAATGAAACTCATCCGACTGTAGCGGGTATCATATGAAAGCAGGGTGCTAATTGGTATGAAATTTGAACGTATTTTTTGCTATCAAATAAGCTCTATATAGGACTAAAATGGGACATTCAAAAATAAGCCCGTATTGTGCTGATTTTCACGATAACAGGCTGAATAATCAACTATAAGTTCACCCACGACTAACGTTCATGAATACCAATATAATATATGGTATAAAGCACTCACCTTTAACGACTGTCGGTATCTGGTAGATGCTGGTCTGATTTGTTTTGCGACGTATTTGTCGCATAATGCGAAGACTAAGATACTCCCCACTGCAGCGTGTTGTATACGATCCGGATTCGAACTAAAAGTTGCACAGGGATACGTGGCCAATTAGCAGATGATTAGTGGATATATAGGTATGAACAATCGATCATAAATAATGAAACCTGTTGATAGTTTGAAAGTTTGCTGAATTCCCCTTCGAGGATGTCCGCTTGGCGGACAGGATTTCCGGTCACATCCGCCCTTGGTTAATTGGAGCTGGTGCGTATATATCGACAGGATGCAACACGCCCGTGCGTGGGACAGCTTGTAGTTGCCACCGGACTATTATTTACAAGTTTCGCTATAGACGTTGGCCGATATTTATAAGTGTGTATATTTGGCGCGGCAAAATTTCGTAACTTTTCCCGCCAAGTGCGTCTCCATAGCAATGCCATAGTAACATATGCTACAAGTTACATGTACTATATACAAAGTTTGCAGACGTAAACAATATATTTAAATGCAGCTTGATTATGAATTTAAATTGAATGAATACATCTGATTTCAATATACAGCTTAACTCACACTGGTGTTCCTCTACTTCTACATGCACATACCTGCACATACATACATATATTTATTATTCATGATATGAGTGGGGAAGGGACACCCAGTCCTACAGCGATCGGTTACGGATATGATCGTCGGTGCTTGCGTCACATTTAATTGATCAGTCGAGTCTATATCTTGATGTAATTTTCACAACAAGGAATTGACCAATAACAAGCATGTGGCTTGTCGCCAGATCCCAATTCCCTTTCCGTGTTGAGTTTATGAATACTATGGTCCACACTTATGATCATCATTGCATTGGTCATTGTCTTCTGCAATAGGCCCAGCCGTGGTTTGTAATTACATGTACCCCAATATTCTTTAGATGTCGGTGTTAAGCTCGACACGACGTCCGCAACATATTGCCATGCCAACACTATTATCCAGGTTTAGTGGCACGCATGTGTAACTTGTAACGTGTTGTGCTATTTATTACCATTGCCACGTTTTCCTACTCGTCGGGCCTATAACTATAAACGCGCGTAGGTTTGGCACTGTGGCGTTTTTCCCCGCCATGTGCATCTCCATATAGCTACATGTATATCATAGTGACACATTGCATTTTACAAGTTACGCATGATCGGCCTAAACCTGCCTATTATCTCATTACGGACATCGAGCTACCAGATATCCAGAGAATAAACGTTGCATTGGCGATGATAATTCCATTCAAGATGTTGTTGGTCGCACTTGCGTAGGCTACGTGTACTTGTTGCTGCTTAACATGACAAGGAAACACACTTAATTTATTGCGATTTGCCAAACACATCAAAATTGTATCAGTCAGGTAGATCCTCGGAAGCTCCCATCAACAAAACGCATCGCATGCACAGCTTACATGTACTTCAACAATTTGCGTTTTCACTTGGGAGATATGATTTGGAAAAAGCTCACAAAGGACAAATAAGAGCATAAACCTTGAATTGGAAAAGAAACAACTGATATGTCATAGATATGTCTAAATGTCAAAGTGGAGTCGAAAGTCAAGATTAATTACACTGTCCTGAGATGTTATCAGCTTAAAATGTATTACAGACAACACACATGTTCTTGCAAGGATAGGTGATAGCTCACTGGATATGTATAATTTATAATTGTAAAATTGGTTGCATATACTTTATACTAGTGTTTTATGTGCACCTATCTAATTTCTGAATGGCTACTGTATTTGTCCACTACATCGATGCATCAGAACTTTCTTCTTGCAGTATGGAATTTGAGCACCCATGTAGACCTGATAACTCCAATGCATGTATGTGGTAGACAGATGTATATTAGCCAGTAATTAAACAAAGTCTTCGTAATTGCCTGTATTAACCATTTCTTTTCAATTAAAACAGCTCTGAAACAGGTTAGACTGTCATTTGAACAAAATGAGATAATTTCCCAGTCATATGAATGATATCAGTAGGTTATTATGTGGGGGGGGGGGGGGGTAGCGAAAAAACGGCAAACATTCCTGCTAATTGTGTACTGCCCCACCTGGTTGTTTTGCTTTAATTCTGTTATATTGAAATTTGTTATTCGCCGTTCACATGTGATACAAATAAACTTATCGGCGCCTGGTCGCATCCCAACATCTCCTCCTGAAAATAGGCTCGTATTGGAGGTAAATATTCACATACTGTATGTTCATATTGGACTTAATTGTTTTTGAAGTAAGCTCATAGCGGACTTTTATCCGTTATTCAGTTAGATGACGCACGCCACAATGAAAACACATTATAAAGAGCGTACATCTGGGAAGTCGTGAGATGGTTTTTCTATTCGTGTTATTTTCCAGTCTGTTCTCGTGACAATAAGCACAATTATCAAATAAGCCGATATTATGCTTATTTTCACGATAGCAAGCTGCGCATACACATAATACACGGGAATGTCGTCGTAGTACTTAGTTACCATGGATACACATGTAGATAGCCTACACTCCAAAAATCGCTAGAGGTGGGATCTCTCTAATGACGCCTACATGTAGACGACTTATCGGCGTGAACAGTCATATCTGACGGCAAATGAACGGATGTAAGATGGCACGAATCTAGAGTCCTATAGCAGTTGTTTACTTACGTCTGTGGTCTGTGGTTTAACTATCCTTGGCTTACATGCGTATAAACGTAGTGCGATACCTCACTCACTCTCTTTCGTTTTGGCTAATGTATCATGTATCAATTGCTGTTCGACGGGCATTCTTTTTTCCCCGCACTATATCATCCTCTTATAGTACAGTATAATTTCCGATCTAACATATTATCCCCGTCTGGTAAATTTACCCCTGTGGTATCTATTCTGATAGCAAGTGTAACTTTCTTATTCCGAGGAAAAGTCTAAATAAAAATCTTAGGTTTGTTGACTTATCCCCGTTTTTGAATATGGATTATGTGTGCATTTGTTTGTTTATCACATAATTAGCCCCTAAGTCCGGTCTCGTGTTTTGGTAATACACACGTGTAGAGCTGAACGCGCGCAAAGATATCGATGTCAATGCCGGAACTTTAGTATTATGTTCATTAGAATGTAATTTTGACATTGATTTTATGTTGGGTTATTTAAAAAATGAATGTAATTTGTGTTATTGGGGGATACGGCGCTGTGGTCGTTGTGTATACGGTTTACACTAAATGTGCCCCTAACGACAACAGGACCCCGTATCCCCCAATAACACACACCCACTACACTCATTTCTTATATTTAAATAGCTTTTTGATGATTTATTGCCATAAAAAGCTGAGTGTATTATAATTTATTTTCACGTTTTGGTCGATAATTTGAGACTAGCCCATGCTGCACACTAAGTCATCCCGATGGAGGATTTCCAAACTCTACGATAATATGATCGATATAAATAACTGGTCTCAGATGCAAATCGACTGAACTTTGAAAAGCAGGCCCATTGTTTCTGCTGGTCGCTTTTAGTGATTAGGTCAGATTAGGTCAACATTTTGTAACTTTCTGTTCGCGTTACACTCGAGAGATCTCTGCATTATTGGGACTGTTGACTGATATAAACATGAATGGTAAGGGTCGTTGATCAATTTTGTCAACATTTAAAATTAAACTATATTTTTTCTTGGAGGTGTCTTTACCTCCACTTTGGTTCGAAATAAATATTAATATTTTAACCCCAGCTGTTTCGAGATCGTTTTTCCTTGCTAAAATGTGATCATGTGATAAAATTGGATCTCAAAATCGTCGCAATTCCATACGAAATTTATTAACCTTGTCCACTAAATTTGATTCGAGCGTCACTAAAGCTCCGCTTAAATCGAGTTTAGTGCACCCGGTTAATACATTTCGTATTTCATTAGAGATCCTCTATATAAGTTGACTGGTATGTCTGGATATGTCCGAAAATAAAATAGTGTTTACGCTACTAGTCCAGTATATTCATCAAAGAGGTTTGATACCCATGCAAAATGTGAAGAATGCCAGTTGATTTTATTTTAGGCCGGATGTTTGTTTTTATTTGCTCACCGATACTTACATTAACCGGCTGGTTTTTTGTTGTTGTTGTGAGGTATTATGTATCAAACCTTGTTCATAAATACATAAACTACTATACACTGCTTAAATATATGTACTTACATGATGTGTCTCATAAAACTCATACAATAACTGTCATGAAATTTCCGCAAATTTATGAACTAGGTTTTATCATGATCGAATCCCCAAATTTCCAACACACAGAGTACACTTATCTATAATAAATATAGATAATTATGTACTTTTTTATGAACATTTAATTCGACAGCATAACTCTGATATGTATGCATGTTTTGAGCCATTTAAATACGTATTGTCACTGAGACGCGGTCATTTTGGATCCTTCCTGCCCCGGTTCGTGGTTTCAGATATATTCATTCAGTCCCGGTTCCGTGGTTTTAGTGCTAGAGGTCAAAGTTCTGAAGTAGCATTTCCATATATGGAAGTCATGAATATTCAAAAGGTCCATATACGGAAATGCTACTTTAGAACTTTGACCTGCAACAATAAAACCACGGAACCGGGTCAATATGGCCGCGAGTTAGTGACAATGCGTGTATACATGTGCATATACATCTCTGTACAGTTATATAGTTTATTTTCGAACATCAACGGTCACTTTATCATGATGGACAACAGCTTCGCAAACATACAACGTTAAGACAGTTGCAGATAAATAAAACACATGGGCATCATTTGAATAACATGGAATGGTATATATACAATACACAGTATCATGTATTCTCTTCATAATGCCCCCGTAAAACAGTTATCTTCCATGTTTTATTTGTCGTATTATGTCCAACCAACATAGCATAGCATGTACGCGTACTCTCTCTGATCCAAAACTTGTCATGGAGTTTAAGGCGTATTTGTGCATAATAATCAGATTACCATACATTGTGCGTCTGTGGGTGATTGTAACTCAAACGTAACAGGTCACGTGTTTCTACACGTTTGTCTTTAAGTGACTGACTTGTGCGATACGACTTTCTCTACTTGTAAACACGGGGTATAACTCTATTTTTGAAACATTTTGTTCTAACTCTATTATTCTACATAGATGGATTATTGATCAAAACCTCATTTGATAGTTCGACATGAACATTGCATCCGAAAATTGGTTGAAAATTTTTGTTACTCTTGAAATCAACATACGCAAATTCTCCGCTCAAATAATCCAATTTGTAAGTTTATATAGAATAGAGCCCTGGATGCGTAAAACGGTTATTTAATAGTGTACTTGGGTATTCACAGGGCAATTAAATCTTATTTGTATGCATACACATACGAATATAGAGCAGCTTTATAGAGTGCCATTTTCTTCTTCTGATGATACTTCAAAATTAAATCTGATTTTTATGCAAAATACGACTTTAGAGTGTTATTTTTTTTCTGATGATGCTGCAAATAGATGACGAAATAATGTATCTGCTTTAAACCACCAGAACAACTAGTAGTTCCCTGCGAGTCCTGGTTAATAACTTAACAAAATCCGTCTTTGTTATAATTCACCCTAAAGGCATGGCACCGGCGACCGCGATAGCAATCCAGTCGAGATAGTGTTGTACTTCTGTGTATGCTGATGGTCCGTCGCAGTTCGGGAATCCGAATGACGTCACTCCAACTAACACGAAATTTGGAACCTGAGTACTCCGGCAAACAAGTGGGCCTCCGCTATCACCCTGTAGAAAGAGTAAAAAAAAATAATGCTACCCACTGTCAACTCTAGTATAAAATTTACACTAATATATCATCATTTTGCTCATCGCAATTTGGTATTGAGAGTATGCCGATCGGCTCATTGAATATTTTCTAAAATAAAGCCAGAGTATATTCACAAATTTATTGACGAGATATACGTCCCAATTTCATAACGGCCGTTGGTGTGCTGCTAACATACTGTTCAATATATAGGTATCGATCTACACTTTCGAACACTAAAGTAAAAATATCACATAATGTACCCATGACCCACCTGCCTTGTCCGAATATCTATAACATTTTTGGATTTGTTTTCCTAAAGATAATTTAAAACGCATTTTGTCATCTCGGAATGCACAAAGAAAATAATGTAGTGTATGTGGATAGAGATAACTTGCCAGTATGATCATTTCATACTGTTTTGGATAAATTTGTTTTAGCCTACCAGCCACAATATGGCTGCCGATAGGATGGCCAGTATATATGGTGGAAACGGTGAAATCTATAAGAACGCATGCTTACTTTCCAGAAAATGTCACAACTTACACAACGGCTTATGCCAAACTACCAAACTATGTCCTAATATATAGGTCTCTCTTTACAGACTCGAACATTAAAGAAGAAAAAAATTAACATAACGTACATCCTGTCCCGAACTTTTAAATGAGTTTTAGTGGGTTTTTTATTCAAAAAATAATCTTAACACGCATTTTGTAATCTTCTCGGATTGCATACAGAAAATAATGTAGTGTTGGTGGGGATAATTGGTATTTCCGATAATGTCATGCCGCTGGGGATTACAACATGACATACTAACCTCAAGATGGCTGCCGGTATATCGATAGACATTGTGAAATCCGTCTTGTATCAATATACACCACCATCACCGCCATGAAATGTCTCATATAACCCATTGTCCTATTATAGTCATTCCAGTATGCCATACTAGGGCATAATGGTGATAAGTTCTAATCAGTTTGGCTACCATAATGGTCCCCGTGAGTGAGAGAATTGGCCAGTTTTGCATTCATTCGTGCTTAACCCTTTGAACCCTGGCGCCCCACAGTGATCGACACCCTGACCCGGGGCTCCCAGTGGTATGTCCGCTTAAATTAGATAGTTTCTAGTAGCATGATGTTGATTATGTTCAAATTGCGACACCGGTCTGAAACTTTACAGGTTTGTCCCCCATGGATCAGCGATCATTATAAGATCGCGAGACTTTGCCTCGCGGCAACTCCTTGGTAACGGTTGCTAGGCAACTACCCGGAATTGACTGGAAAATGTAAATATAGCTTATAGCGTCGTAATTCAACTTCAGTGATTGCGTTTTTTGATGCAGGTACTACCCTAACGTGAAATTTGAGATATACCCGACCAGAATAGTGAACCAAATGTCCCATTTAAGGGTAGCAACGGTTGCTAAGCAAATACCACAACTGAACGAATGACATAATTGCACTAACCATTCAGTGGTATGTTTTGCCTTAATTTAGACAGTGTCTAGTCGCATGGTGTTGGTTATGTTGAAAGGGGACACCTACCTGAAACTGTGCAGGCATGATATATGCATGCACGGACCACTGATCATTGTCAGATCGGGAGACTTTGCCACCCGATCTCGCATTAGAAACGGTTACTAGGCAACTACCCGAAATTTGCAGGATAAACGAATTCTAGCTTATAACGTTGTAATTATACATCAGCGAATTGCGTTTCGATGCAACCAATATCCTAATGTGAAATTAAGATATACCTGACCATGCGCGAGTAAGTCAACTTGATATGCGATAGACTTTTTGCTGCATGTGGCACAACAGAGACTGATATTACAGAGACCAGAAACAACGTAATTTCCCGTAACATATCGTGGCCCCATTGTTCAAGTAAGCTGTCTACATGTAGATTGTGTCTACTATACTAACATGTGAAACATGCAACAAAATGTCATATATAGCGCCACATTTAACTTAAACGCATTTTAAAAAATGAATTTTCCTAGCCATTTCTAGCGGGCAGCCAATCCATATAGACACCTTTGCCAGCGCTGACTTCAATAGGCCAATTTAAATATATATATTAGTGGGTATGTCGTGTATAAGTACGTTATAAACCATTTATTTGTCATTGCGCTAGTCTGCGCATGCGCGAATAAATCAACTTCATATGCGATAGACCCTTCCACATATGTAGCAGAACACTGACTAATATACGCGAGGGTAATTACGTCTGTTCTGTACACACACGGGGAACACGAAATTATATGCCGTATATAGCGGCATAGTTCGCTTAAAATATCGTATGTTTTTGTAGATTATATGCTATGCGCATGCGCATATATTTCTACCCGATACTAGCGGTCAACCATTCCATACGCACCATGGGCGCCGCTGACATATGTGGGGGCAATTTAAATATAAATCAGTGGGTCAGACGATCGTTATACTATATATAAATCTGCTACCGAATCATGTCGTCGCTGCACCGAAATATCGGTGTTACGGGATATAGTCACGGTTCGTTTGCACCTAAATATCGGTGTTACGGGTTCAAAGGGTTAAACACTACTTGCTCCTTAAGATCGGTGGAATGTCGCGCGAAGTAATTCACAGTGAGCACGAATTTATAAAATCAAAATGGTAACACACTGGATGTCGGTTTGTTGTTTATGCCAGTCAGTATACATATCTAGCGAAACAAGCAAGTTAGTTGATTTGGGATGCGAACAGAGATGGCCTTCAGAAAGTTGGTCGACGTTGTTAGTTTATATCTGCCTTTGTGAAATGATAAAGGATAATTGTAGGTTATATAAAATCTAACACGGTATTTTGGCATATGTTGGCAGATCAGAGACATGGGCACTCTGATTTTTTGTATGAAAATACGACCAAAGAATAACACCATTAACACTCTTGGGTATATATCTATCAAGGAAGCATAGTTACAAGAACGAAGCTACCGATGCACTGGCTCTTGTGATGTCGTTCGAGCAGTAATTTTAAGTGAATCGTATTGACCAATATATAGCTGCTCAAAGTCCACAAGAGAATATATCCAGTAAATTAGCAGGAAGCCGCAATCCCTAAGTTTCGTTAGAGTCACCATACCACACAAACACTTGTTGAATTTTGTATGTGAACATTTACCGGATTAACGTCCAAGCAACGACGATGCCAGCGATGCGGTATGTCAGCTGAAGCTATGGCAAATAAAACTATGGTTCTCTAGCTTTCGTTTGTAGGTTACTGGAATGCCATGTGAGTAAATGTGACTTCGCGGTAACCATTACAATCAAGCCTTCGGACTATTCTCGTAGCAGAGAACATCTAAATTCCCACTGACATCCTGTTTGTTTGATACCCACGTGACTCACCGAACTACCACGTGGATCTACTCGGATATGTTTATTTGGGCCACTATTATCTATATTAATGATTTCAGTAACCCTGCACATATCTGTCAGTATAGTTAGGTATGTAGGCTTTTTTTGGAAGCATGTATGCGCAGTTTTAGCTCATACTGACACCAAAATAAAAATGAAGACTATTGAAGTTATTTTTATACATGTCATATATGTTTGCACAAAGATAATTTGGCCAGGTACCTTCTGATGCCAGTAGGTCGGGTGCCTGAAAACATACCATATTTTGATTATGGCCTGATATTATTGTGTGGTAGTGTTGGGTCTGAGTAAGTAAAACGGGAATCATGAGTATTGATGTGATGTGTCTTTGTATACATGCAGCAACTACCGTGTAAACCAAAAAGTGATATATGGATAACTCGTCCTTAACATTTGTGAATATTCTGGCCCTTCTGGTCGCATTAATTAAATATACAAAATAGCCGTAGTTGTGTTTTTATTGAATAGCAAGCACAGAGTGCATGTTGCTGTACACTCGGGATGGTATGGGAACGAGGGATGATTCCCCATATTTATTCCGCCGGTGTTGTAAGTGGTATAAGAAGTATATTGTAAATATCCCAATTGATACATTGTTGACATGGCTCTTATGTTTTAAGCAACAGCAGTGCCAAGTCTCCTGTCTATATATGATTGTCCAACTGTAAGATAACGTAGAACAAAGTTAACTTATCCACCAAGATGGAACCAACATTTGTTTTTGTGTGTGGAGGTTTATCACGTGGAAATAGTACTAGTAAAACGGTCCTTTTCGGCGAAATTGTTTAATAGAAACTACTACACGGGGGATTCTCATACAGGACATGAATATTCTTATATTTATCACTGATCAGATTTCGAGTTACAAAGTCCATGATCGAAACATATGGATTTGAACCATATGAACCAGTATACTAAAACATAATTTTAACAGTTTATATAATTGTATAATATTATAATTGGCAAGTAATCTAGCGTTCCTAAATAATTCACAATTTCCACCCATACACCCGTCACTACATTGGCAGGCATATTGGAGTTAGTAGGCTAGTTTTTAATACACACCGCACGGAATTGCCGACACCTATGTCCAGTTTTGCCTGGTCAAACCTGGTAATGCCATTAAACCGGCAACTAAACCACATCATTCGACTGACTAACAAAACACGGTTCAGTGAGACTGGACCTGAGATAATGAAACCGTCTTTTCTGCACCTCGGTCTCAGCTGTGAGAGCTTGGGGGTTACCAGGTCATATAACGAGAAATGTGCTAAGTGTGTATGTTTTCGCGTTAATTGGGGCGTGCCAGTAACCATTATACCGCCTGCTGTAACAGGGTAATTTGACTGCATGCTCGTCTCGCAGAACAAAATTGTCAATCAACTGGCAACGGAACGGCCACAAACGCCAATTATACCCCATTTAAGCTGGTCCGTCAATGTAGATATACACCCGGTTTTAATCCGGCCATATTGCCGTAACATGACATTCGCCGATGAAAGCAGCTACGTGTACAAGTTCACTTTTCCAAATCCCCTTTAGAACACAAGATGATTGTTGCGATTTTTTAATATGGACATGCATTTGCGGTGTATATGCTTATCCTTTTGACCAGAATACTAAATTATTTTTAAGTAGTGCATGTGCTCCTTTTTTGAATGTTGTTATTCGACACTAGGGCCGGGGACCTTTACGTCATACTTCGCTCGACAATGGAGGCTCGATATTAACATTAATTTGTTCTCGATGTTCAAAAGATACCAGTAAGCCATTAGTCTAATGAGTTGTCACAACAAGTCATCTCGGATACTGTAAAAACCGGATATCCAACAGATTTGATTTTAAGAACATTTTGGCATTCAATCTTGAAAAATGGTGACCGAAGTCATTTGGACATTTTCTCGACATTTAAACAATATTTATTTGCCCCAGTTAATATAACATTTTGATGATAGAAACATGAGTAGAACAGAAAAGAGGAAGAGGATTTAGCAGCAAGCAGATATCTGCTTTTGTTGAGCTATCTCCTCATACAAGTAGAAAGATTGTAGAAATCAAGAAAGCGTGAATGGCAAGTGGCCGAGTTCGAGAAACAATAGGTTTAAGAAATGGTGGTATATTAATATTATGATGTACAGACGAGTTTACAATATGTGTTGAAATGATAAATAAGCTTATTTGGGTAATAAGGAGAGGGGGTGTATTCACAAGGAATACGAGACAGAGAAAGGTATAGCGATAGAGATAAAGAGTGTGTATGTGAAAGAAAAGTAGGTACCACTGTTGTGAACAATTTGAAACTAACTTAAATATGAAACGAACTATTTTAAAATGAGTTGTTTTGAATCTAAATGTGCAAGCTAAATATGGAAACTCCATGGGTTATCGTTGCTATGCCGTTGAATTTCTCGACATTCTTATTTATAAGGGGCGGGCTTCATAGTGAGCATGGATACATATATCATTCGCTATCTATTTTGTCTGATATATGTGAAGAAATTCCTGAATATTCATTCTGATATCTGGGAGATATCTGGCCGCCAATTTATAGCAAATTATGACGCAGGTTCCCAGCCATGGACACATGTACTTACGAAACAAGCTGAAACTTGAGGCTCGAAGACACAGAATAGCTTCTCATTAGTAACACCCGTCCGTTGTGCACATGCTGTATCGCTCAGTGGTGTCACTTCAGCCTGCTGCAAGATCTTCGTCTCAGGTGGTCTTGGGAAGAAATAAAACCACCACCATGGGTACCCTGTGGACGTAGGAAATGTATATACGTTAGAGGGGTTTGGTAATCTCGCGTTTAGCAGTTACGACTACATTTATCTATTGGTCGTCGTAAATCTATATGTCGGGTCAAAAACAACGATGGATACGATTAGACACCTTTCGCATAATGAACTACATGGACTACTGATACGAATTGCTAATATTATTCATATATATTTCGGATGGTCCAAAAACCTATTCGCAGAATTGACGACTACGAGTCTGTTTGTAAGAAATACCTGGCGTTCAATCTTCTTGCCACTCGCTGTAATGTGACATGGTAAAGTCGTAACCGTAAATAGTAATTACCGATATGGCAAAACGACAACTGATATAAACAGCGCAAGTTCTAGTGACGTAGTACGATATTCGTAATGATTAACAGTACTGTAGCAGTTCATTATGCGAAATGTGTCTATTATTGAACACGACAATATGTGAATATTGACGCGCAATGAGATGTTCGCTTTGCACGATTAACTACAATAATGCCATAAATAATCGACTCCTTAACCACATCATAATTATGTGTAATTTTTCAGGATTAAGTCGGCTTAATCCTGAAAAATTACCCATAATTCTGCTGTGGTTAATGAGTCGATTATTTAGGGCATTACTGTAGATTAAGCACAGTGCGAGCAATAATCTTATATTCAATGACCAATCGAGGATAACTGTCAGATGATTGACAATTGAGCGATAGCTGTATGATACAACACACCACATTGACTGAGTGTCTGTATAGGTGAAGTTGTTTGTGTACAAACCGAATAAATTGATACCCTATCCGTAGTGATGGTTAGGACACCACGACCACAGTTAGAACGTGCGCATCGGATGACATAGTACCCTAACAATAGTCGCAATTCGGGAAGTTTGCGAAATCTCTATTGTATGAAACCGTATCCTCGATACACGTACTCCCCTTGTAAGGGACGTGTCTCCAATGTATCAAATGGGGATGTCCATCTTATAATTCCACAATGCAGCCATTGTAACCTGACCTGAATTCAATGCCCCCTTATTTTATTAAGTTAGAATTCTCGAACTGCTACATCAAACGTTCCAATTGTTGAGAATGCACCACATGACATCTCCACAATGGTCGAAAAGTCTCCGAGTGATGGCCGTTTCAGGTAAAGCAAGCTATTTTACAGAAAGTACGAATATCCAAACATTGACCATGTGGTCTAACAACAACTTAATAGCTATCATGAACTACTGGTTAGAAAATTTCTAACAGTTGAATATTTTTACCGAAGTTAGGGGCAACAAATGGGGGATGATCAGCTTTGAAACACGAGAACCGGTGGCTAAATACTCCAGTTTGCCCATAAAATACTATCAAATCCAGTAATTTCAAGTCGACAAAGGACTATGACTCATACACATATCCTTGCACCGCACCAATATTCAAACTTAAAACAGACCCTTTGTTCTACCTTCTACATCTGTTTATGTTTAGTCACATGAAAATCTCGTAATCCACATGTACAATGCTTATGCACTGGGACCTGCCAGATAACTATTATAGTGCCCTTCTGACAAATCGAATATCCACCCATAAATAAGAACATTTGTATGTTGGTTATGATCCGCATGCAATTCATTTCCTTGTCGATAGGAGCGTGCAGATCATTTGCAAATTAATATGTACCATAAGACGAAAGCATGAGAGCCTACAGTCATATAGTTACTATATAGTTCATATGTTGGTATAATGTGTTGAATGCGAGTTCGAGTCAAAAAATATTATTGTATTCATATGTGCTCCCAAAAATACAGATACGTGCTTCGACAGTATAAATTTCGTATGTATATAACTATACAAGTGAACTGTAAACAGCGCAAATCTACAAGCTCCATTAACAGGAACAGTTTCAATGGACGTGGTTCTGTTATCAGTCTAGGACTATTGTTATAAAGAAAAAAAACGTTGGTGCATGTCCAGGGTTGGCGCTGGACCAAAGTTTTTCTCTTGCCAAAAGTTTGCCAAATTAAATTATTTTTTGCCAATTAAAAAAATATTGGCCAAATTTAATTGCGCGTATAATTGGGGAAAATATCTTGTTTTCATCTTTGTTCTATACTGTAAAAACTAACCACAATGAGTTACTAGAAAAGCAAGTTAGTATTATTAACAAATATCAAAGTAGCAATAAATGTCTAAGCGACACCTGCCTAAAAACTACGATTAATATTGCTATTGCAATTCATCAAGCATACATATTATTGCTGAAATCAACGAGCCATATATTAGGGTACGTTCATACGCTGGCAATATTGCATTGCAAACTGCAAAAAATGCCAGCCGCAAAGGTTGTTTTGTTTTTGTTTTGTCAGCTGGCATTTTTGCCAGCTACCGACTTGCTCGTACTGGGTCGTGGCTGGTCATCAACAATCAACGGTGATATATGATAACGGCGAAAACCTCTCTGCCGGTGGCCACAACACAAGGCCACTAACAATAATTGATTGTGTCTGTACCGCCCTTGATACGATCGAATGGGATCGGGTGTGTTCTCTATGATTCCCATACACACTTAAGTATACGTGTGTACGGATCTCCGTTATATGAGGATATGATGATATGGCGTGATACAAAGAGTACCAAAAGTGATGCTTCCCGAGTCATAAATGTTGGAGCTATAGGGGAGGTGGTGGCAGGACTCACTATGAGTATCCATGCATTGCTTCAAATGAGCTTACTTCAGTGAGCGTGTACAAATTCTCAATTGTTATCGAAATGGTCATGTATCGATCATAATGACACATTGAGATATCACTCAATTCAGATCAAGCTGTGGTTCGAATATGTGCCAACACCATCTACCCGACTGCGATATCGATGTAATTGTAGTGGTTTAAAAGTGACTGCTTGTGTCGTGGTGGTGGGGCGGGGTCTAACAGTAGGAATAATGGGATGTTAGTCTTTGGCATTGATAAAGCATAATTATATGGGCCTATATAATTATTCATGCCATTTGAATAACAATATATTGTGTGCTTTTGATTAACTTGTGTTACTATTCATTTGATTTCTTTGTTTTGTTTAACATCAACACCACCCCCCGTTTTTCTTAACTTATTGTTTTGCTTAACATGAAGACCAACGAGTTTGTGACTAAAATTATTGGAATGACAAGTTTGGAGTTTGAGATCATACCCGGGAAGATTTGAATTCGTCGGTTATCTTCGTTGAGCCAAGTGCGGACCCACCATCTCCTGTCCTGACGTTTATTGTACTCATATATGAGCAGCATCCCAGCGAGCTGGCCGTGGCGATATCACATTCCAACATGTCAAGTGACCTTATTTTTGACTGGCCTTAGAATACCAATACGCATCGTGATCTAATATATCGAAAACAGCTCATCAATCACGCAAAACGGCTGTCGTTCATTGATCACTACTAATTCTGATTTGTTGACAGCGGGCAGAAATTAATCCGTTTTGGCAATTTTGCAGCTGGAATTTTTGCAGTTTGCAGTGCAATATTGCCAGCGTATGAACGTACCCTTAATCTGTCGCCATTCACACTCGGCTGCTTAACCTATAGTCTTATACTCGCTGTTAATATAACACTGACATCATAAATACGTGCTATATAATGTTTCCATTAATATTCATTGTTACAATGACTGCATGCGTCCATAATCTAACCGGACAAAGGGAGTATTAACTGTAAAAACAAATTCATAATTACCTTTTGTTGTATCTACATTGATATCATGTTACAAATTACTTACAAAAGCCACAATGACAATTTTACAGAACATCGCCTTTTTACGACTCCCATTTTAACCATGATCGATTAGCTGTTTCGTGAAAGTTTTATTAAGACAGAAAGAAGGGATTACCTTTTTGTTAAAACCAAAGAAGATTACATATAATTTTCGACATAACACTGCTGACCGTGCTACATGTAAATTATTATATTTCTTGTTTTGTTTTCCATTGTATTGTATGCTGTAATTCGTCACATGTAATTAAAAACCCACTTGCCAAAACTTTTTCCAAATGAAAATATGTTTTGCCATTTAATTTGGCAAGCGAACCCTGCATATATCTCATTTATCGAGATTTACCTGAATTTGTTATCTGTGTAAACGTTATATTCCTTCTTGTATATTTTAAAGCTTTAGAGATACGGGCGGTGTTGGAGGTGGCTATGCTGTTAAAATATTCACCTCCGTCAAAAACCACCATAAACAGAAATAATAGTAAAATATAGACAGACCCTGTTCTTATACCAATCAGAAATATGGCATAAACAGTATGTTATTGTCAAATGTTTTTCCTTTGTTATGTAAACAAAAGCAGAAAAACGTTACAGAACCTGGCTTTTATTTAGATCCGGATATGGTCAACATAAAGAGCGTTATTTGTTACTGTTTTCCTGATATGGAAATAATAAAGAGCGTTTATATCATTTGATTGTGACTAACCAATAGAATTGCGCTGTGTTATATAAGCAGAAGTAAAACTTCTGTAACACGAGCAGAATCTTGTTTACGTACACCATTGTACGTCTTGACGACATTATACTATTTACGCGCTGATTATGTTTGGAATATGAACAAAACTATATATAGTTTAATATTCCTTCTGTTGATGGCGATTTGAACAAATATGAATATTTCTGCAACGAACGCCGCCCGTGCCTTTTAGCCAGTTAACGGACTCGTGACTGGACATTCGGAACTAACAAATCTCGACCCTTCATGTGCTCTACCTACTGATTCCTAGTGTACATTCATTAGCCCGTTAACACTGAAATTACCTGTATTATTGGCAGAATACACACATGTACCAACTTTAGTTACGAGTAAATAACCCCATCTTTAGAAATCAGTCGGAAACCAAAATGCTAACCAATAGGTATTCTAAATCAATAGGGTCACAGCCCAAGAGACACTCGAACCGAACACATATTCGAACTCTCTGGTTCCGATGAAATTGACCAAACTTGAGTTATCAGTCGGAAACCAAAATGCCATCACAAAAGGTCGGACACCCAAAATACTATCAAATAAGGGTTGTACACCAAAATGTTATCAGACGGACAGACAGTCAGACTGATAACATGATACGACCGTTTTGTTAAACGGGCGTAAACAAATTAAAGGCAATTTTTTTGTCAACATCGATTTGTCCACTAACATTATAGTCACATCAACAAAGCCCAGCAACATCATAACCAAATCAGCAGGACCACTGGCAGCATGGATAAGTCAACAGCCACATGCACCAAAGCCATGGTTAAAATCAAGGTGACCCACAAACATAATAGCTAAAACAGGGTCTGTCAACATACCCAAATCAACAGGAGCCACCAAGATTATAGACAAATCAACTTGGACCACCGACAGCATATATGACAACATTTGGAAACATACTGTTCACTAACACTGGTTTGCCCCACGAACGTCAGAGCATTTCAGTGGGACCACCAACGTCGCAGCAAATCGACAGATCCAACCAAGATCATATATAAATAACCAGGACCCACCAGCATGATAGCAAATTAGAAGGAAACATCAAAGAAAATCAGCAGGGCCGACCAACATCATGGTAAATCAAAGGAACCCACCAATATCATGGCAAATCAGCAGAACCAACCAAAATCATAGCAAATCATCAGTAGCACCAATGTAATAGCAAATCCGCAGAACCAACTAAGAGTATAGACATGATAGGAAATAAACAGGACCCGTCGACAATATAGTAAATCAGCATAACCCACCAATATCATAGATAAATCATCATGGCCAACCAACATGCTAGCAAATCAGCAGGACCCATTAACATCATTTCAAATCAACATGCGCCACCAACGTCATGGGGAATCAGCAGAACCCACCAACATAATATCAAATAAGCATGAGACGCAATATCAAAGACAATAAGCAGGACGCATCAATATCGTGGAAATAAGCAGGACCCACCAACATCAATTCAGATCATCATGACTCACCATCATCATATCTGAGTCATCAGGACCCAAAAACATGATATCACAATACCAATCATTATCATACGTAACCAACCAACACGATAGAAAATCAGTAGGACCCACCAACATATCATATCAGGACCTACGATCATATGCAAGGCAGCAAGACCCACCAACGTTGGAAATCAACAGGACTCATCGAGATGAAAGAAAATCAGAAGGACCAACCAACATCATGGCAAATCAGCAGGACCCACCAACGTCATAGCTAAATAATCATGACCCACCAACATTATTTGCTTATAAGTATCACCCACCGATATCACATCAAATCAAGATGACCCACAAATATCAGCAAATCCCACCAACATGTCAATTCAGCAGGAGCAGCCAACATCATGGCAAATCAAAAGGTCACACCAGCATACTAGCAAATTAGCAGGACACACCAACACGACAGCAAATCATGTAGCAAATCAGCATGAACCAATAAGAGCATAGCTAAGTAATCAGGACCCGCCAACAAATAATAGCAAATCAGCAGGACTCAACAACATCATAGCAAATCAGCAGGTCCACAAACCTGGTGGTAAATCGCCAGGACCAAAAGACATCACGGCGAATCAACAGGCCCCATAACCATGGTTAATAACACGCCATACTATACAAACCATCCACTGACTGTCATTTCTACTATACAACCCATCATCCACTGACTGTCATTTCTACTATACAATCCATCATCCACTGACTCATTTTTATTGTCTTGTTACTGTACTTACTGGTCTGTTGTTTTTGGCCCGTTTCCCCGAATCCTGTTATGTAGCACTCAGCCTGTGGACCAAACACTGTCGCACTATCTATAAGGCGTATTGGTTGAACCCACTGGTTAACTTGTATATCCGCTGCGAGGATTAGAACGGCAATGTCGTTGAAAAGGGAAGCTGGGTCATATCCTTCATGCTGGTGTGAAGAAACGGTGGAAAAGTTTCAATATAACGCTGCTCACTTCGGATTTCACATGTAAGGTCTAGACGCATGTTTTGCATGAATGCAGACAAGAACAACAAGCCATTATCAATAGAGATTTTCTGGGGATCGATCCGCATAAAACTCATGATTTCCACGTACCATAAACTTCATTGCACTTACATGTGTAAGCGTAATAGTTATTATCTGATTTGAGACCAAATTAGTGAAGATGTCCTAAGCAAATGTTTACCTTATGAAGCAAAAGAAAATGAAAAATACTTGCAATTAACATAATTCGTATCATTCCGAAACTTTGACTAAAAGAATCTCATCTCATATTCTCATTTAAAGCGACAACCACCCGTAAATATGTTTTATAGCTTAGAATGTTCATGTCATGCCTGCAGATCAACAAAACATTGGGCTGAGATGAATGCAATGTCGTGAATACATGTAAATCAATAGACAAATATACAGCCGAACATGTATCTCTAATACTGCGGCCTATCCAATTGATTTCTGCCTGCGTGAGCGAACTAGCCTGCATAAAATTTGTTTTCATTGGGCTGAAATATTTATGGCAGCTTCATTCTTCATTATATCATATGGAGGTATAAAGTTATATCGTGCAAAACTTAACTCAACATTGTGACACAAATTGAAGATCCTCATTTACATCCTCAAATAATCAATTTGGTGATTGGATTGTGGTGTGATATTGTTGAGTGTTTTAGCAGTTACTTGCACAGTGTCAAAATAAAGAAAAAGATGTTTTCAATCTCTCAAATGTATTGAAATCCATTGTTTTGTCTGAATCTCAGTACGATCTCAATATATGTGTCATAAAATCATGTTTTCTCATCAATTAAAAGATAATTTGAATATGATAGTGTATCTATTATAACAACTGTGATATAAAGTGTTATTGCGTAAATTTATTGGTAGTTACCAATTATAGTTCCAGATATAAATAGTTGTGTGTGTCTCCTGAACAATTAGATTTTTCTTGAGGTACGACCTTAGATATGTGGTGGCAACATAATGAGGTTACACAATATAACGTAATGATAACGAAATGATAATATAACGTAATGAGGTTACACAATATAACGTAATGATAACGTAATGATAATATAACGTAATGAGGTTACACAATATAACGTAAGCGGGCACACGTACCTCGATAATCTGAGCGACTTGTATTGTCTGTTCCATTCCTTCAATAGCGTAAAGATCATACTCTCCTGCTACAACTGTGAGTCCAGATACCCTTCAATGGTCAGATAATAGAGTTCTATTTACTATCGACGTGCTTAAATACATAGTTTCCGGCTTCTATAACATGCATGAAATTATTGAGCATCAAGCAGAAATATAGTGTTAGACGACAACATTGAATGCGAAATTATTATAGGAACGCATGTATTACACACATATTGCCATATTTCGGTTGTATTAACCCTTTGAACCCTGGCGCCCACAGTGATCGACACCCTGACCCGGGGCTCCCAGTGGTATGTCCGCTTAAATTAGACAGTGTCTAGTAGCATGGTGTTGATTATGTTCAAATTGTGACACCGGTCTGAAACTTTACAGGTTTGTCCCCCATGGATCAGCGATCATTATAAGATCGCGAGACTTTGCCTCGCGGCAACCCCTTGGTAACGGTTGCTATGCAACTACCCGGAATTGACTGGAAAATGTAAATGTAGCATATAGCGTCGTAATTCAACCTCAGTGATTGCGTTTTTTGATGCAGGTACTACCCCAACGTGAAATTTGAGATATACCCGACCAGAATAGTGAACCAAATATCCCATTTAAGGGTAGCAACGGTTGGTAAGCAAATACCACAACTGATCGAATGACATAATTGCACTAACCATTCAGTGGTATGTTTTGCCTTAATTTAGACAGTGTCTAGTCGCATGGTGTTGGTTATGTTGAAAGGGGACACCTACCTGAAACTGTGCAGGCATGATACATGCATGCACGGACCACTGATCATTGTAAGATCGGGAGACTTTGCCACCCGATCTCGCCTTAGAAACGGTTACTATACAACTACCCGAAATTTGCAGGATAAACGAATTCTAGCTTATAACGTTGTAATTATACATCAGCGAATTGCGTTTCGATGCAACCAATATCCTAATGTGAAATTAAGATATACCTGACCATGCGCGAGTAAGTCAACTTGATATGCGATAGACTTTTTACTACATGTGGCACAACAGAGACTGATATTACAGAGACCAGAAACAGCGTAATTTCCCGTAACATATCGTGGCCCCATTGTTCAAATAAGCTGTCTAGATTGTGTCTACTGTACTAACATGTGAAACATGCAACAAAATGTCATATATAGCGCCACATTTCACTTAAACGCATTTTTCAAAATGAATTATAGCCTGCGCCCATGCGCATATTTTCCTAGCCGTTTCTAGTGGGTAGCCAATCCATATATACACCTTTGCCAGTACTGACTTCAGTAGGCCAATTTAAATATATATATTAGTGGGTATGTCGTGTATAAGTACGTTATAAACCATTTATTTGTCATTGCGCTAGTCTGCGCATGCGCGAATAAATCAACTTCATATGCGATAGACCCTTCCCCATATGTAGCAGAACACTGGTTTAATATACGCGAGGGTAATTTAAACTGAAATTGTGTGTCTAAATTATGTCTGTTCTGTACACACACGGGGAACACGAAATTATATGCCGTAAATATAGCGGCACAGTTCGCTTAAAATATCGTATGTTTTTGTAGATTATATGCTATGCGCATGCGCATATATTTCTACCCGATACTAGCGGTCAACCATTCCATACGCACCATGGGCGCCGCTGACATATGTGGGGGCAATTTAAATATAAATCAGTGGGTCTGACGCTCGTTATACTATATATAAATTTGCTACCGAATCATGTCGTCGCTGCACCGAAATATCGGTGTTACGGGATATAGTCACGGTTCGTTTGCACCTAAATATCGGTGTTACGGGTTCAAAGGGCTAAGCTCTTGTATAGTCACTAGACAGTGAGTGGCTTGAGTTTAAGCCCGTGTCAACATCATTTTGAACACGATCGTGTGTACGACGCGTTGCGCAATCCACTATCCGTCAATTAATCTGATTACTTCTTGTACACGGAAATTCGTAATATAATGTATGGCTTCAGTCAGGGGGGGGGCGTAAAAAGTTGCGAGACATGGGGGGTCTTTTTTTTACATTTCCATTTTTTTTACACCCACCCACCCTTTCTTGCATTTTTTTTTCATAAAATTTTAGACACCCACCCCAAAACATCAAAGCTTTATGTTGGTCCCCTCTGTAAAAACGACTAACCGCTCTATAGTGGTCCCTTCTTTCAAAGATCAAATTAAATGTTACTTCCTGTTAACAAACATGTGCAAAATTGAACTCTAAGCAATCAACAAAGGTAGTATATGATGTGATTATATTGGTAAATTTATAACCCAGCCTATTCATCTGTGTGAGTACAGCTGGTAAGTAGATGAAAAATATGTTGAATCCCCTGGAATGACAACAAAACATAACTAGGGCCAGTGTTAGGGCCTATAGTAGAATAAAAAATTACACAAAATTAAATTCATCTTTTTTTCAGACATCAACCAGCATGACCTTTATGTGTGCCTTCAAACTAGACCACCTTGCATGCACATCATCTTATAAATATACAATAATTAAGTAAATTACTTTTTTCTTCTTTAATAATTTTCAAATTAGCCTGAATTAGATATTAAGTGTCATTTACATTGTAGTATATGGAGGTAATTATAGGATATACATGTAATAATTACAATGTGAACAAAACTGTAATGTGTCCTGGCCCCTCTTCACATCTATTTAAATAATAGTTTTATACTTTTCAGAAGACTATCCATTGAGGAAGGTTATATTTTTTCTTCTTTCAATAAATGTTATTAAAACTTTATTTCATGTCTACTTATTTACTTACTGATGGTTGTCAACAACACTGAAACTAATAATTCGACAATTCAAATAATTATTTGACAAAAGTATATTTAAAAATCAATTTGGTATACAAACACTGATACAACTACTTATTTCATACATTACACTCATGCATCAACTAACTGTATGAGTAAAGAGACTGTCATGAACTATAATAATTATTGTAATATTCTGTCATGAGTTGTCAGCTGATATTGTCAGACTGCATTAAGTTCACCCTAGAGCTATCTGAAGTATTTTTTTATTGATCTACACCGTGAACTAGACAAATTTCAATATAAAAACTGCCAAGCAAACTGAAACAGACACAATAAAACAAAATTTGCGCGCAAAAAAAAAAAATCAATGAACATTTTGGGACCCACCCCCACAATATTCACTATTTTTTCCATTGTATATCAACTTATGGGGGTAATTATAACAATATTGAATGTATTAGTGCTTCTCATATTGCAACAAGCCACAACATATAAACAAATATGTTTAAAACAGTTGAAAATATGTCAATGAAATAAAAATGCAAAAAAGGTGGTCAAAAACTGTTTCCGGCCTCGGGTACCCACCCACCCCCCACCTCATGTCTCGTAAAAACAATTCGCCCCCCCCCCCTGCTTCAGTCATAATTAAATTTATATCAAATTATTAACTTTGTTTACAGAATACATCATCGACTCAAGTTACTTATTTTTCTGTATATTATCGAACAGTATCAATTTAATTCAGCATGTGTGGAAATTTCACACAAACGCATTAGTGCGATCCCTATATCTTGCTTGACGTATATTACGTAATGCATGAAAACCCAACCGGTACTACAGTAATGATGCGACATCGTATTGTTTTCAGTAGATGACTAACTAGCATGGACACCAAACATAAAAGCTTGTTTGATACTAAAGAATGTTGACTGTCGGTGTGTGATAAACACAGAATCACACAGACGTGTGAATGCGTTAAATTTATCGCACTCTTTTGATATGCCGCAAGTTACAACTCGAGCCTGTCGGCTCTCGTTGTTACACGTACACCACAACCACACCCTATTCGGCTCTCTTCATGTTCATATACTGTCATCGGATGATGAATAGGAAAACACCAGGCTGCAAGGCACTAATCATGTTGAATTATCGTTCTTGGAAAAATACAGGGACATTATTCTTGAGGTTAAAAAATCCCTGGCAGCTGATTGGTGTATTATCGTCAGAACACTAAATGCATACAATTTTCAAATATATATTTTCTGATCAGATCATGTAGATATTTAATATAAATTGTATTTATTATTGTGGGGAATTTGGGATGAGAAATGGTATAGAGTAGTTGAAGATTTGTTTTCAAAATTTGCTGCTGAACTGACGGTAGTTATGGAAGCGGGAAATTTAAGTTGGAAGAACTCCCGTACCTAGAATGTTTTTTCAATTGAAATTATGTCCCAGGTTTGGTTCCTCCAAAACTGAAGAGAAAACTGTACCAATTATTCGATTTGTTTGTTTGTTTGTTTAGTTAGGGTTTTACGTCGTTTTAGCCGTTAAGCGACATCACGACTGAGAGAAAATGAATCAGAATTAAGCAAAACAACTGTGTATAGACGTAACCTGAATTAGACTCAAATAAAAACACCCAAAATCAGAGCGAGAGTGCTCGATTGGGGTCAGAACCATTAAGAAACTGACCATTGTGCAAACACATATAAAACAGAATAACAAAACAGACAGCAATACTACTTTGAGAACAGCCAAGATATAAAACCTGCATAAAATTTATCAGCAAATATAAATACTTTAAATTAACAAGGCTCTGTATAATCATAATATTTGAAGTAGACGGCAAACAAGCCTCCTGAATCGTTAATAATATATTTATAATATATGTTGAATCTGGCGTGAATCTCATTCAATTAATCAAGTTGACAATCGGGTGGTTGACTCAGTTGGTTATCCCTCGCCCAACAGTCAGCCTCACTACACACAACATACATGGTGTCCCCTTCCATCCAAGTTAGCACTCGCTCTCGAAGCATACTATCGAACTTTGAAAACTCAAAGATCAACCTGTTTCCGAGAGTCAAAAGATTTTGACAGATTTTGGAGATTTTGGTGTTGGATCAATGGGATCAAATTGCCTAGATTGTTTCGGAGGATCTGTCGCAACAGCGGAGACTGTATCCATTACCTGCGCGACATGTTCTGGAACAGGAATACTATCAGTATCCACCACTTGTGTTGCTAGTGATATACTAAATAGTTTAGTTTCACTGTGTCTGAGTTCTGGCATCAACAATCTTTTTGTAGACACGATTGCTGAGTGTGTAACTTGTGAAATGGATGGCCGAGGACCAACTATATTCTTAGCATCTATATATGAAAGATGCTTCTCAGCTTTAAATCGTCGAATATTGAATTCGTAGTCACAACTGGGACATGGACGATCCATTGCAGCATGTCAACCTTGACAGTTTGAACATTTCTTAATTTTCGTACAATCCTTATGATCAAGACCAGAAAGAGAACATCGTGCATATATGCTTTACTTTTGCAATGTTCCAGACCATATGCCTGACATTCAAAACATAGCAATGGGGTTGGAACATATGTGCTTACATACATCTTCATATACCAACCTTCAATGCCGGTGGATGTTCGCACCGACTGAAGGTCAGACGATAACTATAATACCAAATATTCGACGTCTGCATGGATTGGGACATAGTGTTACCACTACGGTCTATGGAAAATAATTAGTTCCTTGTAACCTAACCAAGACATTAACAGACAATAATACTAACACATGTGAAGGAAATAAGTTCGACGTGATTAACTCGTTCTATACAAAATGATTTCACCCATTCAGCTATAAAGCTATGCAATGGAATGGCATATTATTCATCTGGGTGGGTGTTCATGCTAAATTATCAGAAAACAGACGAAAGGTTTATACAAGTGCTGAAGTCAAACGATCTTACCATCGACTGTTCAACTTAAATCGGAGGAACATTTCATACGGGATAACTACTCATCAATTAGCAGTTGCCATAGAAAGGGTTACAGATATATAATCCGATTTAAATAGCGCCCTACAATTACTATTTATTAGGCTTCGGGGCTAAACTTAGTTAAATAGTTAAATTTAGTCCAGGAACCCACCCACCAAAGCTCAGGGTTATCAGATCTCGATTATTGAAATCTTATTTTTTACCACCTGTGATATTTTACGGCCTCAGTTTGGCGGCCTGGCAAAAATTCCGCTGACGTCTTCCAGAAATAGTACAGACATGTGTGGACGCCGTTACCAGAGGTCACACTATACACACAAATGACAGTATCATTCAAATGATCAATGCGACCTGTCTGCACGAAACTGTAAAATCAATAAATTAGCGACAAGCCATCAAAGTAATATATCAATAAATAAAATATACTCACGCCCGTTGGTAAACGCAGTGGCCAGCAGTTAAGATGATTCGAGGACTCTCAATAATCGTTCCACCACAAATAAACGAACCATCGAACAAGAGTGCGACTTGATGGGGCCATTGTCCAATTGGTGAATCCACGCCATTAACAATCAATGCTGAAACATAAATTAGATTAGATTTTATTTGGCAAAAGATACAGGTATAATATTTCCAGGTATATAAAAGCAGGGATAGTACATTGTAATCAAAAATTGTGTCCATTATGGTCACTGAGCTGAAATTAAATGTATTAATATTATAAACATATAACTGATAACAAATCTAAGATAACATATAGCTCTGTTTGGGATGAAGGAATGGATAACCAACAAATACAGTATCTTACTTACATGCATGCCGTTCAAAAATAGTGACCTATCCATTGAAAAGAAAAAGAGAAAAAATGAAACCAAATCGTGTGACCCATCTCCATTCTCCACATAACTATCATACCCACAATGGACATATTATTATATATTAAAATAAAAACAAGTAAACTATTGAAAAACTAAATTTAATTTAAATGTTCTATTTTTATTTTTGTTTAATTCAAAATGTTCAAACAAACAAATGTTCGCCCAAAAATGGGCCGCTGTTGTCTATGATGTAAATGTTATGTCTAATTTGTAAATTCTCATACCGGCCATATGGCCGACAAGCCCCCCTCCCCGACGCTGTATAAAGGCTCAAGTCCAGGCGCATGGTGTTGAAATACCGAAGAATTGTGCAAAAGGTGATAAAAGCATGAAATGTTACTTATACACTGCTGATTATTTGCAGATATGGAAGCAGTCACGGGAGTCATTCCTTATCAATGGTTGCTAGGCAACTACCCAACATTTAAGAATGATATATGACCGATATTATGGCAGTTTTAACAAATAAAGCTATGTCGTGAACCATTTTGTGGTGAAAACAATTATAATATTTGTTATTACAAAAAAATTTACTTAAAGGAGTGGTAACGTGATAGGGATATACCCATAATCGTAAAAATGCACATATGACTGATATTATTGAATTTTTAACAACTAAAATACGCCGTGTAATCAATTTTATGGTGAAAACCATTATAATAGTTGTTGTTAGTATGAACCTGACTGGGAACTACCATAATTCTTATCCCTAGTAATGGTTGCTACGGACATTAACCAAATCGAAGAAATGCACATTATAGCTGATAGTATGACCATTTTAACCAACTCAACTACCTCGTGTAGAATACTTATGATGAATACAATTATACTAGTTGTAATTGTGAGTCTACACATAATTTGGCACACATTTAGTTTTCATTTCGGTACAACAGTTGATAGGCAACTACCCGAAATCTAAGAAATTCACATACGGCTGATAGTATGACAATTTAAACCAACTGTCTCACATAGCATCTATTTTGTGAACGAATCCATAATAATTGCTGTTGTGGTAAGTCTGACCAGAATATATAGCACAGTCTAGTTTTATGTGGTAACAGTACCGGTTGTTAAGGAATGACCCACCATTTAAACAGTACTATATTAGTCTAAATTTTTGTCAATTTAAATATGGTAACTCTCTAATATACATACTAGTATATAATGTATCAATCGTGGTATTCACGAGTGTTACGATCTATAACACATATCATGTCACAAAAGTAATATAAGACATAGACCCACACATCTAGTAGATGTTTTGGTCACATGTCCATATATATGAAAAGCAGGGGCCTCTTTCATATTTTAGCCCAACGTCGTTTAGGCAAATACTCAGACACCTATATGTAGTCAAACGAACAATGCCCATATATATAGGTCATGAACCAGACCAGGTCAATATATTAATATTTGCCATGGACTCATGTTGATATAGCCATGCATGAGCAGGTATCATTAGATGGGCATGGACTCGTGGCGTTGTTACATGGTGTAAATACCCAGGTGTCCATAGGTAGGCCATGAACTCAGATGCTTATATATAGACCATGTACCCAGTCAGTAGACAGAGGGTCATACATGTAAGTCGTGGTCACAGGTGACATTGACATGACATTTTATCCAGGCATGAACAGGTGTCTGCCTCTATGCATATGTAGGGCACGGACTCCGCCCCTTATGTATGATATATCTACGCCATGGCCAAGAAAAGTAAGTTGTCGATGCATTTGTGAAAAGAAACATACCTTTTAATATATACAGACGGTTGTTGGTAAACTGAACGTAATCTTGCCTATTATAGACACATCCACTGACCATGGACACAGGCATATTTATGTAGTGCAAATACCCGGTCGATTATATGTATGCTGCGAATCCACGTGCCTATAGCTAGGGTATGGCCTCAGATCGCTAAATAGATGTTACGGAACCGACCTCAATAGTATAGAATCGACCCAGTGTCAGCATTTAGTTTTGGTTTGAACAGGATTTTGAAGAAATCTTCCCGAATCTTGCGATTTATTTTGCTCTTGTACATCTTGCAGGGGAAGAATGGAAACTCTTTCTGCCACAATCGTCCAGATGGGCACTCAATGGAATCTTCCTGTATTCTGGCTGCTTAATATTAACTAATGACGTAATAGCCCGAAGTGCATGGGAGAGTTATCTCCCTTGCGTCTATTACGTACGACAATAACAGTCTACTGAAGAGTGCAATGATACTAAGCACGAAAGGCCTCTAGACTTACAAATGTATTAAATGATCGCTTTATAAGTCATGTCTCCATTCTTTTGGATCATATATACAACTCTACGCTCAAGTACTATATAAACGATTATCTATATAGTGCATCTACATACACATATCTGCAGGTAGACCATCTATATAGTAGATGCATGGACTCAGGCCCCTACAGGTGTAATTCATGGACAAAAATACCCACATATACCATGACATGGTCCCATGTCACTATATGCAGTCAATGTACGTACACCCGTATACAGATAATTTATCAACGCCCTATATCATGGAGGTCCATATAAATAGGATGTGTGAAATCAGTATAACTTGGCCATGGACCCAGGCTCATGTAGGTAGAAAATGGATGCAGGCTACTGCGGTCAGGCCGTGGATACATGCCGATTTAGTTATGGCATTATTCAGACGTTATCACCAGCCACTTATATGTAGGACTAGGACTCAGACCCTTATTCAGTCTACATATAGGTCATAAAACCAGTCATGCATACGCAATTGACCCATTGACCCAAGCAGGCCCCTATATGTAGTGCAAATTGCACTAGTAGTACATAAATCCATGGAACCTGGTCTTCTCCAAAATTGAAGGAGTGATTCGCACGAATTGACGGACACAATGAGGCTTGATTCTCCACAAACCTCGATAAAGTAAAGATAATTCATATGAATAAAATAAATCGCATGAAAATGAAAGATTTAAATGTAAAATCTTAAGTCCACTGGCGCAGTTTTTAATAGCCTCCACTGTCTTAAAGCTTCTGCTTAGCGAATATTAGTGAGATATTCTAATATATATCCTTGCGCCGTTCGCAACTCTTTCGGTAATCGATTCTTTATCAAGTTGCGCGTTGTGTTCTGTCTATATAACAACCACGCTGTGTCAGCACAATTTAAATCTGCCATCACATACATGTAGAGTGTATGCATTGCGTCACTCAGTCACATATATAAATCTGGATTTCCACCGTGTCTCGTATATCGGCCCTCGGGTCACATTCCATGGCACAGTTTCACGAAACAAGGTCTTAAACTGATATTTAGATGGAATTTATTTAAGAGGTAAAGTGGATCTGATGATTTTTCTTTGCCGTTTCAGGAACGAGTTTCATAAAACAATTAATCGTATATCTTTCTGAGTCTTAATAGATTTAACTTTAAGATCATTTTATGACTGTTTCGATTCTATGTGAAATTAAAGTGACACTCTGTGACTTTAACTTTAAAGAGTGTTCTCTGAATAGACCCAGAACAATAAATCATGAAACTAACATGCAGTTGTCGGCTGGATTTAAGCAACAATTGTGGCCAGGCCTTAAAGGCACGGGCGGTGTTCGTTGTAGAAATATTCATATTTGTTCAAATCGCCATCAACAGAAGGAATATTAATATATATATATAGGTTTGTTCATATGCCAAACATAATCAGCGCGGTAATAGTATATTGTCGTCAAGACCTACGATGGTGTACGTAAACAAGAGCCTGCTCGCGTTACAGAAGTTGTGCTTCTGTTTACATAACACAGCGCAATTCTATTGGTTAATCACACAAAAATGATATAAACGCTCTTTATTATTTCCATATCAGGAAAACAGTAACAAATAACGCTCTTTATGTTAACCATATCCGGATCTAAACAAAAGCCAGGTAACGTAACGTTTGTTTGCTTTTGTTTACATAACAAAGGGGAACAATTGACAATGACATACTGTTTAGGCCATATTCCTGATTGGCATAAGAACAGTCTGTCTATATCTAACTATTCCTTCTGTTTATGGTGGTTTTTGATGGAGGTGAATATTTTAACAGCATACCCACTACAAACGCCGCCGTATCTTTAAGCTAAGAGGAATCCACTTAAGATTTAAGTGGAGTTTGAACGGCGAGATATTCACAAATTGTCTACAATATAATAGAGAGCATTACCGTTGGTAGGTGGGTTCATTCCTATTGATGACGGCAACACTTAAATAAAAAAAAACATGGAGTCAAAATTAGTATTAACCACGAAATCAGTCATGTGAAGCGTAAATTTGCTAAATTCACAGCCTGAGCCCTGTACTATAAAATTACAAATACCGTCATTTGAGTGCCGCAGAAGGTGTCGAGTGGAATAAACATCGATAATATAATATTGTAGGTGACTTCTTGTAAATCGCAAGACATGCCAAATCGAGTACTATCGACATCAAAATATGTCAAATATAAAATATGGGACCTTCAGCCCACCCATAATCCCCCCATATGCAAAGAGTTTCCCTTTCAACTGAATCCCAGTAGCAAATGTTTCGCAGAAGAGATGATATAAATTATTTCTCGTTTATGTATGCTGTAAGTGAAGAGATATGAACATTGTACTGAATCGCAATCAACATAGAATACACTGGTTGAAAAACAGTTGAATACTATAAAACACCAATTTTTTATTACAAAATTATTAAACGGACATGGCTTATTCCAGCTTCCAATTTTTTTCTAAGTAATTTGGAGGGAGGAGGTATAAAATAGGTTGAAACATACACACAATATTAATATATCGGCTTTATATGCTCTGAAAAATACTTGTCATGTTCACAGGCATTTTCCAGGTGTCTAAATGCTTCACACGTAATTAATCAAACGCTCTTTATTGAAACAATATTAGGAATGGACTAACACGGAAAGCTCTTGGCTGTGGTTAGTTTGGAACCCAAAACACCGTGTTCAAAGTTGTATTTTTATGACTTCAAGTCAACTTTATGCGACATATAATGTCAGCCGAAAGGTAGTTCAAGTATATATCCAACATATACTCGCGGAAATACGCACATAATCTACCCATAATGTGAAATTGGTAAATAATGTGATTATTTGATTCTGATATAAGCAGATAGTGGACTCTTACCATTGTCCGCACGAAATCTGCTTAGAATCGCCTCATTATGAGTCGATGTGACTAAAATGTTCTAATTTTCAGCACATTATCGAGTCAAAAAGAGACGATTCTGAGCAGATTATCTACCTAAAACAAGTTTATATCATAAGAAGATAATGTGGTTGTTTTTCGAGAGGCTGATATATCGACCTATTTCGATACCAGGAAAAGTTCAAAAGCAAATATTATTGGGTATATTTGGAGCGCAAACCGCTAAGTGGCTACAAAGAAACGCTCGTATTGCTGGAATTTTGTTTCATATAATATGAACCCGGAAGATCCAAGCCGTTAGCGTCACACCATTTACCGTCAATCAACCACAATAACGCATCTTAGGCCGTATCATGTTCGAAAGTATCAACAGGTCGAAGCGAGTGGTACCAGTTAGAAAGTTCCAACCCAAGGCGGGGTTGCCAATTTTCGCAGATAGTTTGGACAAATATTTTTTTTTTACTTTTTCATTAGACGGGAGCGGTATCCACATTAAAATTTTCAAGTGCACCAGATGTGATACGATGATATGAGGTATTGTAATGCGTAGAATGGGTGTGTGTGAATCCCCTAAACGTGCACAAATAACTCACCAGTCTGTCACCATTAACCCGTCACCAATGTTGTCTGAATTACCAATTCGATTTAGGCGGCAGTCCTTGGTTAATGTTACTGACACACAATCAGCATGGGAAAGTTACAATGCGTGCTATCATTTTGTGATTAGTGACAAAGAAAATATCGCCCATACTATGAAATGATGATCTGACAAGTCACCATAAATTGAACAAAGATCAGCGATAGATGTATATAGATATCACACAGGTGACGGGTCGTTGGTGATCAATTTACAATAAATTGTAACATGGCATGGCTAACATAAATACGGATTATAATTAAGAGGTTGATCACTTATCAGAGCTATCCAATCGGTATTTGTTTGTAGAGTTTGTGTGCGAGTACACATCGATGTCGTATCGAGTACAACCACTACTTTGATGTTTGTTTCCACAAATTGCAATCATTCTTTTTGTGAAAACAAACTATTAGTTTGAGGGTACCATATACAGTAACTATATACCACACTAATATTATTCGTGCGTCACTCGTCCCTCTTTTAAAAATATCGAGGCAAGTACGTGGTTATAGCGGCTCCGTGGGCCAAAATGTCTTACGTCGGTTTTCCAACTGGTTGTCCAACTGTTCAATTCCAACCTGACACCCCAATATGCCAGTTATAAGACTATCGGGCAGACAAGACACATTTCACACAAATAACTGGTTCGCAAATCAAGCATTTAATAATACTTTAATAACCCATTATTTACTGAATGCTCATCGACGAGTAGTTTCCTTAGGACATGTTCAGACAACAGATCGTTTGTTGAATTAGTATCAAAACATTTCCCTTCAATGAATGTGGATTCTCCTGAACTTCTACATTATCTTTTAGCTCGTGTTGAGTCTGTTCATTTTTCTAGAATACCCCTCCAAATGATTTATACACCATCCCGATGTATACAATTATAACTGGGTGGGAGAATGCGTTCAGTGCAGAAAGGGTTAACTTGAAAGATGATCTGGCCTACAATGACAAATGCATGTTGTGTTGAACATTCTTCATTCGAGTGTGGTTCATCGATGCACCAACGCTCATTCACATCAGATCGCAGATGACAAACATACAGGGGTGGACATATTTTGCACTTTAAGATTCATAACGTTAAAGGCAATGAATGGACAAGACGTGTTATATGCGAATATTGTTTCCATCGTGTTTCCCCATAGACAATCAAGTATGGCATATACACGATAACTGAGGTACGTAGATCCAATGATGGCACATATGCATTTGCAATCTATATAAGGACCACATGTATGCTATGAATGAATGGACGAAACCTCTTCCGTTTGGATAACCATGTCCAATGTCAATTCATGGGTGTACCAAATATCATTGAAACCCGACCGATGATGACTAAGTTAGTGCACTCAAAAGTGTGTACCGGGCGGACAGATCATGTTAGACTGTGGATGCCATCATCGCCGTCCGGGCTAGACGAGTTTGGCGCGGATTCTAACCCCAACGGGCGCGAACATTGGGACAGATGTTCAAGCTTGATATAATAATAATAATAATGTTCACATTCCCCGAATCAACCACATTGCGGGAATTAACTTTCGTACTAAGTCCATACCTCCATTAATCTGATATATTCCCGCCAAACTTCGATATATGTGATTGTCGATATTTATTCAAATATGCTAAAAATCGTAGTAGTTACATTTAGCTGGGGATTTTTTTCAATAAAACGTTTGCCCCATGCGGGCCCGGGATAGAATAGGCATAACGCCCCATTGCCATGGGTAAGAATCCCCCAATTCAGCACCCTGTTTGTCGGCGGGGTGCACACGGTGCGATGTATGCGTCCTGTGGTATTAGTATGAAGGCATCACAAGAGGCTTCGAGATACTGGTACGGCTTAGTTCATGGTCCACGTCGGTCCTACATGTCTTCAATGCGGGTGGTTGATTTGAACCTGCTCAGTCAATCAACTAGTCACGCATCTTCGCCGTGTTTCTGATCAAATTTGTGTTATCTCTTGTGCTGTTTTTTTCTTCTGACTTTTAATTTTTATATCTGTTTATTCATGGATTGTCGTCTAATGTGTCTTTGAGTCGGAGTTTAAGGTTGGATACACGAAACGTCCGGGGACAGCTTGTATACCATCCCCTTTGTGGTGTTTTAAATATCAGATGGCCATGATCAAGAGAATTGCAATAACAAAGAGATCGTGTGCACGGCGATCTTCTCCAGCCGATGAACACACACTCTTAAAACTGAAGTGTTATATACAGCACTTTCCAAGAATGTGTACAATGACGGCACTTTGATTGTACGAACAACACTCGTACAAGTTTAACACTAGGTGTTGGAAATGAATTGTAAACTTGAAGGTGTTGGGCTAAACACTTGAAGTTGTTGGCGTAACTACTTTAAAATGTCACTGTTGAATCTGACCAACACTCCACAGGTGTCGAGCACTAAACAACTGCAATACATGTTAGCAACGTATGTTTTTTTCTCTTCCACATATCCTACATGAGTCATGACTCTTGGTCAGGGAGGACTCCCACCAATAGTGATCAATTGATCCATTTTCATCGGATTCTAGACGTTTCGTATTATGGTCGATTCGTACCTGGACGTTTCGTACCATCTGGTCGTTTCGTACCATATTTGTTGGTCGTTTCATTTTGGAGAATAAGTGATAGATATAGGGTGGTGCTTACTAATTTTCATTTTAAGAAATTGCACCATTGTAATTCTTCTAATAGTTGTGAATCTTCAGGTGAACAAGTGTCCCAAGCATGGCTAGCATATTCTAATAGGGGTCGAATGACTTGTGGACAGAACAAAGGCTTGCAGTATTTCTCAGGATTCTTCATATCATTCCATCGTTTGTCCACGTGTCCACAATTCTTCCTTCTTTCTTCATTTTTCGAGCGGCTTTGAACAAACCTGCTCTGATGCGAGTGATATCCGCATTAATGCACAAAGGTGTGTTAGAAATACCTTTAGCTTCACCACGTTTACTAGAAACCCTTTTTTTTCGGTAGGAGGGCATCCTGAATATCATCGTGATTAGTATTCACATAATAAGCACATCTCATAAGACCTTTCACCGCATTCCAAAACAAATTCCAAAATGTTCTACATATATCATTGTTTTAATCATATCCACTGTCTGCTTTTTATTAACATATGCTTTGCAAGATTAATTGTGGCTACCTATTTATGTTCTTAGTGATATCCGCTGAAATGACAGTAAACTCTAATAAATTGATGAATTAATATAACTTGTCTGATAATAGTACTATTATCAATAAAGCCGAAGCCAGGACCAGTCGTTCGATAAGAGACGCTTACCTCTGGGTAAACTCCGTGGTGGAATTCGGAATCCTGAAATTTATAAATAGCGGTTAGAATATATGAATGACCACTTTGTAGTTAATGTGGCTAAGAATTCCCCTTTTCCATTTGTTCTAGCAAAATGACTATACCATAGTCTACATGTATGCAGCATACTGCCGATGAAACTACCAATGTAAATCCGAAAAAAAAGATGAAAGTTAATTCCACTTGAACAGGAATATGTTATATGTTATAATTATGTCATTATATGCCATATATTGGCAGTTTTTGTGTTTTTTATTTGGAAGAGGTTGGCGTGTACCAACTTAAAGAGGAAGCATCTGCGCAGGTTAGAGAACACCGAAAATGTTTGTGACGTTGCTATGTAACTGAATCAGACGTTCTTCGTAATTTTAACAGAAACTATAGTAAGTTCGTTCTACAAACCGCAGCGCACGATGCTACGACACAAATGACGTAATATTAAAAAAAAAGAAAGAAGCCTATTATTATTATTTTGTCTATATCTATTATCAATGTACATATCGACACAGCTGTAATATATTTAGAGCCGTGTGATCCCCTTGTTACTTGTGATGTAAGATAAATTATAGTTCTTATTATATAGCCACTTATTATTGTCAAAATATACATGAATAAGGACAAGTCTCACCTGTCGACGGAGGGGCATACACACACGCATGGGAATTACACTGTACCATGTAATAAATCATAACTGTTTTATACCATAATTGCCTGTTCTATTGTGTGTATAACGCCTATTTTGTAAACTTCACGTTTACACCCTACTATGGGTATACAGGATCCTACTATGGGTATAAATTTCTACTGTGGTTGTAAATGTTCAAACGTAATTTCATGTGTTAAACGTGTATACCCATAGTAGAACTACATCGTAGTTAGCAAAATAGTTCCTATGTCACATTGATTTAAAATTGTAAGTTGTCATGATGTAAATTAGATATGAGGAAAATTGCTTGCATTTCAATCAAATGTAGTATTGTAGCTTGCCAGTGTTATATAAACTAGGAAACATAATTATGAATGGTAATAATGTATGCATCACTACGCGTGACGCATATTCCTTGTAGCTTCGTGTTTGTGTATCTCGGTGTGGATACACATTCAAAGTAAACAGCGGAGTATTTGAATTGGATGAACAAATCAAAAATAATAATTATGGCATAAATAAAATAAACGCATAGTAGCCGAGAGTACAAAATTTTCACCACCTTTGGCGAGTGGTTAAAACAACAATTCCACTCGTGGTGAAAATTTGGTATTCTCGGCTACTATGGGTGTATTATATATATCACACACTCCAAATTAAGGAGAAATGGCTGAAACGACATTAATCGCTAATAAATAAATAAATCAATCAGTCATACAGCTGGTAGTAATACTATTACTGATAGTTCTCAAGTGAGGACCAGTCGTTTGACATAAGACACTTACCTCTTCTCGTTGTTGGCATTCTGAAACCTGAAATTTACAAACAGAGGTTAGTGTCTATGAATGACCCCAGGAGTCATTACGTCTAGGAATTTATATAGTGACCAATGTGTCTACGGATTGACCATACCATAGTATATGTAGCATACTTCCGATGAAACTAACAATTTAAAACCGAAAGAAAAGATGAAAGTTAAATAGGAACATGTTGTCTGTTATAATTATGTCATTATATTCCATATATTGGCAGTTTTTGCGCTTTTGATTTGGAAGGGGTTGACGAGTATACCGACATAAAAACCAGTCTCATCTACCGAGAGGCATACACAAACTCATGTACAATTTATTTGTCCGACAACTGCCCGACGAAGGCATTGTCAGGAGTATTGGAGGAGGTGTCACCTTCACCCCAACTGTAGTATACGGCAACAGCACTTATTAAAAGTAATTAAATAGAGTTGTAAGTCAGTGTGACATCTCTCTATATACTATATCCAGTGACATATACCTATTTCCCGTTATCGAAATAGGTAGATAAATACACGAACTACCTTTCTACGAGCGTTATATGTTCCAGAAACGTTGAATACGGTGTTTGTATCCCAAACAAAAACAGCCATATGCACAGCGTGGCACAGAAAGTGAGTTTGTTTCAGTATGTGCGAAAACTTGAAAACAGCTGGAAAATATCTATGACCACAGGAAGTATTTTTCAGAGAATATGATGCCGGTATATCAATATTTCGTGTATTTGTCAACATATCTTATACATCCTTACAAATTACGTAGATATGACCCATCCATGTCCGTTTAAAAAAGTACAAAAAATTAAAGTTGAGAAACAACTCTCGCATCCAGAGTTTCAGGATATTGCTGGACCTCGACTGTCAGCTGAACATCGAATATTTCCTGTGGTTGTGTCCGCAAGGAAATGCGTTGATGCCAGCACCCAGACAGAGAGTCGAAACAATGTAGTCAACCAACCATACATCTGTTAGTAATACTGTTACTAATAGTTACGAATCAAGGACCAGTCGTTTTTCTAAAAGACGCTTACCTCTGGGTAATCTCCGTGGTCGGGGCCTGAACCCTGAAATGTATAAACATCGGTTAGTGTCTACGAAAGACCACACGCGTCATTACATCTAGAGTGATCACTGCGGATACGAATCGTCTGTGCTATCCCAAAAAATTGCCTGTGACCATGGGAAGTATTTTTCAGTGCAAATGAAGCCGGTATATCAATATTTCGTGTATTTTGTCAACCTACATTATTCCTCCTTCCAAAGCTCGAATGAACCATGTCCGTTGATATACTCTATCGAAAACATTGATTATATTTCAAAGAATTCGCTCTTCACTTTACCAACCACGGACGTCTGATCAGTGATTAAAGATACGGACGTCTGGTCAGTGCTCAAAGATACGGACGTCTGATCAGTGCTTAAAGATACGGACGTCTGATCAGTGCTTAAAGATACGGACGTCTGGTCAGTGCTTAAAGATACGGACGTCTGGTCAGTGCTTAAAGATACGGACGTCTGATCAGTACTTACAGATACGGACGTCTGATCAGCTCTTAAAGATACGGACGTCTGACCAGCGCTTAAAGATACGGACGTCTGGTCAGTGCTTAAAGATACGGACGTCTGGTCAGTGCTTAAAGATACGGACGTCTGATCAGTACTTAAAGATACGGACGTCTGATCAGCGCTTAAAGGTATGGACGTCTGACCAGCGCTTAAAGATACGGACGTCTGATCAGTGCTTAAAGATACGGACGTCTGATCAGTGCTTAAAGATACGAACGTCTGATCAGCGCTTAAAGATACGGACGTCTGATCAGTGCTTAAAGATAAGGACGTCTGATCAGTGCTTAAAGATACGGACGTCTGATCAGTGCTTAAAGATACGGACGTCTGGTCAGTGATTAAAGATACGGACGTCTGATCACTGCTTAAAGATACGGACGTCTGGTCAGTGCTTAAGGGACTCAATGCCTTCCAAGTGGGTTCATGCGAAATGACACAATAGTTGCCTTAAGTAATCGACTCCTGAACCACATCAGAATTATGGGTAACTTTTCAGGATTTAGTCGGAAATACGGCTTGTTGCCATTCATCGGAAAGTTCAATATTTTGCGTGGTTAAGGGGTCGATTACTTAGGGTGTATAAAACAATATAAAAAGGCACATGAAAATATAGATTGTTCTTATATCCATTAGTAATAATTATCCAATAGTGAAATTTCGCATATCAAAACTATTGTTATGTAAACAGTGGAATTATTTAAGCAAGTCCAATTAGTCCAATTAGACACCAAAGTTTAAAGGCACGTGCGGCCTTAGTTGTCGAAAATATTCATATTTGTTCCAATCACCGTAAACAGAAAAACATTAAAACGCATACAGTTTCGTTCATATATACCATGACCATCGCGTAAACAGCATGTTATCATAAAGACCTACTATGTTTTACCTAAGCAAGAGCCTGCTTGTGTTATAGAAGACAGCACAATGCTACTGGCTAATCACACACAAATGGCAGAAACGCTCTTTATTAGATCCATATAAGGAATTCACCAACAAAGAACGCTCTTTATGTTTACCATCATAATATAAACAAACACCAGAAAAGTAACTTTTTAAGCTTTTGTTTACACAACACTGGTCAAACATATGACAATAAGATACTGTTTATGCGATATTTCTTATTTGTATACGGACAAAGTCTGTCTAAATTTTGATGTTCTTTCTGTTTGTGGCGGTTTTTGTCGGGTGGAAATATTTTCACAGCATACCCACCGCCAAGGCCAACCGTACCTTTAATCAAACTTGTGTTGTTAAATATATATGTAAAAGTGTCGAAAAGCGGTGGTCGGTTGTTTAAACACTCCATCACCAGGTACATAACTGACGACGATTCCAGTGATATTTAGCATTTTACTGCAGACTTACACCTACACTTACATTCTACAACTGCTTACTCATGTACATAACTATAAATTTCAAAATTAACCCTTTCGAAAACTCGCGGCATATGCTTACGTTCCTAATTTCTAAATTTGTAACACCTAACTATGTACCACACTCCCATCTTTTACTGAAACTACCGGTATGGGACAATCATGAAACTAAAAAATATTTTAATACTCTACGTATAACAAGTTCATTTATGATAGTGCGTGATTCTACGATACTGGTACGCATACTCTGTCATATGTATACCTATATTTTCCAAATTTCAAAACACCAGGCATACCTCTATTATGCTCCTATTTTACTGACTATGGAATTGTCCAAGTTGCGCTTCGGAATGTGTACCTAGATAATGATCACCTTTGTCCATGTTACCGAAGACAGGTTTACCCTTGTATTATGTGGTGTTCCCAGCCCCCGCCGGATCTCTATATTTTATAACAAAGTTTAATCAAACTTGATGGTAAATATCGGTAAAAGGTAAATATTCTGAAAATCATATTCATACTAAGCTATTTGAACTTACTACACGACTAGCGATGTTTGTTTAATAATCACTGTAATAATTTTGTTTGCATAACAATGGTTTCGACACTCGACATTTCGTTATTGGAGAACTATCAATATTAAATATAAGAACACAGTTGATCGATTTCTCCATGTTCTTCTTGGTGTTGTGATGTTTTACATATTTTTGTTATTTATGTACATTTGCCCACTGTGAGTGCCTTGGTTCCATTTAAGTGTTTTTTTTCGGAATCGGTTGATTGAATTTGAAACAGATTCATGCGCACGATATAAGTTCAATGCGATGACGTATGGTCACTAATAAAACGTCAATTATATGCGATATACGCGTAGATATGATAAACTTACCTCCTGACATTGCTGAACGTATTGTGCCAAACGCAGGCGGGCGTCCTGGAAAAGATAAGATATGTAAGCAAGCAACAGGTTCGCGTATGTTCTCGGTCATTTACAAAATAACCCTTTCTATACTAAATACTCATTGACGAGTAGTTCCCTTAAGATATATTCAGAAAATAAGTTCAACAAACAACCAGGTCGTTTGTTGAACTTCTCATTTGAATATTCCCCATCAATGAATATGAATCCTTCTGCACTTGTATTATCTTTTCGTATGTACATGTATGTGGTCTGCTGTTTTCTTTTTCTGAACACCGCTCCAAATTAGTTGATAGTCCAATCCAATGTATACTGTTATAGCTGAATGGGAGAATCCATTTAGTATAGAGCTGGTTAATTAATATTATAGCGTGAGCTTACGATTGTTTTCTCACTTAATAGCAACCACAAGCGCACGAAGCGCGCGTTGGTGTTCATACCTTAGGCGCAGGTGAATGATGACATCATATATTTGTTTCTATATTTTCCATAGCGATGAGCCAAATTCAGGAGGCGTGTACGTTTTATCGTAAAAAATGACACGTGACTTCCGGTTAGATACTGTCTGGAGACTGCCAATGCGCGTACCCGGCTATGAAATTGGCGACTTCGCGTCGGCGCAATGTCGCTCCACCACAGTGCAATTTCGCTTCTGTGCAGTGCAATGTCGCCGCTCCGCAGTGAAATTGCGCTTTAGTGCAGCGCAAAGTCGCCGCACCTCAGTGCAATTACGCTTCAGTGCAGCGCGATGTCGCAGTGCAATTGTGCTTCAGTGCAGCACAAAGTCGCCGCACCGCAGTACAATTGCGCTTCATTGCAGCGCAAATTCGCCGCACCACAGTGCAATTGCGCTTTATTGCAGCGCAATTGCGCCGCACCACAGTGCAATTGCGCTTCAGTGCAAAGCAATGTCGTCGCAGTGCAGTTGCGCTTCAGTTCAGCGCAATTTCGCTGCAATACAGTGCGAATGCGCTTCAGTACATTCCAATGTCGCTGCAGTTTAATGTAATTGCACGTCATTGTAGCGCAATTTCGCTGCAACGCTGCGAAATTGGGATGCGTTGCTATTAAGTGCAATGCAGCGCAATAGTCAGAGTGTGTGCATTTGGCCGCCGAAACCACGCTGGTTCTTGTTCGTTACAGCGTGCTCGCTGGATCGCATATGCACAGCGCAATTTCGCTTAATCTCAGCGCAATTCCGCTTGAGCACAGCGCAATTGCACTTGAGTGCAATCGTTCTTAGGTTAGTAGTCAAATGTGTGTGCATGCATGGTGTGTAGGCATTATGAATTATCATATATATAAATAAAATGATAACCGTTTTCGCAAAAGATATATGCGAAAAAAACACAACGCAAATGTGCCTACTTCACAATCAAATCAGCACAGTGAAATAGCCAAGGGTGTACCCTTTCCAGTGATCCATAGCACTACCTCGTGTGTTAAGACTGCTTAGTTATTGCGTTTTGTAATAACGCACCCGCCTCTTTAATAGCGGCATTTAATTTCCCTCCAGACAAATGGCTTAACGTGATAGGCGAACACAGTTTCCATAAATTTCCGTCTCGCAAAGAATTGGCGGCACAAAAGTTTCATCGGCATATCATTTCGCTCGAGATAAATAATTGAACCAATCTAGCCTAACACGGCGAAATGCTTCCACGGTTTCCGTCGCGCGAAAGGAATTGGCCGCCTGCCAGCTACTCCAATCGAGATCGCTATGCAAGTTTTTTTTTAAATCTTTTGTCAGCGATGGTGTCAGCGATGAAGTACGATTCGATGTCAATTTTAACATGGGTCGACATGGTGGGAGAAGTCGAGATCGGACCTCAACCAAATTTGTTGTCAAGTTGATGTGGGGGGCTTATATGACCTTGACACTAAAATGACCTTGTCCTTTGTTAAAAGACATCGCACTGAAAGGGCTATTTTGCTAGATATGTGTTGCGATGTACGCGCTTATGTCAATATTCAGAGGCCTCGTATAGCTATCCTTGATAAATATACCGGTATCAAGGAGGCTCCTACATACTTGAATCTGTATCTGACGAACAGACACATGGGATTACGATATCAAGTTGACCTTGACCTCCATAGAGATTAACATAGGAGACGAGTGGAATTGTGGGTAAAAATCGCGATTTGGAGATGCGCATATTAACGGGAGCTGTATATTGAATTTAATGTCTTCTGTCCCGTGTCACACAGACCCGACCCAATGAACTAAATATCGGCAAAAAAAATACTTTTCAGGTATAGACCATTTTTTCAAGTAAAATGCAACTATCATTGGTAAAATGTGTCTAGTGTTTTGGTCTATCTTAAATGTGTCACACTACGGTATATATAGACCGAATTGCTCAAGATGGCTTCAAAAATGGCAACCAAATTTGTAAAAAGTTTTTTTTTACATATATCCTGAACATTATTCTCTGTGTTATCCGAAAAGGTAGTACATTGTGACTCACTTGGTTATTATACGTGTTAGTTAATTAACTGACAACTATATGTTCTATTCTGGTTGTCCCAGTTCCGTATGGGGCATGACAAATTCATTTTAAAGTATGGAATTTTGAATATATCCTCTTTTGTGATTCTGGCCATATTATTGAATGGAAATGGGCAGAACGTTGAGACGGAACCGATATGAACCATACTCTGTGGCTATTCTGGTCCATTATGGTAAAAGAAAATATCAACTGGATTTAGGGTGGATGCCAAGATGGTAGTCAGGGAGTTACTCTATGATCACAGTTGAGGTGAATAGGTATACAGGGAGTTATTGTATGTCATGAATGATGTGAATAAGTATACAAGGAGTGACTATATGGTTATGTGTGGGTTGTCCATTGTAAGATGTATAGGTATACAGGGAGAGATCATGGTCATGTGTGAGGTGAATCGGTATGAATGGAGTGACTCTATGTTGTATGGTTGTGTATATCCAGTACGGGTGCACCCGATGTGCCTGAATGGACATTGATGTGGTGTATGGATATAGTTACATGGCCATCTATGTGTTGATTATGTAAGGTCATGGGTGGGATGTACATGTGTTGTCTGTATGATCATGGATGGGGTGTGTGGATACATAGGGAGTTATTTTATGGTTACGGGTAATGTGTATATGTATACATGGAATGACTGTACGGTCATGATTGACGTGTATATGCATACCTGGAGTAAGCTGGGTGGAGATTATGGAGCGTGTGGGTATATATGGAGTGTCCTTGTGGTATATATTTATATATCTCGTGGATGTATTATCATTGGTGGGTGTATAGGGATTAGCTATATGATCATCGATGGCGTGTATGATTATACAGTGAGTTGCTGAATTGTCATGTGTGAGTCTATATGCAAGTATGGAAGGTATGATTGGTCGTGTGTACAGGTTTTTTGTATATCTGGAAGGGCTGAATGGCCATTGGTGAGGTGTATATGTATCCCTGGAGTGACTCTGATCTAGGGTGGGCTGCATATGTATATATCGAGTGGTTATATGACTATGTGTCGAATAGGTATACATGTAGTGACTGTATGGTCAATGGTGATATGAGTACATGTAGATATACACGGAGTGACTATGATAATAAATGTAATGAATATCTATACAGGGAGTGACTAAATGGCCATGTGTCAGGTGTATGAGTATACCCGGTGTTCCTGCTTGGTGACTCGTGGCGGTATGGTCATGTGTATGGTATACGGGTTGCTATATGGTCATGGGCGAGGGTTATGTGTATATAGCGAGTGGCTATATGGCCATGGGTGAGGTGCATATGCATACATGGAGTGACTTTTCTGACATAGCTGGGGTGTATTAGTATATCTTGTGTCGCTATTCGGCTATGGTGCGACACATAGGGATACATGGAGTGACATAGCCAATGGTGATGTGAATATGTATACAAGGATTGACCATGATCATGTATGGATGTTTTGAATAGGTACACACGGGGTGACTATATGGACATATGTCAGGTAAAGGAGTATACCAGGTGGCATGGGTGAGGGTATGTGTATGAAGCGAGTGGCTATATGGCCATTGGTGAGGTGCATATGTATACCTGGAGTGACTCTATGGTCATTGTTGTGGTGTTGATGTATATATTGAATGTCTATTTGACCATCTGTGTGGAGAATAGGTATACAGGGGATTACCGTATGGCCAATCGTGAGGTGAATGCATGGGTATACACGGAGTGACTAGATGGTTATGGGTGATGTTTAGGAGTATACCCGGTGGGCCTCCATTGTGACTCATGGATGTATGGTCCTCCGTGGTAATGTGTCAGGTGTACGTATAAACATTGGGTCACTATATTGTTGTGTCTGTGGTGTTTATGTATATATGGAATGACTGTGTGATAATGGGTGGCTAACGCTTTCCACGTTTAACGTTTCCCCCATGTACATAAACACCATCAAGATGGAGAACTCTATGACATGACCTCTCTATTGATTAACATATCCTTGAGTTATTGTGGAAAGCGATAGCCACCCAAGGTACACATGTACAACCCACCCATTACCCCAAGCACTCCATATGTACATAAACACCACACAACTGACAATATAGTCACCCACTTTATACACGTACACCTGACCACACAGCCATACTTGGTTATACCCGTACATACCACAAATGCCGATACAGCCACGATTCACCATGCATGAACACCAGGTGTATTCCTACACCTGGCACATGACCATATAGTCATTCTATGTATACATATGCACCACATTCACGATCATACATTCACTCAGTGCATACATATTCATCTCACTATGGACCATACAGCCACTACATGTATACCTATTCGCCATACCCATGATCATAGGGTCAATCCAGGTATACATGTACACCTCACCAATGGTGAGCCCTTCCAGATATACGAATACCTACACTCACGACCACTTATACCTTCCGTACTTGCATATACATCTCACACGTGACAATTCAGCAACTCACTGTATAATGTATTCATACACGCCGCTCCAATGATCAGTTATTATACAAAACACAAAATAAAGTCATGTTACTCAACCAGTTCCAAACAATATGAACTGATCTAGAAGATATTTGTGAAAAAACGTCATATTTTCAACTTCCGGCGGCCATTTTGGTGGCCATCTTGGAGGGTGAGTTTCAATTTTGCGCCAAAAAAGTGTCATTATGGCTTAGCTTCACGAAAATATATACATTTGTATACATTTTACTAGATTTTCCCGCCATAATTTGCATAAAACTGACTTAGGGTCTGATCTGAAAAATGGCGGCCAGGATGGACGCCATCTTGTCTGAAGTCTACACGGCCACTTTTTTTTCTTATTAACATTGCTTAAAAGTTAAAGGACGTAATACGGAACAAAATGAGTGGGGTGAAGTTAAGTCCCATGGGGCGGGTGCAAGGATACCCCTATTGGCTCCCGGACTGAGAATTATTACGAGAATCGTCGATAAATATACAAAACAGCAATGTCTTACCGTAGGTACCTGATTAAAATGATGTTAATGTTTCAGAATTATTACTGTGATGATAGTATCATGATACAACGCGGCTTTGAACGTTCCGCGGGGAGTATATAAGTTTGATTATGTTCAAGGCCAGTTACGTGATTTCATATGACGTTGTACGGTGCCGTATCAACAACCCTCCAGCGAAGAAAACACGAATATTTTAAAAGCCTTTATTGAACCCTATGGTCATCCAATCGGGCGACAGGCAGTCTATTCGTGTTCGGCACCTTCGAATTATGGTAAAAAAATTGGTTTGACACTTTTCCGCGGAAATGCTTCTAGAAATGTCTTTTCTGAGAATTACGACTAGACTATTCCGTGAACCGATTCACATCATGCGACCAGCAAAAGGACCGGAACATAATGATGGATTTGAAAATTTGAACTTTTAGATTCTAAAAAGCGAAGATTCAAATATAAAATGAACTCTTCAAACTGGCTTAATGAAGATACATGCACACTTAGGCCTGCCATTAAGTAGGTGTGTTCTCGTTTGTTCGACAACAAAACAGTTGTCACCCTTGTTTCCGTTTGTCACGGGGATTTGACGCCTGGCCCTCGGTGACATTCCAGGTCTCGAGCGGGCGACAATTTCCCGTGTCTCAATCAATCGCGGTCGACAACTGTATAATGTTGATTGTGTGTTACCATTGATGTGGCAATTAGCTTGTGGTATAACAAGCCCGACTATTTAGGGTGTGTAAAACAATATAAAAAAGCACATGAAAACATAGATTGTTCTTATATACATTAGTAATAATTATCCAATAGTGAAATTTCGCATATCAAAACTATTGTTATGTAAACAGTGGAATTAGTTAAGCAAGTCCAATTAGTCCAATTAGACACCAAAGTTTAATCAAACTTGATGGTAAATATCAGTAAAAGGTAAATATTCTGAAAATCATATTCATACTAAACTATTTGAACTTACTATATATATACACGACTAGCGATGTTTGTTTAATAATCACTGTAATAATTTTGTTTACATAACAATGGTTTCGACACTCGACATTTCGTTATTGGAGAACTATCAATATTAAATATAAGAACACAGTTGATCGATTTCTCCATGTTTTTCTTGGTGTGGTGATGTTTTACATATTTGTTTTATTTATGTACATGTACATTTGCCCACTGTGAGTGCCTTGGTTCCATTTAAGTGTTTTTTTCGGAATCGGTTGATTGAATTTGAAACAGATTCATGCGCACGATATAAGGTCAATGCGATGACGTATGATCACTATGAAAACGTCAATTATATGCGATATACGCGTATATATGATAAACTTACCTCCTGACATCCCTGAACTTCTTGTGCCAAACGCGGTCGGGCGTCCTGGAAAAAGTTAATGTAAGCAAGCATGCAAGCAAGCCAGCAAGCAAGCAACAGGTCCGCGTATTTTCTCAGTCATTTACAAAGTAACCCTTTCTATACTAAATATTCATTGACGAGTAGGTCCCTTAAGATATATTCAGAAAATAAGTTCAACAAACAACCAGGTCGTTTGTTGAACTTATCATCTGAATATTCCCCATCAATGAATATGAATCCTTCTGCACTTTTCGTATGTCAGTGGTCTGATGTTTTCTTTTTCTGAACACCCCTCCAAATTAGTTGATAGTCCATTCCAATATATACTGTTATAGCTGAATGGGAGAATCCATTTGGTATAGAAATGGTTAATGAATACTACAGCGTGAGCTTACGATTGATTGTTTTCTCACTTAATAGTTATTGCATAAATGATCATTGTCATACATTGGAAAGATAATATATGTGCGCTGTAACTTAGTATATTCGTATACGTAGTATTTATTGTCGATGCAGTTATCTCTATTATGGACATACATGTATATGCATGTAAGACATATACTATGATTTGCATTGTTGCAGAAGTATAGTAGCTTTAAAGGTCTTTTCTCGGCCGTTGCATATTATAAGCATTTCACTATCGGCAGAATTTAAATTCGGTAGGGTTCATAAGCTTTATGCCAATGTTATTGTCTGTGGGCGGACTGTGTGCCAATGTTATTGTCTGTGGGATGTTTGCTCATTTGCATAATTATTTTTTTTAATTTGCAATTAAAACGATTTGTGCGTAAATGGTGTTATGACTCAGATAAATCTGTTGTATGGAGTATACCGTTGGACAAATAATTAAACATTATTATGCAGTGCATGTCTACTGCAGACAATTGCACACACGATGTGAATACGTTCCAAATACGTTTTTGTACTAAGCTCTAAACTTCAAATAGCCACTGTTTACTCTATTGACAATTTCCTCTCGGCAATATGTTCCCCCAACTCCACTATCATATTCTTATGTGGCGTAACAGTCTGCATGTTGTCAATTTCCTCTGCACGGCCAATGCTTGTTAGTTCATCATGCATGCTAATGTTCTTGAAATTAACACGTGTATACTCATTTAAAACAAAACCGAACATTTCACCCATGTCTGTACTATACTTCATAATTGCTTTACTCTTTCCGTGAACCGATTCACACCATGCGACCAGCAAAAGGACCGGAACATAATGATGGATTTGAAAATTTTAACTTTTAGATTCTAAAAAGCGAAGATTCAAATATAAAATGAACTCTTCAAACTGGCTTAATGAATATACATGCACACTTAGGCCTGCCATTAAGTAGGTGTGTTCTCGTTTGTTCGATAACAAAACAGTTGTCACCCTTGTTTCCGTTTGTCACGGGGATTTGACGCCTCGCCCTCGGTGACATTCCAGGTCTCGAGCGGGCGACAATTTCCCCTGTCTCAATCAATCGCGATCGACAACTGTATAATGTTGATTGTGTGTTACCATTGATGTGGCAATTAGCTTGTGGTATAACAAGCCCGGGAACCTACGCCCAAATACATCAAAGCAAGTACCCATAATTTACCTCAAGTATATAAATAACGCAAACAAAAAAAGTAGCAAATGAGCTATCCCATTGAGAGGATATAAGTGTTAAAGTAACATTCAGTTTCTTCATTATCCGGTGTTTGGAGTATCGCAGGTGGGTTGTTTGGATAACTCATTAGTATCATAGACTGCATATTGCTTTGGAAAATAGAGAAACACAACGAATGTTGCATTAAAAGGCGTAATAGCTTCCAGGCATTTCTGAGCAAATCATGACGTAGGTTCCCGTTTAGGTGTTATACGGTAGGCTTTTATTAAAGTTACGTTTTCAAATTCGTTTCCTTCGTTGACGTATATTCTGTCATCTCGATTATTCTTCTTCCAAAATTCGTACACATGGCGCATTGTTTGCACCTAAAGGTATCGCCATTTTATTGGCCGTATAATAGTGTCAATCTCTCTATTATTATAGTATTTCTTTTGCTTCTATAAATATTTCATTATGTTAATTTTCCAATGCAATGGACAAAAATAGCAGTTGCTAAATCTACATGCAAGAAGACTGACCATGTGGACTTCGCCGCTTAGTATTATTGGGTCTGCTAATTCTCGGTGGGGAAATCACGTGGTTTCGATGTGTATTCAAAATGGCCGAGGCAAGTGCAAACACACATAAATATAATATATGAGGAAGAGACACAAAACATAGCATTTTGACTGTTATGAGCATATGGTAGTTTATATTTAAAACAAGTTGATACCCTCAAATGTAAATGCTCAATAGTTTTCTATAAAATTCTGCATGACCAAAGTTGCCAGTCGGAGGTTCGTCAAATACAGCAGTCCATACATCTAGGAGAATCCTTCGACTGACAACTTTGGTCAGAATGTTATGGCAAACAACTGTAAGTTTTGATACAAGTGAGCAAATATCAGCTCCCTTGAAAAATAGTATAGCATATGCTCGTACATATAGCTGCCAAAATAATATGTAATATAACATATCCTAGTTTATTGTCGTTGTCCTCGTTCTGGTCGCGTTTGCGATCGCCTCGGCCATTTTGATACTCATCAACTCGAAACCACGTGATTTGCCACCCTGTAGTTCTATATTCAGAACCGCGATATCTTTTGTATTAAAGAACGAATTCGACATATCGTTGTTTAGGTGAGTGATTCCCAAAACCGGCATTATAAAACCTGCATAATGATTAATCATACTAACTGGCTGGAGTCCCTCCAGAAATGAAAGCAGCTGAAAAAGCAGAATGTATTGCATGTTATTGTATGACGTCATTTAAATGTAGATGTGGGTGTCTGTAAGGCTCCACCAATTTAGCCCATGTTTAAGGGACAGACGGTCGTTTTGCATAAATCCAGGCACCAAAAAATGAAAGAGATTTTCAAATAAGATTTTATCTGAATATATCATCATCTTTATTGTCTATATTATCTGCACAATTATTAAAGAAAGACGAAAACAATGGACTTTTAATACATTTAAGAGGTTTAAATTGTTTTTTTTTGTCCCTTTAGGTACAAAAACTGATAAAAGTATTAATAATTCCATACAACAATCAGATAACAAAACAAGCTTTTTGTCATGGCTCTATGACATGAAGCCTCATTTGTGTCACAACGGGTGATATTATTAATTGCATGATAGGAGACCATACACCATATATTACACTGGAGAATAAAGCAATAAAGCAAAAGCAGATGTTTAAGCACAATGAAAACAGATACTCTTGTGTTGGCTACTCCACTCAAGTAGGTACCAATAAACTGGACATATGCCACAGTATTAGAGATAGCTGGTCAGTTGGGGATTTGGCTATGGACATATAACGTAAAACTCATCTCAGCCCAAATTTGTATTGATCAGCATGCATGACATAACAACTCTCAGATAAAGTACATTTTTTATAGGCGGTTGTCTTTTCTAAAATAAAATAATTAAAAAATTTATTGAATTAAGAAACATTAAGTTTCCTCATGATCTTCAGATATGGTTCCATAGATATATGAACTGCGCTTTTGAAGATCTGCCTTACATACATTCTTGGCACCGGACAATAACGCAGTTTTACTTATTGTTCATGCCATAAATTTAGGGTAAATGGGGTTATAATTTGCAACCATTTGGCGGTTTTTAAATACTTTGTCAAAATAAAAAACCCCGCTTGTACCAAATTCAAAAACAAATTTCAGACATTTTTTTAAATAATTCCATTTTGAAATGTCAGGTAGTTTTGTCAAAAAAAAACGTGCTGCGGACCCTTACAATTTGCACCAACGATAAGTTAGTTCTACGTATTGGGACCATATGCCATTGGTCTCAATCTGCGTAGACTGGTTTTGTAAGGTATTTCTTGATTGTTTGGTTTTGTATTTCTGACACCAACAGGCCATATCTGGTTCGATTTGACCGTACAATCCACACCGATTCCTCCCCAAGAACTAATGCATGCATCTACACTATTCCTACGCACATACTTCCCATGTTATATAGGCGGGAAAGGACGATGTGCGTTGCAACAATGGATAGGCGATATTTTCAAAGCCAATCATATCTCTCTTTGCCAGGTGAAATATGTCACCGAACCAGTCAAAATATTGAAATCTAACTTTGAGCTTCCGGAAGATAAAACAAAGAAAAAAACATTGCAATCATTAATCATTCGTGTGACACAATTCCGAAAACCAACAAAATTATTACGAGTACTAAATCTAATTCAGCTATCAATGTAATATTTTTGTTGCAAAATAGACCAAAATTGATGTTATAAAATCCAAAGGTAGTCAATTAAAGTAGCAATGGGCGCAACTCTTGTAGAACTGCAGTTTTACTACGACTGGGGTCTAAACCTGTGCGTTACACAGCAATACGTATATTAACTATGTCTACATGTATATATTCTAATGTCTATCTTCTTTATCTATATATACGAATTTTTTATAGAAATTAAGGGGGACCGATAATCTAGATGGCACCATATGGGATCTAACATGGGTATTCTTTACAAGGAAGATAATGTTGCAGGTTAATCTTTTTTTCCAAAGTGACGCTGTTGGTGTCAGGGACAGAAACGGGGAATTGGCAACAAAATCGATACTGATTTGGCGCCGATTTCCACCAATCGTACACATAATCATATGCATGATATGCGTAGTCTAATTGTGGTTAAAGGTACAAAAAGTGGCGCCGTTCGAGTCAATGTTTTGGCAGGGGAGGGGGCACCAACATTGATAAACATATTTTTAGCGTCGATTTCCATCAAATTGATTTATATTCTCCCCCGTGATACAGGGAAGCTAATCGTGTGGTTTAAAGACGTGCACATTGGGGCCGTTTGGGCCAGCGATTGGGACGGGAAAGGGGTACCAAAAATTGTTAAACAATATTTTTAGTGCCGATTTCCATAAAATGTATGCACATTCTTCTCCATGAACATTTTTAGCACCGATTTCCACAAAATTGATACAAATCTTCTCCTTAATGCGGGTAATCTCATTGTGTCGTCTACAAACGCCAATTTGGGTCCTTTGGATCAGGGATGGGGAGGCGAATGAATTTGATAAGAATGTGTTTAGTCGCCGATATCCACCACAAACTTAAATATAGTCATTTCCGTGATAAGAGTTTAATTGTGGGTAAAATATGTCAAAGTGGCGCCGTTCGAGTCATGGATGAGTGCCGATTTCCACCAAATTGATGCATATTATCCTCCATGGCAGGGATTCGCCGATTGCAACCAAAGTTATATATAGTCATCGTGGTAAATACATATTCGAGTCAGTGACAGAGATGGGATGGGCACTACAATTATATGAACAAGGTTGAGTTGATAGTTTTCGCCATACTTAACTAATTATCATCTATTCATGGCATTTAATGGTGTGTGCTTTTATAGGCGATGTCGTATGTGGCATGGGTTGTGAGCAGGAGCGCATCCTAATGCCGGGATAGAACTTCTTATTGCCAATTATTACCAAAATTAGAAATACATGTTGGCATTCCAATGAGTCTGATGGTGAGATTCAAAGTTGGCAGACGTTCAGCCTCATTTATTTTTTTCTTCAATTTCAATCCAAGTTTACCAATTTGGATATCCACTTGCTTCTTGTTTAATTTTAAAATATTTATCAATGCAATGCACTTTGTCTGACCACTCATTCCAATGTCAAACTTGGTACGCTATTCTACAAATTGATAACCCTTTGGTTAATTCTACTTGCATCCAAAGTTAAATTGAAGCATGATTAAAACGTGTCTTTCTTTTCTGATTAAAAAAAAATAAAACAAAAGTTGGCAGAGCGGTGTCAGGGCCAGGAACCTACATCAAAGTTCGCTCTAAATTTCGACATTCCTTGCTTCTATATTTTCCAAAGATATCAGCAATTTATTTATTGCAGCTCTCCCAATAACTCTTAAAATGAGCTCTCACAAACAACACATCGAGGATAAAACAGATCTTTTAACTCAACTGCCATTTTGTTAGAGAATGGAATCATAGTGATCTAAAAAAAAACTGATACATGACTCATTATCTTTTTGGTTGAGTCTTGACTTGAAACGTATTTTATTTGCAAATAATACAACAGGGACTGGGGCACAATTTTTTTCAACTTATGAAGCCCCTCTCCCACTATAGTCGATTTAGATACCACATGTTTACAAGATGACAGCTGAACATATTTACATGCATGATTTTGTTATTTTATGGTGATGATGTAGTGCCTTCCAGGGCATATTGCTATATGGGTTATGGCTGGTTTGGTAGCTATAAAATTTGGTGATGTTTGTAATTTGTGTTCGTTTTAATTAATGCTGGAGCAGGGTTTTGTGCAAAGGGGTATTTTCTTCATATATATATATATGTTAGTCAAGTGTTAGTCAGCTACTCTGGAAGACAGTCCATTCGGTAGATCAAGGTGATACAGAACTGGTGATTGAGTGCGAGAGTATGTCCATAAGTGGCGAGCCAGTAGATTACTAAACTGCGTAGTTGAGTTATTGATAAAGGTGAAGAAAACGGCCAGTATTCATGTCGATGTGAGACATCTTGCTGAAATTTTCGAGCAATTGATGACCTAAGTTCCCGGATCTGAGTGCCGTTGGGGTGGGCAGATATGGACACCAAAATTGATAATACAGTCTGGAAATTTCCTCTAAATTTATATTTAAATTAATATCGTATACATGATACGAGGAATGTACTGGTGTTGTTTGAAGATGCCAAAGGGCACTCTGAGTTAAGGCCAGGTCACGGCACCAAACAGTTATCAAACAGTGCCAATATAAACATTAAGCATAATAATACAATGTTTGGTTAATTTTTAAGTGCAAAGTGCGTGTCCATTTAGTGAATTAGCACAACCCACGTCCGCTATACAATTACAACAATCAGATACTGCAGAGTCTGAAGATACGCGCAGTTGTAAATAAATACTTCTAGTTAATCGCAATAAAAATGGCAATAATTCCGACCATTAAGATATAACATTGATGGGCGTAACACTTTGAATACCACTATTCTTTATTCCCACCAAATGTCCACAGCGGACATCACTTTAGCCTGGGCAATGCCGAGCTACCATGTTAGTATTATATAACACATGACGTGCAACCATTTATATGATTCAAATGAGTCTAATAGGGGTAAGTCTTCACAAGGAAGGCAATGATGTAGGTTAAACGTGTCAAAACTGACGCGATCGGAGTCGTTGGTAGAAAGTGGGAGAGGCACCAAAATCGAGGAGAATATTTTGTAGCCAATTTCCATCAAACGTATATGGAATCGTCTCTATGCTACATGAACTCTAATTATATGGTTTAAAAATACCAAAGTTACACCAATTTGATAAAGAATACATAACTATTCAGCTAATTATTGTGTATAAATGCCAATAAAGTGAACACATATGAAGAGTGTTCGTTAAGTTTAACCCTATCAACACTGGTTAACCCAGCCACTAGTATTATATACTCACGCAATGGGTTGCCTGCACCAAATGATGACATCGCCCTTCCTGGAAAAGTAAATATGTGTTATTAACAGGGTTGGCGCCGACCAACATTTTCTGTTGTCAAAATAGCAACATTTGGTTTCCGTCGGATGTTTGTCTCTGAATCCCTTCCCGAATATATTAACAGTCTGATATATCCATACACTCCCCGGCGAACACTTCGTTCTGGTGAATCGTCCCTTCTCTGTCCTCAAGGCGCAAATCTTTTGACCGTCGGCGACAGAGCTTTCTCTGTAGTCTGTCCCGACATTTGGAACTCTCTACCAAATGAAATGCGACAATCTTGCTTGCTAACCGATTTTCGATCTGCTTTAAAAACTCACATATTCCGACGACGCTACCCCGACACAAAGAAAACTAACAAAATCTGATTATATATAATTCCACATATCTATTGATTATTTTCCATGTGCATTTCTTGTGTATTTATATAATGTGTAAAGCGCTTAGGGCCCCTTGCGGGGGATAGGCGCTATATAAATATTATTATTATTATTATATTTGCCAAATGAACTTTTCTTTTGCCAAATTCCGAACTGACTTGCCAAATTGAATTGGTGGTCTAATATTTGACAATTTAGGTACAATTCTCATTTGCATATACAATTCATCCATTTGTACACAGAAAATACATGCTTTCGACAAGTTAGTATTCCGCCTGTTCTCCAGAAAACTCGCACATTATCTGCTTATAATAGAACTAGTTTTGGGTAGGTAATCTGCTTAGAATTCCCTAAAGTTGAGTCGATAATGTGCTGAAAATGAGAGGGTGTTGGTAGCATTATCGACTCATAATGAAGCAATTCTAAGCAGATTATGTGCGGACAATGACACAAATAAGCCATCTCACGAATGTTCAGGTGTGCGCTCTTTAACATGTGTTTTCAATATGGCCCGCGCCATACAACGAAATAACGGATGTGACTCCATTACTCTGCTTATCTCGGAATCAAATAATCACATTATGTACCTATTATACATTATAGGTCGATTATGTGCGTATCTGTGAAAGGATGTTGTACTATTATTAAAGGTACGGTTGGCCTTGGCGGTGGGTATCCTGTGAAAATATTTCCAACCGTCAAAAAACGCCACAAACGGAAAGAAAATCAAAATGTAAACTGACTTTGTCCGTATACAAATAAGAAATATCGCATAAACAGTATGTTATTGTCATATGGTTGACCATTGTTATGTAAACAAAAGCATAACAAGTTACTTTTCTGATGTTTGTTTATATTATGATGGTAAACATAAAGAGCGTTCTTTGTGGGTGAATTCCTGATATGGAACTAATAAAGAGCGTTTATGCCATTTGTGTGTGATTAGTCAGTAGCATTGTGCTGTCTTCTGTAACACAATCAGGCTCTTGATTAGGTAAAATATAGTAGGTCTTTATGATAACATGCTGTTTACGCGATGGTCGTGGTATATATGAACGAAACTGTATGCGTTTTACTGTTTTTTCTGTTTACGGTGATTGGAACAAATATGAATATTTTCGACAACTAAGGCCTCACGTGCCTTTAATATATATCAAAGTAGCAATGTTACAAATTACATATCTCTGTTACCAAAGAGTGCATCGCCGTCGGAGACAAAGACACTGATTAATACGTCGCCAGTCACATTCGCCTGATTAACCCTTTGAACCCTGGCGCCCCACAGTGATCGACACCCTGACCCGGGCTCCCAGTGGTATGTCCGCTTAAATTAGATCGTTCCTAGTAGCATGGTGTTGATTATGTTCAAATTGCGACACCGGTCTGAAACTTTACAGGTTTGTCCCCCATGGATCAGCGATCATTATAAGATCGCGAGACTTTGCCTCGCGGCAACTCCTTGGTAACGGTTGCTAGGCAACTACCCGGAATTGACTGGAAAATGTAAATATAGCTTATAGCGTCGTAATTCAACCTCAGTGATTGCGTTTTTTGATGCAGGTACTACCCTAACGTGAAATTTGAGATATACCCGACCAGAATAGTGAACCAAATATCCCATTTAAGGGTAGCAACGGTTGCTAAGCAAATACCACAACTGATCGAATGACATAATTGCACTAACCATTCAGTGGTATGTTTTGCCTTAATTTAGACAGTGTCTAGTCGCATGGTGTTGGTTATGTTGAAAGGGGACACCTACCTGAAACTGTGAAGGCATGATATATGCATGCACGGACCACTGATCATTGTAAGATCGGGAGACTTTGCCACCCGATCTCGCCTTAGAAACGGTTACTAGGCAATTACCCGAAATTTGCAGGATAAACGAATTCTAGCTTATAACGTTGTAATTATACATCAGCGAATTGCGTTTCGATGCAACCAATATCCTAATGTGAAATTAAGATATACCTGACCATGTGCGAGTAAGTCAACTTGATATGCGATAGACTTTTTGCTGCATGTGGCACAACAGAGACTGATATTACAGAGACCAGAAACAACGTAATTTCCCGTAAAATATCGTGGCCCCATTGTTCAAGTAAGCTGTCTAGATTGTGTCTACTATACTAACATGTGAAACATGCAACAAAATGTCATATATAGCGCCACATTTAACTTAAACGCGGGCAGCCAATCCATATAGACACCTTTGCCAGCGCTGACTTCAATAGGCCAATTTAAATATATATATTAGTGGGTATGTCGTGTATCAGTACGTTATAAACCATTTATTTGTCATTGTGCTAGTCTGCGCATGCGCGAATAAATCAACTTCATATGCGATAGACCCTTCCCCATATGTAGCAGAACACTGGTTAATATACACGAGGGTAATTTAAACTGAAATTGTGTGTCTAAATTACGTCTGTTCTCTACACACACGGGGAACACGAAATTATATGCCGTATATAGCGGCATAGTTCGCTTAAAATATCGTATGTTTTTGTAGATTATATGCTATGCGCATGCGCATATATTTCTACCCGATACTAGCGGTCAACCATTCCATACGCACCATGGGCGCCGCTGACATATGTGGGGGCAATTTAAATATAAATCAGTGGGTCAGACGCTCGTTATACTATATATAAATTTGCTACCGAATCATGTCGCTGCACCGAAATATCGGTGTTACGGGATATAGTCACGGTTCGTTTGCACCTAAATATCGGTGTTACGGGTTCAAAGGGTTAACGGGAGTATTTTACATCTGCCACGTTGGCGTCCGTAAGAAGTTAGGGTCAATATCAATATCAGTAAAAATAAATTTCGTCTCGGGCCTCGCATCGAGAATCCGCTTGGCTGCCGTAATCGGATGTTTTGATAAGAAGAAAACAGCATGGCGTCTAAATGCAAATATGCCACTGCAAAATTTAATAAATTGGCCGCAAAGTTGTAGAGTAGGGGTTCAATAAAACCTGACTTGAGAGCAATTTGTGGAGGTTCAAACATGGCTTGAGTTCGCACGACATCTTGCAACAAATTGCATTAAATAATTCAAGATGTCCTGCCTGGATTTCTTGGACGAAGTGACTAGAATATTCAGAAGAAAACGCAAAGAGACAAAGAAAAGGCGAAGACTCTGCAAGAGAGTAAGTTTTAACCATGGGGCATGGGATGGCTACACTGGTAGATGTCCCCACTTTTCACCAATTATGGGTAGGTTCTGCGACTCGGCAACCCCAGACGAAATGCTCCTGCGCGGAAACAACTTATACCTAGTTTACAGATAGCCCCACCCTATATGTTGAATAGACATGTATATGCCTATACAATAGTATCATACTACTCTCACGTTTGTACTCTAGTTCCCACCTTTTTTGACCGCCAATGTGAATCAAATTGAACCCATGGTTTGATGTGGGCGGGCGAGCTGGCTATTTGATGCCATTTTCACATTTATACATTACTGGCGCTTCTTTCCAATCCAAAATTTGATTCAAATCAAAGGCTGTCCTACCCTATTTGCGAATTATGTTATTTATAAAAAAAAATGTACGCTTCCGTTCTCAGAGTCCACCTCACTCTGCCTTTAATTTCTAGTCAATATGATGAACTGCGTGTAAGCGCAAATAAATTAGTTGCAACGGACGTGTCTGTTCGTATGCACCTGTTTGTCCCATATTATCGTTACATCGTTTTTATGTGATGGCATTTTGCGGTTGATGTTGGTACCACTTGGCATTTACTTCAATATAATTATATTTGTACTGCGTCCAGTGGATGTTTGAGCTACATTAGTGTGCTTTGACGTATACTAGCTTCGAGCCAGAAGAGAAAAAGTTGACATGACGTGCTCGACTGTTTCTGGACGGGCATGGCAAACTCTACAATTTGGACCCACAAAGATGTCGATGAACTTATGTGTATAGTACCGGTAGTAATTTCTTGTTCTTGTGCCGCTATAATAGCAGCTTCTGTTTCTGCTTTCAAGCCCAATTGCTGCAACCACCGGTATGATTCATCTTTATCTATATCTGAACTATTTATATACTTAGCATGCTGACCATGCATGTTTTTATATCCACATGTCACTTGTCTTTTCTAATTTATCTCTTTCTTACTGTCATTCTTAATACGTTTAGACTGTTCTGTTGGTTGACTATTTTTTTGATTATGTATTGCATTTGCACTGTAATCTTCTTTAAATTTAATGGCCTGTTTTGTGACGAAATGCTTTGTCTTACGATTGTGGTGGTATGCAACACATTTTATGTTTTATCTGTATCAATTCTGCTATATTTATCAAGACGAACTAGTACATATTTGAATGATGATTTGATCTCAATTAGGTCCCGTCCTCCTGTATTTCTATCCATGAGTGTCCTGTGGATGTTCTCGTTAGTATTGGAATATTGTATATGCCGCTGGTGGTGAGCTATTTTCGAGTTATTCTATCTATCTTGTTGACTTTTGATGTAAATATGTCAATGCTTGATTTATTGATTGATTGATTGGGGTTAATGTTGCTACATTGTCAGTTTTAGTGGTGGAGGAAATCCGCACAATTACTGCTAATATAACAGTTATTTTAATGGCTGATAAACTCGTCTACCATGTGCGGTAAACCACCGGCCATCGGCGAGTAACTCCTCCAGATTACGATTTTGAGTTACAAAGTCCATCATGGAAACATGTGGATTTGAACCCTCATTGCCAGCGCTGGAGGGAAGATAAGAGGGAAAGAGAACGAGAGTGATAGAGTACAGTAATGCCCTAATTAATCGACTGCATAACCACAGCATAATTATGGGTAACTTTCTCCCCGAGAGCTTTAAGATGAATGGCAACAAGCCATATTTCCGACTAAAGTTTAACAAACGTACGGTCGTTTCTTGATAACTTCTCATCACTGGTGAGTATTTGGTACTGAAGGGATAAAACTAATATCAAGATATCACTAGTTTCAGTTTCACTCTTGAATATTATAAGTCGTTTTAATGCTGAAATTGGTAATTGTGCTTACCTCTCCTTCTAGCCGGACTCCCACCAGTGATAAATCGCGCTGAAAAAGACAATAGTTAAAAAACTTACTCGCAACATTATCTCAGTGAAGCACGTGGGACGCACACAAACAGTTGCATCACATTACTACACGATTTGTAATACGTAAACGCAACGTGCTCGTGTCTCTGTTCAAGTCGTGAGACGAATCTCTTTACATGCTTCGTCCGTAGAAATCATTTCCGTCCGTTCAAAACGTGAGAATTGTTAATGTTCTCACCTTTTCTGTCGGGAACTTTATAAAATGGATCAAAGCAGGGAATATATATGTTGTTAATACTTGCTAATACTTGTTATTTGATAATTTATTTGAAAGTAGGATGTGGTCCTAGCTCGCGAGTGCATGCTTTTGTGAGCCGATATCGCGGAGAAATGCCACGATTGTAAGGGACCAAAATCGCCACAACCACACACTCTCGACCTGGGACATTCACCGACATGTATTGTGAAATACATTATTAAAGAATAAGTATTAACTAAGACAGAGTCATTGGTGAAAACATATGGTTGGTATCATTCTGACATTGCTCATATAACTAAGCAAAACAAAAATACCAGGTCTTCTTCTACTGTTGGACGTTGAGAAAGCTTTTGATTCTGTGTCATGGTCATTCATATTGTCCGTTCTTGGGTTCTTCAACTTTAGGTGAATATTCGTTGATTACATCCAAACTTTGTGCAAAAACATTTTTTCGAACGTGAACATAAATGGAAATATATCTCTAAGACCCAACATTAAAATGGGTCGCCTTACATTTTCCTATTATGTGTCGAAATTCTTGAGATTGCATTAAGAACTAATACAAATATAACCGGAATAAAAATGTGAGATAAAGGTGCAACATAACACAATATGCAGACGATACTACTTTCTTCTTGAGCGATGATCAGCAAGACCTTGATGTCCAGTGCACTTGAATTATTAATCATTATTATTTGCTATCTGGTTTGAAAATCAATATGACAAGACACACGCGGTGTGGTTCGGCAGCAACACGGATTTTACGGAATCTATATGTGATTGACGGATACCTAACTGGCATCGAACTTCATTTAGATTATTAGGTATTACTTTTCACCCAAAAGCAGAAGAGGTCTGCCAGGGTAACTACGCAAAAATACACTCAGAAATAACAACAAATAATCAGCGATAACAAAATTGGTCTAAAAGAAGCCTGATTCTCCTCGGGAGGGTTACGGTATTCAAAATATCAGCCCAATGGGGGGGGGGCTGGATGCAAATGAAATCTCTAGGACTTCGAAACTTTGGTCTATCCCAGGAGAGCATTTGAAAATTCGAGACTGAGACCCATTATCGGCACGTTTTGACATTGCTAGCACAGACATGTTGTATAAACTTACTTTGGCGTGGCCACCTCCCAATATTCCCTGCAACGGAAAGCAGATAAAGCGTGTGATAAAGCGTGTGCTGTGTGGTAATGATAATAAAAGCGTTCAATAGGGGCTCATGGGCAGTATGCGGTTTGAATAAGTGCAATGCTAGTATAGAATGAAGATTGGGGTCACTCGGTTCAAAATGGTCCTCTATCATCGACATAGTGAGAAATAAAATTGTGTTATGTGGACATGACAAACATTATTGAATCAACGATTATGAAAGTTTCCTTTTGAAATTGTGTTTATTTGATTTTGTTTTGTGTTTCGTCACGTAACAATCCGGCGTACACATCGATAACGCTTGCACATGGGGCTTCGTTGCAGCAGGTAATTTGCCATTCTCCGTGGGATATTCCACGAACACACTGGGATGTTCGAGAACTAATCCAGATAGGAAGCAGAGTATCATTATTCATTCGAACATCCGAATGAGAATGGAACACCTTACTTAAGCCGCATCTGACTTGATGGCCCTTAAAGATACGGGCGGCGTTGGCGGTGGGTATGCTGTTAAAATATTCACCTCCGTCAAAAACCGCCATAAACAGAAAGAATAGTAAAATATATACAGACTTTGTTCTTACACCAATCAGAAATATGGCATAAACAGTATGTTATTGTCAATTTTTTCAACACGTTACGTTACCTGGCTTTTTTATAGATCCGGATATGGTAAACATAAAGAGCGTTATTTGTTACTGTTTTCCTGATATGGAAATAATAAAGAGCGTTTATGTCATTTGTATAAGGATTAACTGTCATGTGGACTGTTTTTATGGAGATGTAACGGTGAGGTAAGTGGACATAACTTGTGTACAACCCGAAGGGTTTTACATACAAGTTATGACCACTTACCTCACCGTTACATCTCCATAAAAATAGTCCACATGATAGTTAATCCTTATATTTATATACATTTAGCGAAAAAGCTACTTTTGTAAATATATTTAAATCGAAAAGTGTATCGTGACAAAATCAGCCCAAAATACCCAATAGCACCCTTGGCAAAAGTTAATAGGAACAATTTATCTTCATATTGAAACCCGATGATGTATTAAGTCAATCATGCGCGAGTCCAAATGCGCCCAACACATTACGCGTTCGTCTTTCCAAACCTAATGACGTATCGATTGTGTTATTAGCTTGGTGTTATGAGGCATTGCGCATTCACCGAGAAATAACTGCAACTAGCCACGTGGGGGCCGACCAATCAGAATGGTGGATTTAGTGATTACAACACTTAGTGTGTAAATATATGTGATTAACCAATATAATTTCGCTGTGTTATGTAAACAGAAGCACAACTTCTGTAACACGAGCAGTCTCTTGTCTACGTACACCATCGTACGTCTTGACGACAATATACTATATACGCGCTGATTATGTTTGGCATATGAACAAAACTATATATTTTAATATTCCTCCTGTTGATGGCGATTTGAACACATATGAATATTTCTGCAACGAACGCCACTCGTGCCTTTAAATCCACATATATCTCTCGTCAAATATATTGCTTGATTTCTGGTAATAAAACTATTCGGTTATATAGTGCTGTGAAACGTGTGTGTCACGCTTAGCTGTGTGTGAACATTCATAAAAACAACTCCAAAGTGCGGGTAAACACTCACTGCGTGAAACTCATAATGAAGAAAAATAAGCAGCGGTGTCATATATCATAGTGTATGTCACCTCACCCAGAAATGACGCCTTATGATTGGTCTAGATCTGTGTACTGTATGGTATTATATGCAGCTGTGTACTGTATGTACAGTACACTCAGAGTGTGGTATAAGGAAAACACTCAACACGGTGGGAATCCCACTAAGCCCACCGTGAATCACCGGCATTCACAGTGATTGTTCCACGGTGATCCACGGTGAACTCGAGTGGATCGGATTAAGTTGAATAAACAAACGTCTGGGTGACTTATCGGTGATCACTGGGAATCACTGGTAATCACCGCGAATCACAGAGAATCGCTTCAAAACGCCAACAGCTATCTTGTATCACGTCATGCATAGCCGAAACCCTTTACTGTAGTTTATTCTAAAGCATACACTCAGTGGGCCATGCATTGTATGTTGTTGTACATTATATTTATATTATGGTTGATATTTTCAAACATTCCAGAATGATTAACTAGCTACATGTATAGGTAAAATAAATAAACAATTTGTTATTGTATTGATTGATTTCTTCCGCCCCTCGATCACTTATTTCAAATTTTAAGCGCAAATTTCGTATTATTTACACACATGCACACATATATGTATAATATAATGATCCAAGTCCATTAAACAATTAAATTTGTTTTAATTGATTTTTAATAATGCTATCTTGTTTAGCAAAATGTTTAAAAGATCGAAATATGCGCGAAACGCAAATATGGATAACATTCCCTAGCTCTCTCATTTGTTCAGGCCCCTACATCAATGCATGCATAAACGTTCCGATGGAAGACTGATTAAGCTAGCGTAAATGTTTTTTTTTATTTATTGGGGTTTTGGATTTAACCCTGGATGATTTGGAAGGGGCGGAACTACTCCCCTACAACCCACTTTTGAATTTTAATGATTATCATGCTATGGGTGTATAATAACAAGAAGTGGATGAAACGGGTATATAGTGTAAATACATGTGTATATACTAGCTAAAATAATAAAGCAAAATGTCGGTGACCACTAGGATTCACATATACATAGTTATGTTTATATATAGCGTGCGATTGTGTCCTTGTTATTTCAGACAATGGTAGTATAATGGGAGTCAGTTAGCTCTTACATAACCTTTGACAGTTCAGCCAAGTCAAAATTAATTGTCCCCGTTGCAGCGCCGCACATAGGGTGCGAGTTTCAATCATAACCATATGAGCTACATTTACATGTAGTGTTCACTTTGCCATTCAACCAATTGAAGTAAAAAAAGAATATAGATATCTAGGTGTGATCTTTTCAAATAATGGTTCTTTTGTAGCCGAAAAGAAAAGGAGATGTGATGAAGCCAAACATGCTATGTTTTCTATTATTTCCAAAGCTAGAAAATGGAAGCTCCCTTTGACGTGTATTATCGAACTCTATGAAAAAACGGTTATACCAATATTGACATACGGCTGTGAAGTGTGGGGAGTGGCCAACAATGAAATAATTAAGCGCACTGAATTATGGTTCCTCAAATTTGTATTAAAACTTAAAAAATCAACACCGACGGCGATGATTTATGGAGAAACAGGCTTACTACCGATAACGAGTAAAATTAAAAGTAGAATATTAAACTATTGGTCACGACTAGTGAGCGGAAATCAAACTAAAATATCTTATATCTTGTATGCCACTATACACAACATGATAAACCGACACAAAACTGGTCTCGGTTGGATCCGCTATATACAAACTACACTCAATTATATCGGATTGTCGCATATCTGGTTGTCCCATAATATTATAAGGGAAAACTGGTTTCGTCAGACAATCAAAGTGAAGCTAAGAGATGAATATATACAGGAATGGCAAACCATAATTAATTCCTCTGACAAATACCAATTCTATAGAATGATCAAAAACGAATTTGAAGAAGAAATTTACCTTCTAAAGCTCCCAACAAACGAAGCATTATCGTTGTTGCGATTCCGCACGCGAAATCATCGATTGGCAATTGAAACGTCAAGTTGGAAAAACTTTCCCACCAGTAACACGTGCACGTTATGTGGAAAGTCTATTGGAAGCGAATACCACACACTACTGATATGTGAGAGTCTCAACGATACCAGGGTTAAATTTATTCCGCGATACTATTATACACACCCAAATGACGATAAACTCATCTCACTTATGAAAAACAATAAATCTCAGGTGCTGCACAATGTCTATCGTTTCATAAAATTAATAAATGAAAAAATAATGACCAGCAGTATAGTATAGTATAGATGTATATCGACATTCCTTTATTTGATTAGTCACCAAATGAGACCCATACACCCCCCCCCCCCAACCCCACAAATATACTGAGTGCCCAATGTGGGAAATGGACCATCGGACGGTCCGCGTGAGTTTACAGAGATGTACCCGCACCATCGGTGCAAACCTGCAGGTAGTGGTGAACTCGCACCGCATAAATCGGTGTAAGTAAGGCAGGTAGAATGTTAAAGTGGCATATAGCTGACGTGATTCCTTTTTGAAGATTATATGAGACAATATACACTTGAACTTGAACCGAAGACTATGATTTAATTTTACATAATACCATGTCGTGTCACTTTAATCACTGCCTCGATTGTATACGGCTACATTGAAAAAAATGGTCCATGTATACATGTGCATTTAATATTGTGATCTCTCCGGGAACCAAGCTTATAATACAGTAACCATAAAGACATCATTATATAATACAATTCCCAGAGACAGTATATATACAACAGTCCATGGTGATAAGAGTATCCAAAATAAAGTCGTATACGTTATTGGTTTAAAGATTTATACTTTTAAAATTCACTCACTCACCAATAACCAAGCGTGTCCATCGGCTTTCAGCACAGACTGCAATCGACGATTACCGAAAACCGAAAGACCCGGCCCCGAGAGATCACACACCGACCGAAATAACCCCGTGAAAATTCGACTAAATCGTGCGTTTATAGCTGTCTGAATCATCGATGCGATGAGAGCGATAGATCGCCTGCATATGCCCCCGCCCAGCCTGATGTGATTGTGTGTCTCGGTGAGTGGTGTCATCCCGATAGGCTGTATAATATAGTTATCCGTTATCAATCACGTAAACCTTTGATGACTGGATGCTTGCTCGGCGAGACCATCCAGTTGTGAAAGGATGATTGACCAGTTAAAGTGACACAATAGACCCGTTCGCCTTATTTGTATCACAAAGTACCCGATCGACATTAATCACATACTTATGAATTATATATATATATGTATATAAACTACACAACAATATATATTGTATTCTTGGAAGATCTAATTTCTAGAACTAAGCATTAACAATAAGTTTTGTGGAATCTCGACTAATGGGTCAATTCAAACATCCAGGTGTTGTCAACATGTTCGATATGAGCTTCTCCCCTGAATCATACGTGTACATTCCTATATACAACAGAGTTCTGTGTCAAAACTGATCCATGCATTAATTACACTAAAGAGGAAATGTGATGAGATTGTCTCAGACCTGTGCACGTCAAACATATATGACCATATATATATATATATTATATCAAAAGTTTCTCCCATATTAGGATCAGAATGGCTTGATGTGTCACTTTTACAGTCTCTCTCAATGTATAATAAGGATAATGTTATGCAGCCAAATGACGAAAAATCACCATACACCTCGAGATACCTATAACACGTCGGGTATTATGTATATATATTTCATTACATGTATTTCACTTTATTATTTTTTCTCAAATACTGTATTGTATATATGGTTTAATGAGAATAAACATATTTGAATTTAGAATGAAGTAAGGCTGCACAGTACACATCCCACATGGCTATTGTTCCGGTGTTAGCGGCCACAAATAAAATGTACGCCGGTACTGTCGCATGCAATCAGACTCAGGTGTTTCTTCTAGTTCGTATGGCACATGCTCTTTATGTTTACCATATACATATAAGTACCATTGCTATTAGTCACGTTGGAACAATAAAGAGCGTTCACTATTAGTCTATTCAAATAAATGGTAAAAATAAACTTTCTCTTCAGTACGAATGAAAACACATTTAAAAACTGCTGTATGTGTATATGCTATATTTATTTATCCCGAATAAATGAAACCTCCGGGATTGTGATCTATATTAAGTTACCGTATTATCTTTCCTAATTCCGACTACGTACCGTTATGTGGCAGTTCATATGAAATGATTGAATGCTTTATTGCGAAGACACAAATTAATGGGCAACGTACGTTTGATGTTGGGGAATACTGAGGTCTATCCAGAGTAAAATATAGTTAATTCATTAAAACTAATGTATGCGTGTATAAGCCTCTGCTGACTCGAACGCGATGAATACATATCCAATATCTAAATAATAAAATGCCCTTTACCATGACTCAACAATTGCATTTGCCATACTATCGTGTCTACAATATGGTTATGTATAGAGGTATATATCGTTATTGGTTAAAAACATGTTAACCAATTTAACATCGGATTTACCCTGCAACATATCATTTGGATACTACGAAATCAGTCCGTCGCGATTCGGAATTTAAATCCTTCAGATATATAGCTTTTATTATATCATGAAAATCAGATAGGAATTAAAAAAAACACAGTTCCGATCCGCAATGCGCAATATTACATAACAACGGTCAAATTCAGTTAGCTGAATACCCGAGCATCCTGTAGTTTTCTCGTGTGCTCTCTTTGTGTAGGCATAATGACGTAATGATGGTGAACGAGTAATCCGAAACCACACAACTTCCACATTAGACACAGGCATGCGATATATAAATGTGCATACATACAGATACAAAGTTAAAACAAAGCTTATACAACAAGTATATAGTTGAATATTTACGCACACGAATGACTTTAATTGATACCGAAAAGCTATGTACATGCACATGTATCCCGGGAAAATTGGATGCAAATAAAGATCATTAAACCAAAATTGGAATGGTACCAACCTGGTGGGTGATATAACGGTGTTAGTTTTACTAAAGTTTGAAAATGATACTATTATTACAATGATATATTGATAAATACGCGATATATTTAGTTGCACCTGCTCTGAACAAAACATATATTTGATAATGTCAGAGATATTTACGAGCTGTCCTCAGTTTTCGCAGATAAGTGAAATAAACGCTCTTTATTTGTACTATGTAATGACTAGAATACTCTGGAATACTGGGAATTATCTGTATGCCGAAGAACGGTCGGGACCCAAACGTTCTTCGATCACAATAATTAATACAACCAGAAAGAGGCCGTTCATGTATATCATTTTTAGCGTACCTATCGGCATATGCTGATCCATGATCCGCGATGTATCAAAATCGATCATAATTTGGACATTCAAACCAACAAGTGCCTTTAAATTGAGCAAGAAGTTGAAACTGAAAACATTATGTTTTTTTTTTCTCTCAAGTCAACATGTCAAAAAGTTTAAAAGATAAAAATGTGCGCGAAGCACAAAACGGACCACAGTATAATAAAGCGTTCCCTACAGCTAGTTTTAATTTTACATTACTATGTTTTCCTTTTCAATTTTTTTAAATGAAAACAAATAAAAAGTAAACGGTGGAAAATGCAATGCTTTGAATGTTGCGAATATAATGGTTTCGCAGTGATTGTCGGCAATCCACCGTGTTTCACGGTGATTCGCGGTGTTTTGTAGTGAGGTGGGAATACACTGCCATCACCTTGTTGATTAGACAAAAGCGCCTCGCTAATCCTCTCCACTAAGGCCCACGGTGTTGAGTGTGCCACCGTGAATCACTCTCCCAAAAATATCCCCACCGTGTTGAGTGTTTTCCTTACAGCACACGATGAGTGTACTGTAGTATATGTTGTGCTGAATTTAGCACACTGCTATACCGAACTCGCATGCGAAAAGCAATGAACAGAATCAACAAACTCGAGAACATATATAGACAAATTTACTAAAGCGTGTCCAAATGAAATTAAAACATTACTGTGAACAATGTTTTCACAGGAACGACGTCAACTTGCGAAGTGGCAACATTGGCTTGTAATACAGTTTTGGGTTTTCGTGCATTCACAACAAAACCTAAATACTGCGGGTTTCTGTTTATTGTACTAGATTGCAACACATTCTTGTGTCGATTATTATCATTAAGGGGATAATCAACCATATTTATTCTCATCAGTGAAACAAGTTGCACTTTATTTCTATTAAAGTCTTATGAAGGGCATTTGAACAGTCCGACAGTTGGTTTTGGTCGGATACGGTTATGTAATATGCATACTACAAATTCGAATTGTTCGGTGAAATATAATAAATAGAGCATGTCTTGTCGTTGACTTTGCGGGTATGGTGCTCCGTGGGGTGGTTATAGTTCACTTCGCTTCTCAACCCCACTGGGCACTATACCCGCGTAATTCCAAGCCAGGCAATACTTATTAAATATAGCTATATGATGACATGTCTGATATGCGGTAAACACGAGTACGCGAATATCAATCAATTAAACAAGCAATGTCAATTAACCATGTCTTTAATAAATAAAGTAGTAGTACTGACTGGTAGTTCACTTAGGAAGAGTTCAGGTAATAAATTCAACAGCCGTTTGCTCAACGTATTATCTGAACATTTTCCACCAACGGGAATGCATCCTTCTGAACTTGTATTATATTATCTATCGTCTGCTAATATTTTCTGAACATCCCTCCAAACATGGTAATTATAATAAAACTGAGTTTATGGCTCGAGCCATAAACTCATTTTCATTATAATTACCATGTTGTTCACATCGTTCAAAGAGCACATGAATGTATTTTTGCTCATCCCTGTCTCAAAGTTATTCATTTGTTGCATAGATTCTGAATATAATAGGAGATGCCGCCACAGAATGCTGGATTTAGTGCACAGTTCCCTATACAATTAATGACGATGCGTACCTTCCCGCCCTCCTGAAGCAGCCATAGCAGCAAATAGAGGTGCTGTAAAGACACGATAGAACAATAAGCCTATTTCAAAATATGGTCTAGCAATTGTCCGGATCATAAAGATATCCCGGTAGGGCCGGTACTAATTAAACCCGCTATCCTTCACAATTGTCTTATCTTTTAAGACGACATGGCTCTTAAAGGCACGTGAGGCCTTAGTTGTCGAAAATATTCATATTTGTTCCAATCACCGTGAATAGAAAAACATTAAAACACATACAGTTTCGTTCATATATACCATGACCATCGCGTAAACAGCATGTTATCATAAAGATTTACTATATTTTACCTAAGCAAGAGCCTGATTGTGTTACAGAAGACAGCACAATGGTGCTGGCTAATCACACACAAATGGCATAAACGCTCTTTATTCGTTCCATATCAGGAATTCACCCACACAAACGCTCTTTATGTTTACCATCATAATATAAACAAACACAAGAAAAGTAACTTTTTATGCTTTTGTTTACATAACAATGGTCAAAAATATGACAATAACATACTGTTTATGCGATATTTCTTATTTGTATACGGACAAAGTCTGTCTACATTTTGTTGTTCTTTCTGTTTGTGGCGGTTTTTGACGGGTGGAAATATTTTCAAATGATACCCACCGCCAAGGCCAACCGTACCTTTAAAGGTACACAATCCGATTCGATAGTTCCCGTATCATCAGATTCCAACAACATTTTTTCAAAAGACGTTTTAGTTATCAACATCTATTAATTACCAAACAATAATGTTCGTCGAATGACCATTTTACATCCATTCTGAACACAGTTATAAATTCTCAGTGTTCTGTGTTTTATTTCATATATAGAACAATGAATACTCACGCTCTCATTCTTCCCGATGTATTTATAAACATATCTTTACTATTACATCCATTCTGAACACAGTTATAAATTCTCAGTGTTCTGTGTTTTATTTCATATATAGAACAATGAATACTCACGCTCTCATTCTTCCCGATGTAGTTATAAACATATCTTTACTATTAACCCTTTACCCAACAAAACGGCCATGAAATGTCAGGCCGCCAAATATTCCAGGTGATGAAAAATAAAATTTCAAAAATCCATATCTGATATTTGATGGGTGGGTTCCTCGATTCTAATCAAATAGTGTTTACCACCAAAGCCAAATAAATAGTAAGTTTGAAGCGTTAATTCACATTATGTATCTTTAAGAGATGTCAAGCTGATAAGATGAACAGTGAACTGATAAGACGAACATTCATATATATGATATAATATAATAGAATATATATATAGAGGAATAGAATTGAATATAATGAATTAAGTACTCAAGGTTCACGAATGGAATCTAAAATTTAAAGGGAGCCAGACTCTGGAAAATAACAATGATTAAAAAAATTAAAAATAAGAAAATCGATTGTTATTTATCACATTAAAACGACATAAAATGTTTTCTATTAATATTCTTCATATTCATTAAGTACTTACTAGTACTCATTGTAGTAATTACATATTGGAATTGCTTACATACGTGTGCAGCCCGTAAGACGGTAAGAGGTACACAATTATGTGGTATTCATATTTATGAACATAATTAAATGCTGATATATGTGAACAATTTGGAGAGAAACTGAATACTTCATATTACTTAAGACTCATCAAAATTGGCTTATCCTTAAATTTGTCTACTAACGGTTTTCTTTTGTGGATCAGGTATTGTGTAACAAATATAATACTCAACATGTATTGGAATTTATTAGGCACTTAAACAAGAAGCACTCTGCCTCCACAAATGGATTAACGATACCCAACAAGAATAAGTCATGTTAAGTTAAAAAAAGCTAGAGAGTCATAGAAGATCAGCTATATAAAGAATAACATATGATGGATAGCCCCAGTTAAGAAGTCGCCCCATTCAATTTCAAACTATTAATTTGAAGGAAAAAACCATTATCCCTTATAGCCAATATATGCTATAGTATTAAAACAACACGTGTTTACTCTTACAGTATGAGAGATGTGTTCGAATTATGAAACAAGTGGTTTAAAAAATAAAAAACAGCAGTAGTTTCATGTAGGTCGATGAACAGATTGATAGGAAATATTAAAAAAACACACACACTGCATTATCTAGACTATGAACCCCAACTGCGCTCAGCCTACCATCTGAAATCCTGACTGTCTCCGAGAAAATAAATAAAACATTTTTCATGGCATATTTTAGTCTTTATGGCATCCATATGCAGTCCTAATTATGTTTTTGGAAAAAATGTCTCAAAGGATGAATCAGTATTGATTATTCATGTTTGCCAGATTACTGACAACGTGGTTGAATAATATTTATGTTCTTTTATATTGTTTTTGGTCCTTTAATATCTTTACAGAATAAAAAATAGTCCTGCAAATGGCTGCACAAAAAAATATGCTATGACAAATTTTGTATTTATTTATTAGTCATGAGCAGCTGGTAGACTGAGAGCTTTCCCTTGTTGGGTTTTTTAATAATATTTCCTGTCAAACTGTCGATCGACCTAATTGTTTTTTATTTTACAAACCACCTTTTTCATAATTCGAACATATCTATCATATTGTGAGGATAAACGCGTATTGCTATAATATTATAGCATGCATTGGTTATAAAGGATAATAATAATTTTTCCCTTCAAATTGAATGTTTGAAATTGAGATTATTATTTTTTTTTTTTTTAAAGTTTTTATTGATCAAGATTAAATGTATATAAATATTGTAACAAGATTTGCAAAAAAAGACCCCACCCACACTAACTCTTTCATCCCCAGTCTATCAGTAACTTGCATACATCCTTTCGCTCACATGCTCTTTCACTCATCGCGACAAGTTTATAATTATACACGTTTCTGGTATGGGTCCCGCAAGCTATGTTAGACATAGGTTTAGTCAAAGAGCTAATATCGGTAGGTTCAATGCTTATAAGATATTAATTGTGTATATATAGATCTTTGCTGAGTATAATGGGATTTTGATTGATGTTGAAATAAGTTTTTTCCCTTTCTGGTGGATCAACTCGGCGGTTTTTCGCACGTATTCCTCTGGTCAATACTTGTGAGTTTGAGAGGTAAACTTGGGTTTTGGTGGGAACGATATTTTGATACATCATGGTTCAATGATTAAAAACCAGTTTTTCTCAAAAGAGGGTAATTTCATTTGGCACTGTGCCAACAATTTCTCCTGTAAATATCTAGATTGTAGTTCTGATAGAAAGGATGTTAGTGATAACATATCAGGATTAAATTTAGTTTTATATATGTACTGTTTTATCAGTAGCCAAAACAGATTCATCATAGAGTTACCGCCCATTGATAGGGATCCAAGAATTGCAATCTTTCTTGTGGCTAACAAGGCGATACCATTTGATTTGCAAATTGATATTATTTGACAATTCGCGAATGGAGCGCCTCCATAATACAACAACCGTGAAATATGGGCCCGACGCTCAGTCAGTTTAGAGAGTGGACAATGCCAAATGATTGCACGGATAAACATCAAACAGTTAGATGTTTTCTAAGTTCAAGAAGGTTTGTAACTCTGGTGAAAATGATAGGATAACGAAAGCCGACGATCTACAACCAAGCAAGGTGAATTGTTCGTACGGACACAAAAATTACAAAATTTAAAGGACCGTAACTTTTGGTAAAAGTAAATAGACAAACCTTATAGTCTGTGGGTATCTTTACCAACGCTGAGCTACAAGCATAGCAAAGCACAACCAGCTCCGACGATCTACACTGAGTTACAATGTGCTATATTTGTACGGACGGAGGGGGACCTCGACTAGATGCCCCAAATAGAGGCTCCAAATACAAGATGTGGCATTAGAAGAATATGAGTTGGACAGGCTCTTGGTACGCCATCGTATCCAATATTTAACCACGTATAATCAAAATAATTGCGTACATTGTTACATGTTCGATTGACTCATGTGTATTGTTTGATATTGTTCTGCTGACTCCATCGGTGCCGCAACCAACAACAATAATCCTTCTAATAATGCAGTACATTTCGGCACTTGGTTTTCGGGATGTTCTGACACCTGTTTTTCGGCACTTTGACATTTCGGCACCTACCCGCGGCTGTTTCGGAACTTCGTCTTAAAATTTAGGCACTTAATTTCTTGTTATCTTCGGTGTGATAAGTATCCATTTAAAAGTGTTGGGATGGGTAACGTTTAGAATATAATTTAGAAGTTCATTCCACATTTATCTGTTCATGAGTGTAGGTTTTAGAAGTACAGCTACTTTTAGATTGAACAGGGTAGACCTGGTTTGGGTCACGAATTGGGTCAACCGAATTGGTCAGCTACAGAGGTTGACAAGAATTTTCCTCCAAAATAAAACCGGACCCCGTTGGAAATATTAGGCCTCCTGTGGATTTGTGATCTGTATGTTGTCATGTACACTATGAAGTTGATGTTGTAGTCCATTTTTACGAATAAACGAATACAAATGCATAACAAACAATGGTCTTCATATAGAAAATAGCATTATCTTCGCCATTGAACATTTTAGTTACTACCACTCTTCACGGTGGTTCGGTGTAATCAGGTGCCAAATTGTCCAAAGTCCGAATAAATAGGTGCCAAAGCAACAAGGTGCCGAAACGTCTATAACATTCATTTCAAACGAATTCCAAATGTCCGTGCATCATCGAACACTCAAGTTCAACTTATTATATGTACATTTCCCACCAATGAATAGGAATCCTTCTGCTCTTGCAATATAAGTATTTTATTTGTTCGTATGTCATCTAATTATATTTCGCGGACCACCACTCCAGATGAATAATATACCATTCAAATGTATTTTGCTATAACTGGGTTAGATAAAATCCATTAGTAAAGAAATGGTGAACTTACATATACCGCCTGGCTGCACACCTCTCCCTGGAATAAAAAAACAACAAACATGAAACATTGTTCAGTGCATTGTTTGATGTGTGGAAATATAGCTTATACGGTTAGCACGTCTGATTGAGATTGGCGGTCTACGCCATGAGCCTTGGCAGAGGAGGACCGACAAACTCACGAGTGGTGTAAATATGGTTTTCAGACAATACTATCCATATATTGTTTTTATACCACGCTCATATATAAACATTTGTTTATAACATGGGAGGACGACCCCATTGTTTTACTCTCGTATGAATCCTTGATGTACATGTAACTCGCTCAAGTTCACGCGCATGACGTAGGATCCTAATCGCCTGTGAAGTTGTGTCAACTGGATCTTAATTGTCAAGAATGGACTCGCCGTCGCCTGAATATGGCTAACGTGACCTCTGCGGTAAGGTCACGATAGGTCAAACTATATGTAGTTCTACTAGGTGTGTATACTATTTCATTGAAAAAGAAACAGCGATCTGTATGCGGGTAGTACCGAATAGAGCAAATGTTTATCCTACCGATGTTTACATATAGTGAAACGCCAGTTCGCGGTATAAAATTTAAAGACATGCGGTTTGCAATCCGAAATACACCTAAAAATATTCGCTTTTGAATTTTTCACAGCATTCTGTGTCCCAAAACAAAGAAGAGACATTGAAGTCATGACAAGTACAACTTGAACACGATGTTTGGGTCCCAAAAAAATCCCGTGTTGGTCAATACCTGATATGATATAAATAAAGAGCCCTTGTTTCATTTCCAAGCGAAAAAATGAAACAGCTGGAAAATGGACGCGTCCGTGGCAAGTATTTTTTAGAGCATACACTCTTAAAACAATAGGTACTCTGGAATACCTGCGTTGATTCTATAGTTGTGGGGAGAACCAAACTATTTGAACTCTCGGGTACCTCAAATTTAGGTACTCTGGAGTACCTAAAATTGGTAATATATAGTGTACCTAAAATTGAGGTACTTTGGAGTACCTATTCAGGTCATCTGTGGCACATGTACTCTGGAGTATCTGTCCAGGTACTTTGAAGTACAAATATCAAGGTAATATGTGGAGTACCCGTACAGGTACTCTGTAGTACCTATCCAGGAACCGCAGCCACCGCAAATCTAATGATGTGGCATGTTAGATTCCAAATGTGGCAACGCATTTTTCATGGCATTGCTTATTGCAGTGGCCAATTTCGAAGAGTGAGGAACCTGTACTGGTACTATAAGGTACCCAATTGGGATAGTATGCTTTTCCACAGGTCAGAGAAATTTTGAAATTGAGGTATTAAGTACAAAACCCTGACCGAGGTTCTTCAAGATCATGTTACCTGGACTCCCTTACAAGGTGAAATATGAAATACTTCAGATCGTGTTTTTGTACAAAATTCGATGTTAAATACCTCGATTGCAGGGTTTCACTGACCTGTTCGCTGCACGAGGAGTAAAATTTGTCTGAATATCTTAAATAATAGGCCAAGTTTCTGAATTTGTGTGTAATTAAAGTAAACATACAGAAACACATTAGTCCCAATGCATACAAATATATCTGCGATTAATCGCAAACTATTGCGATTAATCGCAAACACACCATTGCGGTCAATCACAAAAATCTTTGCGATAAATAACAAACTACTTGGACATTATACTTTGTGATTCATCGCACAGATGTTTGAGATTTATCTCAAAGGTTTGCTATTTACTGCAAAGTGGTTTCCGATTAATCGCACTGGTTTGATTTATCGCATATATATATTTGTATGCGTCGGCACTAATGGGCTTTCGTATGAACATAAATCATATTAAACAGGTCTGGGTTAACCACCTATCGATCTATAATATCCCAATCAGCCAGCATGCATATAGGATAAGACGAGTGACTCTAAACTATCCTATAACTATCTTTAAACCAATACTTGAACAAAATTAATTCTGATTTCTTTTGAAAGACACGCCAAGACGGAATAATTATTAACTGAGAATATTCAGAATAAACATATACACATCTTCAAACAAACAGAATTTTAAATAGTCAATAAACTCTTACAACAGTGATCACTGTGCTAGGACAATAAACACTGAGCCGGGAAGACATATCGGTGTATTTTAGCCGGATCGGGCTATTATAAATCGATTTGTGGTTCATTCAGACCTGTTAAACATTAAATTAGTCAATTAAAGCTGACAACCCGATAGTCCCCAGTCATTTCACAACATATTCACTTTAAAAAACGCTTCAGTATACATGCATACATATGTATATGTATGTACACCGAATCAGTTTCTAACGTGACATGCTTGGTTTAAAATTATATTTTGTTTAATTTGACATTGTACGTGTTTCAACGACAGGCCCTGGGTTAAAGGTTACACTGCATATACCAGATGATACCATAGGTTTAACGCTTATATCTCAAAAGTGATGGTCGACCGCACAGAATGGCGCGAACACCTACTCTGAGCGCTCTGGCAGACATTGGAACCACAATTTCATAAATAAAATGATGGGTGTATGCCACATGGTTTTAAGGGCTGTAACGATTCATCGTAAGTTCAAACGATACGCGTCATATCGTGTCATGTGTATCGCGTTATAGGAAATCAGATAATTTTTTAAGATGGGCATGGGCAAAAGAACAACTCCTGCAATGTTCTCTCAACTATACATGTTTATTATGTGTAATTGACTCATGTCGCCAACTATTCAACTGTAGTTTATTTTAACATGAACTCCATCTCCAATTACAAACATTCTGGTTCTGATAATCGGGCCATTTTCATTTGAGAACACTAATTTAGAATTTTAGTGTATCGTGATATGTATCGTATCGCTGATCATGTATTGTGATTCGTATACGTATCATGACCAAGTATACCATTACAGTCCTAATGCTAGGTGTACTAAAATTCGGCTCCATAAATTTACGAACCATCGGTTTGCTTTGTTGTATTCCCAATTGATGCACAATAACATATTTGTTTTGAAATAGCACATGCACGTTGTACATCGGTCAAATTGAGGTCACACATAATTAAAAAAACTCACTAAAATTTAACAATTATTAAGATTGGTAATTATACATGTACATTTAGGTATTTTATCTTTGTTGAATACTGCTTGATCTATTCAATACTTCCTTCTCGATGGGTATTGCTGTTAAAATAGTCACATCCCTTGAAATCGTCATATATAAACAGAAAGAATATTAAAATATAGATATATTTTGTTCTTTGTATTAATAATAGCGATCGCGTAAATACCTGTAGTATGTAGTTGTCAAGTTCAAACGCTGTATTATGAATGTAACAAAAACCAAATTATGTATCAGAACATGTTGTACGGTACGTAAATAATGTGTGATGTAAGCGCCGAACCTGTTAGTGTGTAATCTGAATCATTCATCAACCATCATCCAGACGTAACTACGAAAATTTGTTTGACCATTCATGTTTTTCACTTGATTGATTGACATTGACATACCAGATATGGTCAACCACACGTAACTTATAACGTGTGTTGCCATTGCCAATGGAGGTAACCAGAATCACGTGATAATTTCGCCTACGCGTACACGGTCAAACCATTTAGAAGTTTTGTGGTCAATGTGTAGCATACGAAAATTGAAGCGAAGAGGTATAAACCAATATTCTGATAACCGACCGAGCGATCAACGAGGTGCAGACAGATATTGTCCTGAACGGAAATACCTTAATTTGATTGAAGACAAAGTAACCGTAACGCTGGTCGCTTGTTCTCGCCACCTGACTGTTAATTACACGTTTCGCTAGACGTTGGCGGAAAATGTCAACCTCAACTGTCGAAGCATCAACGTGAATTTTATATTCATTATGTGATATCCTGTGCGACCTAAAGTCGAATAATCATTCGACATTATTGCTCTAACTGAAACATTTAAAATACGACAAGCATCACACTTTCAAATACCAGGATATCACCCTATGGAGTTCAAGTGTAAAGCCGATGACGATGATGGTAGAGGTGGTGTGTGCCTTTACATGAAAGAATCCATTCACTATAAAAATCGACCCTACCTTAGTGAATTAATTCCACACGTAATAGAAACAATATTCGTGGAAATTAAGCCAGGATAAAATGACTCTCGGATAATCGGCTGCGTTTATAGACCAAATACCATGCAAAGGCCAACATCGATCAGTTTTTGAAAAAAAATCGATATTCTAGAAAAAAATAACCACAAATCATATATATCAGGAGACTTTAATATGGACCTACTCAATATCAACTCACATACAAAAACGAATGACTTCATAAATAACATTTTCACTACAGGATTCGTGCCAAGGATAACTAAACATACTCGAATGACTGATCATTCAACAACTCGATAATATATATACTAATAACCTACAAGGCGATTGTAGGTCTGGTATAATCACATATGCGATGTATCCGATCACTTCTGCATATTTTATTCAGAATCTAACCAAAAAAGACAAAACAGTACCAATAATCATGAAACTACCACTAATCAAAAGTTTTAGTCCTGATAACATAATTAGATTTAAACATCTTTTAAACTCTTGTACCTTTGACTCCGTCACGGCTTGTAGAAGTGTCGACCAAGCATATGAAAACTCCATATATATATATATGAATGCATATGAACTAGATTTCCCCATCAAAAGTCGACATATACCCAAACAATTCATAAAATGCGAACCTTGGATGACATATGGATTGATTAAGTCAAGCATTGTTAAGAATAAGCTATATTCACGCAAATTGAATAAACCTGCGGAAACGAACGTAAATAAATATTTGAGTTATCGTGACCCATATAATATATTGATCATAAGAAGTAACAATATAGTATACAAATATTTTAGAAGTAAACAAAAATAACTTAAAGAAAATATGGGAATACTTACGGGTGCATTGAAGATAAATGGAAACACAAATAATAACCCCAAAACCTTTACTGAAAACGGAATAGAACTCGAAAATTCCAAACTCATATCGGAAAAGTCCAATGACTTTTTCTCAAAAATTGGGCGGGAAACTGGCCAACTCAACTGAACGGACTCTCATTTTACAGATTTTCTCCATAACCGCAAACCATGCAGAAACAATTGAGATAGCCCCTGCATTATTGCATATTTCTAACTTGTCTTCAGAGCATGGAATAGTCCCTAACAAAATGAAAATTTCTAAAGTTGTCCCGATCCCAACAAATGCTACCACTCATGAAATTTCCAACTACAGACCTATCAGCATTCTTCCAGCTATCTCTAAACTTCCAGTAAAAATAATGCATAAACGATTACTAGAATTCTTAAATGAACAAAACATTATCTATATACATCAATACGGCTTCCATCCTCATCATTAACTTTCCATTCTATATTACATCTCCTCGATCAAGTTGTTTCAAATAATGACAATAGACTCAACATTAGCTCTATTTCTTGATATCTCAAAAGTATTTCACACGATAAATCACGATATTCTACTTCATAAACTATATCAATATGGCATACGAGGCACATCATACTCATGGTTTCAGAGCTATCTGCAAAATAGACGGCAATATGTTGAACTCAATGGTACCAAATCTAATTTAACGGAAGTGACATGTGGAGTGCCTCATGGTTCCATTCTCGGACCGATAATTTTCTTAATAGAACGTTAATGATATGTCAAATTCGACAACAATGGATATATGATCATACGCGGACGATACGACTTTAGTAACTGGTGGAAAAATGGCATCCTTTTAGAAAGTTATGTGAATAATGAGTTTCGCAACATATATGCTTGGTGCTGTAGCAATAAGCTAGTGATCAATGCTAACAAACAACTATATGCTAATACACCCAGAGTACAATGATGACAAATGGAACTTCATAAAGATTTACTTTAATAACACACAACTGAACAAGATAGGAAATCATGAGCACGAATCCTCCACAAAATTCTTAGGAATCCATATTGATGAAAACCCGACTTTCAAAAGACACTGGTCTTATGTTTGTTCTAAAATGGTGAATGCCATATAGCACACCGATAAAGTTAAACACTTCTTTCCTGGTAGCCCACTTAAAACATTATGTTATGCTCTAATACAAAGTAATTTTGTCTACGGTGTTCAGATATGGGGACACGTCTCTGCAGTCAAAATCATTGTCATGCCTCAAAAACGCGTGATACGAGTTTTATGTAATAAGAAATATAGAAGCCACACAGAACCTCTTTTTAAAAAAGAAAATATACTCAACAATTATGATATCCACAAAGTACAACCTGCTGTTTTCATGCATGATTGATATTATATGCGGTTAATAGAATCATTCTCCGATGTTTACCAAACGCAAAACCGGACCAGACACCCGGAAAAGGCACCCACTATTTTATAAAACACCAATAACATCTTGGTCCAAACAGCTACCATTTCATTCTTATCCAACTATATGAAACAACTTATATAAGGAATTTACATCATACCAGACCAGACACACATTCAAACGGCGTTTACATGATTGATTGATTGATTGGGGTTTATTGTCGCTTTAGCCACTAAGGCCATATCACGACTTTGCCAGTTTTAGTGGTGGAGGAAATCCGCACACTTGCGACTAATCTAACAGTGATTTCAATGGCTGATAAACTCGTCAACCATGTGCGGCAAACCACCGGCCATCGGCGAGTAACTGGTAACTCCACCAGATAACGATTTCGAGTTACAAAGTCCACGATGGAAACATGTGGATTTGAACCCTAATCGCCAGCGCTGGAGGGCGAAACGGCTTGGAGTTGTACCCCTAACCGATTGAGCCACCGAGGCCCCGTGCGTTTACATGACGATTGTATTAAAAAGTATTCTGCAACTATTAAATGCAACAATCAAAGATGTCCAGGCTGCGTGGTCAGCTCGGCTCAATAGAGTGACATGCAACCATTATATGATACATAATTCCATAGCCGAGCTTTATACAAGAAATTTTGACCGGCTATCATAACATCTATTCATCTTTAAGGGGTGGCAGGAAGAGAGTATAGACTGAATATACCAACTCTCGAATATACAATACAATATTTGTAAAATGTACTATGTATTAATATGTGTATATTCCAATAACATATCATATCCTATCCTATCTATAAACGTATAGGCTTGGCGCCGTAAAAAACATCTGCTTATTCCCTCCAAGTGCATATCCATAGCAATACCATAGTAACACGTTACACGTACGTGTAACCGAATCTGGCTATTGCTTCACTTGCTCCACTAGTACCACCAGCACACACATTAATTCTACCGAATTGCAATCAGTCTGCTACCACCGGAAACTTATATTATGCAAATCTAAAGTGGAAAATATTTTTTCGGTTATGAAGAACACACTAATAAGTGAACACACTAAATAAGTGAACTTACACATTCCGCCGCCTCGCAACACATTATTCCCTGCACCGCCTCGCAGTACCATATTCCCTGAAACAAAATCAAATGGAGAATATATGGTGTTTGGATTGGTATATGTAGACAATGTGTGAAATTTAATAAATCCGACATGTATGCTTCCAACCTCAAATTAAAACTATAGTACATTTTGTTTATTTGCAAAGGCAGAATTTAAGCTGGAACATACCCAAACATGGTTACATATATACAATCAATGTATCCAATCAACATGTGTGACACATTAACAATTATCCTATATTTATCTGGGCAAACCGAAAAACATTTGTAAGATAATAACTACATACATCGTCCAATCATCCAGACTCCAGAGCAATATAGAATAAGGCGGTACTAGAACGACCGACAACCATGACGAATTTCTCAACATTAAAAAAGCCATTTGCACCTGCCTATTGTTATGACCTCCTTATAAGATCTATATTCGATAATTCCGTGGCGCAAATACATTTAGCAAAATTATGTCAACGTCGAGATCAAGTCATAAATAAACATACCATGCTCACGGAAATCGGATTGTAAATTACTATCTATCACGCACAGTTTAATATTCGTATACATGCTTCGTATTACCCACAAAATCTTACCATTTATATCTAATTTCAACAATTTGAGCCATAGTGCATCTCTGCACACAGTATCAAAAGCTTTGCGGAAATTAATAAACGTACAATATAATTTAAGTCCGCTCTGATGATATATATTTATAGTAGTAGTAGTAGTAGTAGTAGTAATACATATGTTATCCAAAGTGGAGTGGCATTTTCGAAATCCGGTTTGTGACTTACGTAATAAATCAACATCCTCTGCAAATGATGTCAATCAGGTGTTTAAAACGGAGGTAACAGTTTTGCCAAACATCTCAAACGTGATACCTTTCGGGCATAGTCGAATCATCCAAACCCTTATAAATGTAAGTGTATGCCTAAAACTTGTAAACGTAAAAACGTGTCAAAGAAAACACACACAAGACTGAGTTAAAGCAGGTGGGGTAGTAAAAAATACACAGGAAGGTATGCCGTTTTTTATATATGGCAATGGTGTGGATCACGACCACACCCCTCACCCAAACCTGCAAAAATAGTTTTACAGCTACCATCTCAAGGTTCACAAACATCTTTGATAACGAGTAGTCAGTAGCACCCCTAATTTTGGAGCTTATACATACATATAATGATTTTCCGCGGGGTATGTGTCCATTTTAGCTGCAAAACATATATATATATAATCTTAGATCATTCTATCGAATTCAAATAGCCCTACAATTCATACACAATACCTGATTAGTTTGTCAACAAGTTGGTCATCAGCATCAAGTCATACTAATTTTGATCTTTCATCCAATTAATCACAGGTTCGCAAACAGTCGCCAATGCACTTACATATTGTTCAGACTGGATGATTAATTGAATACCTCATCTGAGTTGTCTATATGTACATATATGTCAATCACTATATGCTTGTATCAGGAAATAATTCTTTTGATAACCTGACAAGTGTGTCCTCCTTTTTCAGTTATCATTGTGCAGTCACACTGATATCCTAGCACCGATTATTTCGTGTGCACAGTGATGTAAGTTGCAGCTTGTATACGATCACATTGATAGCATATACCTAGTCTTTATTATATGTTTTTGTCCTATTAGTATAAGAAATTAGACGACTTGTGATTTTGAAACTTTTTTAATTCTATATGATATGTTTTGAGAGTTAAAGCAAGAATATTTATGTTTGTTTTTATTGAGCAAACACATATAGCATGAAGATGAGACAAACAGGCAAATATATTGTCAATAGGCATATACGTTATTCAGAACAACATTTTAGGTGTCCAAGAACAAATGTCCACTGTTTGTACACACTCGACAAAATATTAATCTATTACACCAGATTACACTGTAAGATTACCTGTGTTCTGATTCGTCGACTTTTGTGGTAATTTACAGTTTTATTCCTTTTGCCAACACCAGCAAGAGGATCTTTATACTTCTATGCCAAGAATGTCACAATATTACAGTATTATATCGCATTGCTTGCGGTTTGCGACCTGGATTGAACCTACTCTTTAATCTAATTAAGTTTTTAGAAATATTCTTGATAAAAAACAATTAACACGTATGAGTTATCTCTTCGAAAGCCAACAGTACTGGTTAAAATTTACACTAAATTCACATGAGTGGCATTATGTCTCTTAAGTCTCAAAGCTGGCCACGCGACTATGACCTTCATATGCGCTTTCGCGTTAATCAGCCGAGAATGTACGAGATGGTTTATACTTGGTGAGGCTCATTAGGGTTTCGTTTACATGAACACTCGCAAATTTGACTGGCATTTTTTTTTCTTTGCAGAAATTACGGTATAGAAAGCTACAATGTGCCAGAAACCGAATGCAAAAATGTTTATAGCATACACCTGTACTACAACTAACTAAACGAGAAGTAAACACTATATAGTTCCACTGTTAGTGATGCTATTTGAAATTGCCTGCAAAAATATATCGCAAGAATCAATCATAAGGTATTTTAGGCAATGTGTTAGTAGCACCGTTACATGCGGAACTACCGACATTTTGCTACACTCTAAGAAAACAGCTCCAAATTTAGTTTCGCAGGTAACAAAATACCAATATAGAACCAAACAGTTTGGTTCCACACTGCTTAGGTTCCATCTTCAAATAACCCACACAATTCAAGGTTTGTGTGAACACGGCCACGTCCTAGTCTAAAATTGAACAATATGTCTTCGCATTTTGGGGTTAAAGGCACGGGTGGCGTTCGTTGCAGAAATATTAATATTTGTTCAAATCGCCATCAACAGAAGGAATATTAAAATATATATAGTTTTGTTCATATGCCAACCATAATCAGTGCGTAAATAGTATATTGTCGTCAAGACGTACGATGGTGTACGTAAACAAGAGACTGCTCGTGTTACAGAAGTTGTGCTTCTGTTTACATATCACGGCGCAATTATATTGGTTAATCACACAAAAATGATATAAACGCTCTTTATTATTTCCATAGCAGGAAAACAGTAACAAATAACGCTCTTTATGTTTACCATATCCGGATCTAAACAAAAGCCAGGAAATGTAACTTGTTTTGCTTTTGTTTACATAACAAAGGGGAAAATATTGACAATAACATACTGTTTATGCCATATTTCTGATTGGCATAAGAACAAAGTATGCCTATATCTTACTATTCCTTCTGTTTGTGGCGGTTTTTGACGGAGGTGAATGTTTTAACAGCATACCCACCGCCAACGCCGCCCGTATCTTTCATATCGTATGGGGAAGACTGAATCAAGCGCAATGCCTTTGAAATAACAATACACACATTCTATAGTCTATGTAGAGTCGTATTATATAGACTCTGATCATGTAATTGCTGCCGGTGGGGCGGGTGTAACTCAATTGCTCATATCACAAATAGGGTGTGAAGTATGGAACAATAGCTGAATAACAACTCTCATTCAGACATCGGGACATTTTCCAATATTCGGGGTCTATTCGGTGAACCAACATCGTGTGATATCAATTTTAAACGGTAAAAATATTATATGGTATATCCTATTTACGAACGAATTGAACATTCAGAAACAAAGATACATCAAACCTGCTTATAGCCTGCGCATAGTGTCATGGGACAGTGTTTCCACAAGCACTCACCTTGTTTCGCAGTAGGCATTTAATGAACCAAATAGGGAAACCCAAAGGATATATTTTGCTCTATGTTCTGGTTCTAAGCGGGGGTTAAGAACAAAAGCAGGTCACAAGTTTGGTTTCATGTGGAACCAAAATGTATGTTGTACACTTAATTTGGTTCTTCAATTTGGTTCTTTGAGGAACCAACCATGTTTTGTTCTTCATTTGGTTCTTTGTGTTTATTTTGTACTTTGTTTGGTACCCCTTCTGGGAAAACTCTAGGAACAAGTTTTGGTTCCCCGTGGAACCAAACTTTGTAAGTGTCAACCATGTTGTTAGCTTTGAGAAAAGTGTGATAGTTGTTGGTTTTAGACCTTAATACCTATTTTTTTACTGAAATTGCTACCAGTTGGGAAATGTTAACAATAGAGTGTATGTTACGTTGGGAATTTCCAATCGTTGGAAAGTTTGATAATACAATTTAGAAAATTCAAAATATGATATACCATCTCCTCTCAATGTGGCATTTATGGTATTAATATACAGCAGCATCCAAGCGAGGGAGCTGGCCATGGCGATTAAACATTCCAACATAGCAAGTGACATTTTTTTCGAAAGGCATAAGAACGCAACACCAACCGTGCTCTTAACATATTGTAACAGCTCAGCGATTTTGGCAATCAAGCAAAATCGCTGTCTATTGATCACTACAAATTCTGATTTGTAGACCGCTGGCAGAAATGATCCCTTTTGGCAATTTTACAGCTAGCATTCTTGCCAGCGTATGAACGTACATTTGTCCAGGGTACTTGCGGTCGTCGGTCACATAACTATACATCACGGCGCTAGCATTATCCAATCGACTTGAAGGGATGTGACAATACATATATATATATATATATATATATATATATATATATATATTTATAACCGATACCGAAGAACGCAGATACCCGGTGCGTTGAGTCATTACGAAATAATCACTTTGTTTATAGCTTTGGGAATGTGCCTATTGGTAAGCAGTATATGGACAACCGAAGTAAGTGATGTAAACCGGTATCTTTAGCATCAGTTTGTGTGAGGCTAGCCAGTAGATGCGCCATTCGCCTTACCAACTGAGCCACCAGGGGCATCAGTTACCGTATCTACATGTACAGTATATCAAAATAAAGACAGATATATATACTCTGTTGGACTTACCTGGCCACTGTCCCAGATGTATATGATTAGAGTAACACGTTGACGCCGTAATTAGGATGACGCCAAACACCAGGAGCAATTCCATATCTGAATAATACAAATGGTAAAATGTCAACGAGTGGGTTCCTATGTGAATAATTCATATGTAAAATGTTAACGCGTGGGTTCCTATGTGAATAATCAACAAATCCTCGTGCAAATGGGTTCGTATTGGACCTAAATATTCACATAGGTTCATGTTCTGCTCCCAATAACAAACAGCGTCCTTGTTTGGTGTCAGAGATGTGCGCAGCATATCCCATGTTTACACGTCTCGAGTCGTCAACATAAGGGAAACCAAGACACCATTATCGTCTCTCGCTGGCCTGCTTTTTTATGACGTCATTTCCGTCGAGATATTTTGGCATTTCCCCTGATCATTCTTCGGAATATATGTCAGTCTGTCGGCAGAATATATACGTTATTGTGGTGGGTTGACGGTAACATGATGTGATATTAACAGCTTGAGTGTATGCTCAACCGAGTCTCGAAGCTCAACAAATTGTAGGACAGGACAACACAGATAGAGCCAATTTACTGAATTCTAATGGGCTGCTATAATATTATGTACATTATTGTACTTATTTTATGCTGAAATAAGACGATACGTTATAACGTTTTATGCGTAAGCAAACAAAAATTATGCCGATATGAGCTTATTTTTAGGAGAACATGTTGGAATGAGACATAATGGCAATGCGTGTATTCCTATGTGAATACTAAAGCTGCTAAAATGTCATTCCTTATCTGAATAATACATATGGTAAAAAATTAGCTTCTAATCTCTAATGCTAGTGTCAGAAAAATAGAACCACTGTATTCAGCTCTACACTGTGAAACAATCCCGTATACGGTTACGGCAAATTCCTACAGTAAATAATCCCGTAAAACGTTACGGAATAAAGTGACGGCGACTATGATACCGTTGGCATCAACCGTTAATGTTACGGTAAATTCCTACAGTAGATTGTATTATTTCCCAGTAAATCAATTTCTGCACAATCTCCCGTATACAATAACTGTATTTCTAGGGGGGGGGGGTCATTCACTTTTTTCCATACAGTAGGCCGGGGTGGGTGGATTTTTCAGCCGCGAAAAAAGTCACTTTTTTCCAAGTGGTCACAATTTTTTCCTCTTACAACATTTCTGCAATATAAAAGCCTCAAAGTGTTCAGCATCATTATTAAGTTGTGTACGACACTTAGGGCAGTACTTGGGGGGGGGGGGTAGTTAGTGTGGATATATGCATGATGCTTCTCATAAATCCAGATTACATACGTTATACTCATTATTATCTTGTGTTATTTCCTCATAACTCTCTCTCTCTGTCTTAGTATTTCTCACTGTCTATGCATCTGCAATTGTATCATCACACTACTGTTTACTTGTCATGTCTTCTGAACCTCCTTTCTGTCCTATTCGCCCTAAGCAATTCTAAAGGTTACGTTCTATCGGTTGTATTCAGTATATTGTTGTGCATTGTGTATATATTCCCATATTGTACATATATTTCAACTATATGCCTAGCGTCCTTTTAAAAGGACGCTTATAATTCTGCTTAGATGGGTGATTTTAGTGGAATATTCCACTATGGAAAGTTCGTGAATGTATAAATATAGAACATCCTTGACAGTACAGCAAGATACTAAATTCGATCAGCAATTTTAGCATTATTTTTGCCCGTAAGTCGGTTTTTTCTTGGAAAATAAACCAACAAGTGAGGTAATTTCACACAATAAATATTTTTAACCCCATGTTATAACTTATTTCAGTATTATCACAATACTGTTTTTATATGAATATATGATAAATTTATTGCAATTTGTGGATATATTTAGCGAAAATATCTCCTTGATCCAGTGTACTTTATAAAGGACGCTAGGCATGGTTGGGGCCCCGAATATTTTGATTCCCGATCCGTTATAAAGTATACTAGGCATATGCATGGTCAAATAAATTTTAATGTTATGAATTTTATCGTGTAGGTTTTGCGTTAATGCAAACAGAGATTTCAGGTTATAAGAACTAGTGGCGTAGCACACCGGGTTGATAGGGGCCACCCTACAACACCCTTTATTTTACCCAAATCGGTCATATAGCCGAAATATGACCTAAATCGGGCAAATAGCCAAGAGGCGGCATGGGTGCCATATTTGAACTCCTCTGGGTGCCGACCATTTTGAATCGGGTTGGGTGTGAGGGGTGAATATGTAGAATGTCTTGGGCCCACCCTGCCACACCTTTTCTTTGACTCTTAAGTCGGTCAAATAACGGAGATATGGCATGGGTGCCCTATTTCAACCCCTCTGGGCGGCGACCATTTTGGATCGGGGTGGGGTGTGAGGGGTGAAGATGTATAATGTCTTGGGCCACCATACAGCACCCTCTATTCAACCTAAGTCGGTCAAATAGCGGAGATAGGGCACGAGTGCCCTATTTCACCCCGTCTGAGTGGCGACCATTTTGGATCGGGGTGGGGTGAAGAAACAGAATGTCTTGGGCCCACCCTATGACACCTTTTATTTGACCCCTAAGTCAGTCAAATATCGGAGATATGGCATGGGTGCCCTATTTGACCCCCTCTGAACGGCGGCCATTTTGGATCTGGTTGGGGTGTGAGGGGTGAAGATGTAGAATGTCTTGGGACCCATACAACACCCTTTATTGACATAAAATGGTCAAGTAGCCGAGATATGACATGGGTGCCCAATTCAATCCCTCTGGGCGGCGACCAATTCGGATTGGGGTGGGGTGTGAGGGGTGAAGATGTAGAATGTCTTGGGCCACCATACAGCACCCTTTATTCGACCTAAGTCGGTCAAATATCGAATATATGACATGGGTGCCCTATTTCAACCCCTCTGGGTGGCGACCATGATGGATCGGGGTGGTGTTTGAGGGGTGAAGATGTAGAATGTCTTGGGTCCACCCTACAACACCGTTTATTTGACCTAAGTCGGTCAAATAGCTGAGATATGGCATGGGTGCACTATTTGATCCCCTCTGGATGGCCATTTTGAATCGGGGTGGATGTGAGGGGTGAAGATGTAGAATGTCTTTGGGACCACCGTACATCACCCTTTATTTGACCTAAAGCGGTCAAGTAGCCGATATGTGGCATGGGTGCCCTATTTGGTCCCATCTGGACGGTTGCCATTTTGGATAGGGGTGGGGTGTGAGGGGAGAAGATGAAAAATTCGCTGGGTGGCCACCCTATACAATACTTTATTTGACCTAAATAGTCAAATGGCCGATATATGGATTGGGCGCCCTCTAGGTAGCGACCATTTTAGATCGGGTGGGGTGTAAAGGGTGAAGATGTAGAATGTCTTGGGCCCACCCTACCTCACCTTTTATTTGACCTAAATCGGTCAAAAGTCGGTAAAATAGCGGGGATATATAGCATGGGTGCCCTATTTGATCCCTTCTGGACGGCGACCATTTTGGATCGGGGTGGGGTGTGAGGGGTGGAGATGTAGACCACGGGGACCACAGTACAATACCCTTTATTTGACATAAACGGTCAAATAGCGGAGATATTGCATGTGTGACCTATTTGAACCCATCTGGACGGCGGCCATTTTGGATCGGGGTGAGGTGAGAGGGTGAAGAAGTATAATGTCTTGGGGGCCACTCTGCAATACCCTTTATTTGACCTAAATCGGTCAAATGGACGAGATATGGCATGGGTGCCCTATTTGAACCCATCTGGACGGGGTGAGTGGGGTGTGTTGAAAGAGTGTCTTGTGGGCCACCCTACAATACACTCTATATGACCTAAATATATATTTTTCGAATAAGGAATACAACACTTGCCGGTGGGTATCAATTCACAGTTCTTGATGATACCAAATGTTATTTCATGTTGCATGATCTAATTAATATAGTTAAAATGGACATAAATTGACCATGTGTATGCCTAGCGTCCCTTATAAAGGACGGTTCTTTGGCTGGGTTAAAATTTGGGAAAAGACCCTTTACATTGCCATCCAATGTTGATTTTGCCCATTACTAACCTGAAACTATATAATATCATAAAAATAAATAAGAAAAAAAAGTTCGGCATATATGGGTTAATATCATATATTGGAATATTGTTCTATATATTCAAGGCTGGTTTTGGAATACTGTTGCTATAATATTATGGACTAGCTCATTATCTGTTTCAAATTTCGTTTCGCATGTAAATGGCTTTTGTTATATATTTGGTTTGCGACCTATGTGTGGTATTATAACTTGTTGATTGTTTAATGTTCAGGTTGAAAATAAACCAATTTAGACAACCTTGACGTGGATTTTTCCCCCGACAAAACAATGAGTAATTCAGCCTGTTCTCCAGAAAAATATCTACGTATAAGAGCAATTTGTTTAGGTCGATAATCTGCTTAGAATCGCCTCATTTCGAGTCGATAATGAACTGAAAATGAGAGCGTTTTAATCTGACTCATGATGACTTCATTATAGGCTCATTATTATGAACAGATAAGCCAACTCCCCGACTTATCAGGTGTACATGTGTTTTAACTGTAGCCTGGGACACAAAACGGAATTACGGATACGAATTCATAAATTATCTACTTGTTTCAGAATCAAATAATCACATTATGAAACTATTTCACAATATAGGTCGATTATGTGCGTATTTGCGCGATGATATGTTAAGTAATTGATTGCCTTAAATATTATATCACTCTGCTCATCCACTGAGTCGTTAAAATTGACTACGGTTCTTGCATCCACCATCGTATTTACACACATCGGTACATAGAAGTACGGTGAAATAAGATCATTTATTCGATTCACATGAACCTTTGCAGCTAAAGCTAACTTTTTCCTGTAGATCTGGAGGAAGTGCCATCCGATGTGTAGGACTCCATCACGGAGCGACCGTCTATGGCCGTCGGGATGCTAGTTTGCACGAAGAAATTTGTGTCTTAAAGAGTCTGTGGTTGGTGCTAGAAGATGTATTTGTATGTTCGTGTTACAACATAAGTACGTGTGTGGTAATTCGTCGAATTTACAACACTACGGCTTATAGTGTGGTCGTGGTACGCAAAAAAAGGGGTCAACCCAGAAGAAATTGGTATAGAAGTGATCTCGGTGTCATTCAACGCGGGAGAATCTCTGCTACAACATATCCAAAATCCGCTAAAATCCGCTTAGGGCAAAATCCAGGATCCAAGATGGCGTCCAACATGGCCGCCTTTAGTCAAAAGAGATTCTGACTGAGATTAATTCGACATAATGAGAACAAACGTTGCCATATTAATACAAATGTATACATTTTTGCGAAGGTAAAGTATTATGCCACATATCTATAGAAAAAATGGAACCCCTCGCCCCAGATGGCTGCCAAAATGGTGGCCTAAACTCGAAAATTTTAAATTTTTGCCTAATATCTTAAAGATCAATTCCTGTTGTTTGATAATGGTTCAGACTGGCGACATTGATTAGTCATATTCATGTTAATTCATCATCGGAGCAATGAAAGATACCATAAATGGGGTCCCAGTCTCATATACACCCTCAAAAATTTGATTTTACAGAACGCGGTATAAAATTCCACAAAAATCGCCATTGGGATTCCAGTCGTATATCAACAAGAAATGGACAGAACTGTACAATGTAAGTTGGGCATACCATTATCTATAATTACTCCAATTCAATGAAACCCAAATTGGCGCTTTGTCTTAAAATGGCTGCCAAAATGGCGGTCAAAATATGGAAAATGGCAGATATTTAGAATGGTCGTCAGAGGGTTAGACCCAGAATAAATTGGTAAAGAAACGGTTTTGTTGTCATTCGACGCGGGAGAATCTCGTGTATAACATATCCAAAATCCGCTAAAATCAGCTTTGGGGAAAATACAGAATTCAAGATGGCGTCCAACATGGTCGCCAATAATAATGAAAATGGCAAATATGTAGTTATTCACGAAAACCCATTCGACAAAACGCCAATTCGGCACCAATACACATCATTGATTGAAATCAATGTTTTTTGTGGGTATGAGTAGCCAATCACGATTCAAAATGCTAAGATGGCTACCAAAATGGCCACCGAAAATTGTCGAAATTTAAGTTCTGCTCAGAGGAAAGCCGAAACAACACTTCGGTTGTGAGCTAACGATGACAGACCTATTAAACATGTTGCCAATAATCTACTACCACAATCAGTTCAGCCCGAAATGTTCCACCTTAGCAGTATCTACTGCAGGATCCAACACGATGTCCACTTATTACGAGGGACTATCTGGAAATTAATTAAAAAGAAATTAAATTGCTACGAATCTGGATTATTTGAAAACACAGTATCAACATTTCTACTTATAACGACTATTCGGAACATCAAATATATGGGCATCGGTGGTAGTCCGGAAGCATCAGGCTATAATAGGTTTTCCAGTGCTGGCGAAAGTGAAAAGGACAGGAGGGAAAAGCGAATAATCTGGGGTTTACTTAATTGGTGGGCAAGTTGGTTATCGGAGCTGGGGAGTTTCAAAGTAAAATTATTTTCTTCAATATCAAGAGGAAAAATGAAAATTCGCACGTACATTGTATACCCTTCACACTTTATGTGACAATTCCGTGTCATGCGATTGTGGGTATACACATGTGGATAGAAACATTCTAGTACATATATAGACGCACCTATATCTTCTACACATTTAGTGAATTTCATCAATGATATGTAGACACAATCTGCGTCACGGCTGGATCTGACCCGTAGGCGTAAAGGTATCAACCATTTAGCTTGATTAACTGGCATTTCAAGGTTGTCATTGGATAGAAATGCCACATGAACATGGTGATTAACAACATGTTTGTCTAAGAAATGTGAACAATGAACATGTTATTTTCCGGAAGTTAGACAATCAAACTGCCACATAAGGCGTTCATCCATGCTCATCAGAGCACGAAATATGTGCAAATTAATGACACGAAAACTATTTCATGCGGACGACGTACTCTAGACCTACATCCAACGTCATTTCCTATTAACTTTTATTGTTTGTACGGACGGTTTCGAGGTTTGAAAATCCCGCTTGTCCAAGAAAACCTCCACATACTTACGGAGTCGATGTGTAAACAATGTATGGGGATAGTTTCTTCATACATATATGTATTTGGCACACGTATTGTCTAGAACATAAGAGATCACCATTTACCGGAGAGTTGATATCTGGGAAGAGATCAGAGTAAAACTACTTTTCTTACATGTCGAATGGGGAATCCATGGGCTACATTTAGTTCCAGCTTGAAACTTGAAAATGATGGCCGAGCCCGAATAGTTAATATTTCGTCGCATCAGTGCTATAATGTAACCCACATTTTCAACTTTCCGAGAAAATGAAGGTTGAAGTTTTTAGACAACATTTCTCCTAATGTTGACAAAGCATGACGTATTGTTGTATTTATCCCAATGAAAACTGACATTAGCTGTTCATTGAACCACATATTGTTTTCTGTTTATTCCCTCGTTTTCTTTTAAAAAGCAATAGCTTGTTTGGAGATATGACATGCCAGCGACGATTCGTTTCCGTGCTATAATGAAGTTGTGCTAATAAATGCAGATTAAGCTAAATATGGTGGCAATCGCATGTGTCTATGAACTAAAAAGTGCCTATTCTACACTATGAAAATTCACCCATGTGCATCATCATACAGAAATGTGTGGAACAATCACAAAATTTAAATCACCAAATGATCACATGACTAACATTGAGATACTGCCATATAGCACACATTTTAGAATTCACAAACACAAAACAGAAGTCACGTGGACAACCTGAAGCGCCCGATTGGCTGCTGTTGGACATACGACCTCATAGCACGAATAATTGTAAAGATCGCTGGAGATACGACATTTGCTTCACTGGTTTGTGCGAATATTTGCCATCCAATGCAAGGACAGTTTGGCCCATCGGATTGGATTTTTTCTCACGATTCGAATGGTATCAAATACTCATTTCCCGCCAAAATGGATATACGACATTATAGTACTGATGAGTCGAGATTTTGTCAACCCGCGGGAAGCCACCAAAAGATTGAAAATAAATAGTTTTGATGTATATGAGCCACATACATGTATATGAGCAAACTATCAACTGCATCCACCACTCACAACTTCCATTATGTGGTAAGCTGGGCAGAGTCTAGCATTTTCGTTTTGGAACCATATTAGATCAAATTTATTGTTTCTTTTGGTCTATTTGAGATGGAATGTTCACAAATAAAAGAAACGATCAATTATTTTGTAGACAAGATCTGTTCATCCCTAAATATCAAATGTGACCAGAACCCCAAAGTCGATTTTGGTTAAATTTCATACCACATTCGTTATAACTTATTAGTGAAGGACCAGAGTAAACTATGATCTAATCTATTAGAAATGTCATTGCTGTAATGATCAGTTGACACGATCATTGAAAGAATATACCCATTGTTTCCCAGTTCCGAGAGCAACAAGTGATAAACAGAAGTGATAGAAAACAGTATTTTTCACATCGGGTGGCCATTTTGGCAGCCATTTTTGGTACTGATTTTTAAGTTTTTACATAGAGCTAGCATAATGGCATCATAAAGAGGTATACATTCGTATTTATTTAGTCAATTTTATTCATCAACCACTACTTATAATGGATTGAATGACACTGTGATCAATATCCGCCATTTTCCATATTTTGACCGCCATTTTGGCAGCCATTTTGAGACAAAGCCCAATTTGGGTTTCATTGAATTGGAGTATTTATAGATATTGGTATGCCCAACTTACATTGTACAGTTCTGTCCATTTCTTGTTGATATATGACTGTAATCACAATGGAGAGTTTTGTGGAATTTTATACCGCGTTCTGTAAAATCGAATGTTTGAGGGTGTAGATGAGTCTGGGACCCCATTTATAGTATCTTCCATTGCTCCAATGATGAATTAACATGAATATGACTAATCAATGTCGCCAGTCTGAACCATTATCAAACAACAGGAATTGATCTTTAAGATATTAGGCAAAAACTTCAAATGTTCGAGTTTAGGCCGCCATTTTGGCGGCCATCTGGGACGATGGGTTCCATTTTTGCCATAAACAGGTGGCACAACATTTTACCTTTGCAAAAATGTATACATTTGTATACATATGACAACATTTGTTCTCATTGTTATCGAATTAATCGCAGTCACAGTATCTTTTGACTAACGGCAGCCATGTTGGACGCCATATTGGATCCTGAATTTTGCCCAAAGCGGATTTTAGCGGATTTTGGATATGTTATACACGAGATTCTCCCGCGTCGAATGACACCAAAACCGCTTCTATACCAATTTCTTCCGGGTCGAACCCTCTGACGACCACACTATTACCATAATATAGGCCACATACCAACTATTGGTAGGATGCGATGATGTCAGCAATAACTATTAAGCTCTGAATGGATTATCCATTTAGTTAAAACATCCATTGGCACCGTCTATTATTATTTAGAGTGGTGCCCTGGTAATAAACGTAGACGATAGAAAAACGGATAATACAAGAGCAGAATGATTCATGTTCATTGGTGGGAAATGTTCAGATATGGTCGTTTGTTGAACTTATTATCTGGAAATTTCCTATGGGAACTATTCGTCAAAGAGTATATTTAGTATATTAAAGGTTAACACTGATTAACCAACTATTACTGCATTTGAATGTTCAGTCAAGCGACTTTCCCCGACCGATAATGTGTTTGTGGCAGCCTGTGAACGTTTGCATTCGATGAAAGGTTATCACACATCTTGCAGAAGATTATCCGCTATGTCGTTCACTGAAATGAAACGTTCCCTACTTTTAATATATAATAGATCAACACCATAGTTATATAATCTTCATATTGTTAATAATCCACGTCGTCTCAGTTGACGCAGAATATATCCCCACGAGATAGGTAGACACATAACAGCTACATATTGTCCAAAACAATTATCCTTAAAATCCTGAAATGTTATGGTACTACCGCGATTTGGCTGCAAATATTCATGCGAATCGAACAAATATACATATATGTACAGTTGCAATATATATCATATAATATAGATATATAAGATTAGGATATGTATGTCTATCTGCCTGTCTGCCCGTCTGTCTGTTCTCCCAGACATCTGGACCTATTTCAACCACATTTGGTGTGGTGCCTCCGGGTATCCTGGCCGATGTTATAACGGCGTTAGTTTTTCAAAATTAAAAAACAAATTAGTAACACAAAAACAAAAATATGTTTTGTTAAATTGAGGGGTTGAATCTAAAAATATATTTTAAAAATTAAATTTCAAAATAAAATTGTAAATTTGAATTTTGGTTATATATATAAAAATGTAAATTAAACTTCGATTTTTATATCTGTTTTTAAATTATAAAATGTGCGGGAAGCGCTCATATAGGCCGCTGCTGAATAAAAGCTAGAATCGAAACGAAATTGGCCCCTCCGACGCTGAATAAGGGTTCCCGAAGACTGTTTCAGCTAGTATAAATATAAAATAATTCCCACAAAAATTCAAATTCAAATTTAAAAATATATTAATGGTTGACAAAGGCGATGTGAGGCTCTATGAATTTGCTGCTCTCGTGTGGTGTTCTCGTATGGTTTCCTACCCGTATCGAATTTAAACTTTACTAAAATTAGTAAATATTGCCATTCTTCACTATTTTTTTCCCAAATTGTTATTGGAACACCTTCGAACACCGTTGTTTATATTTCCCGTTCATATAACTCTCTGCATGTGTTTCATTATATACCCTCAGAGCCAATTTGACAAGTGGCTTTCTAAGTGTAATCTATACAATTCCTTTTCCGGAGAAAATTAAATTTTTTAGGGTGGGGTTAAGTTTACGCCAACAGCGCATTTTTACAAAACTATTACTGGCATGCCATGCCAGGTCTTTATGGCATTTTTTGAGACATGTTGCGGATAAATAGCCAGTGTGGTTCACAAGTTACAGCCAATTATAGTTGACACTGTTTTCAAAATTCAAGTAGATTTTCGCAATTTAACAATATTTATCGTATTTTATTTTCGAACTAGCTTATATATTGGTCCAATGTCGTATCTCATGTCGTTTTATGCTGTTTTAAAATAATATACCCGCCATCTTGTTCGGTTTATAACTGCAGTAATTTTGTATGCACTGACTCATGAAATTGAAGATATGTCTATTTTATTTGGGCATGAGTTGTCTTCCCTGAAATCATTTTGGACACCTTTCACAGTGGGCAACAAGTGAAATATGATGCGTTATATAATGACCTTTAATTAGATTCATAGAACCATTTGTTGGAGGGGGTGCAGCTAACTTGATAACTAGATGCATTCTTTCCCATAATTGGCCCACGGACTAAATAGCTTCACAGCTCATCAACTGGCAAAGTATGAGTGTGCAACCTGTTGATGCATAGAGTGTATTTTAATCACTATTAGAGCGATAATAATAGAAATGATGCGGCGCTATGTACGGTACAAAATTAAGTGATATAATTCCAGTATATTAAGTTTCCTAATAAATTATTGAAAACTTTGTTGATTTGACTCGAAAACCATTGTATCATTGGTTTCTATTTTACCTCTCTACCTCGAACCACCCACCAACGCTCCCTATATCTGGAATGTTTCTACAGAGTACCACCAGAGTACACCGAGACACCACACCAAATATGGTTGAAATCGGTCCAGGGGTATGAGAGAAAAATTGCGAACAGACGTACATATCCTACTCTTTTATATTTATAGATTTCCTTTGAATGGAATCTTTGAAACACTTCACACCGTTCAGAATAAATCACACATGCCATACCACGGATGTACCAATATTTGCTGCAAAACATTTCGTCATTTCCTTCTTTGGAATCTTGTTGTTTTCAATCTTGGTACCAGATTTCGAAACGCGAAGAATGAAGAATGGAATAAAATCATGTTATATACACGTGCTAAGTTATCTGCGCCTATTCGTGTGCGTCCAAGATAATCCAGTTCGTAGAAATGCGTCACTTCAGGCAGGAAAAATATTCAATTGCTGCAAGCAACTGAATATTATTCATAATATACCTCCGGGTTGTTTCCACCTACCTCTTGATGCAGCAAGCGGGTCACGAACAATTAGTCAATTACTGAAACTATATCATTCAGAATATATCCCATCAGATTAGTCTCTCCAGGTGGTTAACAAAGTATTCAATTACTAAAACTGTTTATCATTCAGAATATATGCCAGCAGATTGGTATTTCACTGTGGTTAACACCTACCTCCAAATGCAGCAAGCGAGCAAAAGATCGCTAGTTTTCAAAATGAGATATTAAATCCACCCGGACGAGCGCCAAGCTCACGTATGCTATCGCTGCAAAAAAATCAAACTTCTGACATATATTTCTAGAAACAATGGATAATATTTTTTTTTTACTAGTTGGACGAGTTTGACGGAGGACTTCGCATAATATACCCTGTCACCACACGGATACCGATATGTATTCATTAGATTCAAGAATGATTGGTAAAATATCTGGGCCACCAACGTTTGACAAACGCGAACGCGTATGTACATAACTGTGTTACTTATGGTAACAGTCGAGACTAGACGTGTGTTACCGCTAGTCGTGCAAAGAATCGTGGGCCAGTTTAGCCATCGTTCTCATGATTAACTTCTGCAGATAATAATTACGAATAGTGAATTGTAGTAAAATTTCGGATTACCCAAACACATTTTTTGCAGAATAACGACAACGAGACGAGTACTTTTCACTCGCAGTAATTATGTTGTTAGCTTAGCGTTTTTGGTGTTTGGCAAAATTCTCGCGATTCACGGCGACGAACGATTTGATTACTACTAATAGGTAAAAATTAAGACCACATGGCGACAAAAAATTAAGGACATAATCTCAGAATCATCTCCAACATTGAGTAGCTGAGAAATGATCGCGAACTTATTATTACATGATGTATTTGTGAGTTTTGTTGAAAATCCGAAACCGTAATCGTGACAATGAATAGGGGAAAACGACAACGAATAGAAAGAACACAAATTCTAGTGACGTAATACTTAGCCGTCGTAGTTCGTTATGCGAACGGTGTCTAACATAAAACTTGTATATGTGTAAATTTCAAGTTTACAGAAATGTAATTACCATACATGTCCATGTTAATTTATATTTGATGATAATAACTCACCTGAGCAAACACGCTTGGAATTATGTAAGGGTATATACTCAGGCCGAACAGAAGGGCTTCAGCTCATGCTTCGAGGAATGAACTCAGCAATTAATGTCATCGGGAATATGTATAAATATCTAAATAGTAGACTGCTTGAAGTAAAATCAGGAACTATAATGCATTAATTTTTCAGGGAATCCTCCGTGTCTAAACAATCAACTTGGGGCGCCCAATTTATAGTCAAAAGTGGTCTCACTATAACACAGTCTAATACAATGGGAGTAATGGACAAACTAATGTAGTTGAAAGGTTAATAATTAAAAAAAAAGACAATTATGATAGATCGCCAGAAGCTACAACTACGTATTAGCAATCATATGTGTGTTACTGAAAAGGGTTGACACACTCAACCGAAATGCCATTATATAAAAAACACAACATTTGTCCGTTGTGTGGTGAACAGAAAGTTGAAACCGAAAAAATGTGTTATTAAGGAATGCAGTGCGTACACTGACTCTATAAAAGGCTTGTTTGAATACGACACAACAAAAACACTGTAAATCTACGCACAAGCGTGTAATAAATCATCTTATTCCATACCTATTGACGTGGACACATGTATATGTAACGGTATCCCAGCATACCTCTAGTAGAATACAAGCCGGAATTATTCTTGTTGACGTTGTCGCCAAGACAATGACATGCATTACGTCAACGATCCGCTTCGGGTGATGCCCCGACCACTACCGGTTATTCATCAGACGCATATCACAATAATGGTATCTATAGTATGAATGAAGGTGACAGCCATGGATTCAACTTATCAAAGGTGCAGAATAAATACAGAACGAAAATTGCATCATAATGTCGAATTTGTATTGAACTTGTTGCGGACGGCGCATAGTCTAGAATATGTATAGTACATTATGTAGAAAAGAAACGACTTTGAATCCACCAACATACGAAACCGACACATGCGACATTAGTCGACCGCGACAAAAGCAACGCCAAATAACCGCCAATATCAAACGACAGTAGTCGCTTCCATTGTTTCATTTTGTCGCTCTTCTCGCTTTTATCGCGCCGACTAATGTCGTAATCTCGGTTCTGTCTATTTCATCGCTTGCGAGATTTCGGTTTTGTTGCATGTCTCAGTTCTGTCGCCTGCTGGATTTTTCGATAAAACAAAGTGGCATATATATTATTGAAGCGCCACAATGTCGCACATTTTGGCGCTTTGAGTTGCTTTCGGCGCGCGCCAAAAACGTGCCATAGGGTGGCATGTTTTGGCGCGGAGAAAGCGACAAAATGCGCCATAATGTCGCACAGTTTGGCGCTTAGACGGCGCGATCAAAGCGAGAAGAGTATGGAATCCTATTTATGTCACTTTATTTTATCGAAAAATCCAGCAGGCGACAGAACCGAGACATGCGGCAGAACCGAAATATCGCCAGCGACCGAACCGACGAAACCGACACATGCGGCATTAGTCGACCCCGACGCATGTTAGATAACCGCCAAAATCAAATGACAGTAATCGCTTCCATCGCTTCATTTTGTCGCGCTTCTCGCATTGATCGCTCCGATCAATGTCCTAATCTCGGGTCCGTCTATTTCATCGCTTTCTTCTCCTTTCATGCAGAAGCGCCAAAATGTGTGACACTGTTGTTTGATTTGTGGCGGTTATCTGGCATGATCGCTTTTGTCGCGGTCGACTAATGCCACATGTGTCGGTTTCGTCGGTCCGGTCGCGGGCGATATTTCGGTTCCGTCGCATGCTCGGATCTGTTGCCTGATGTTTATTTTTTCAAAAAAATGAAGTGTCATAAATAGGAATCCATAGAAAGCGACACAAGCGCCCAAATTTGCGACATTATCTTTTGTCGGTTGTGTTGTACATTTTGTCGCTTCTGGTGCCAGTAGGAAGTGGCCCTAATAGCATAGTTTCGGATTGTCATGTACTAATCTGTTGAAATAAACACTGGTAATCAGTGGAAGTGTTTGAATGTAGTTAACGTCAGACAAATACAAGCACCAGATCGATTAAGCGGACATGTATTTGGTCCTCCAACTTATAATTCCGTAATTAGGGAGGTGGGATAAGTGGGGGCGATAAATACACGAAATACAAATCTACAACTGTATTCATCCAGTGAAAACTTGCTAAATGCATAACAAAATTTACCAACTATTGTCACATGTCCACGAAAATTGGGAACCCAGTCTTTTTCTAAATTCTACGACTTGAATAAAGTCTTTCATTGGCATCTAAAGTCCGTTAATATACTTGACGTTTTATCATTTATTATTAAGAAATTCGAGCATAATATCAGATTTCAAGCCGATGTCATGCTTTCACTAACTGCTTCTCCACATGGTTGGGGTCTAGTATTGAAACAATATATATGTATATATGAGATGTACTGAGGCACTGACCCAGTGTGAGTGTTCATTTCTTCAACGTGCGAGAACACATTTTCTTTTATTATCGAAATGTCCCTCAAATCAGATCAAGAAAGAAAACCAAGCACCTGAACGGCTCCTGAAGTTGGATAAAACAATATTTTGCATTTAGCAACAAGAACGATAGCATACAAAGCTGCTCTGAAGTTGTTTATCTGACCTTTCCCTTTAACCATTTCTATATCAATATATCATTGACGAGTAGTTATCCCATAGGAAATGTTCAGGTAATAAGTTCTGAAACTATGGTCGTTTGTTGAACTTATTATCTAAATATTTCCTCAATAAATAGGGATAATTCTGCACTTGTATTTATCTGTCGTCTGCGTTTATCACCTTAGTATTCCTCCCAATGAATAATAGACCATTCCGATGTACCATTTTAACAGACTGGGAGAATCCATTTAGTACAGAAAGGGATACGGATGGCCTTCGTGATGGGTATTGCCATTTAAACCATTATATTTACATACTAGGTGTTGTCATCACTAAATCCAGCATTCTGATTGGTCGGCGCCCACGTGGCTAGTTGCAGTTATTTCTCGGTGAATGCGCAACGCCTCATAACACCAAGCTCATAACACCATCGATACGTCATTGGGTTTGGAAAGACGAACGCGTAATGTTTGGGCGCATTTGGACTCGCGCAGGATTGACTTAATACATCATCGGGTTTCAATATGAAGAGAAATTGTTCCTATTAACTTTTGCCAAGGGTGCTATTTGGTATTTTGGGCTGTGTTTGTCACGATACACTTTTCGATTTAAATACATTTAAAAAAGTGGCTTTTTCGCTAAATGTATATAAATATAAGGATTAACTGTCATGTGGACTGTTTTTATGGAGATGTAACCGTGAGGTAAGTGGACATAACAAGTTATGTCCACTTACCTCACGGTTACATCTCCATAAAAACAGTCCACATGACAGTTAATCCTTATACAACAGCCATAAGCATAAAGAATATTAAAATATAGACATATATAGAGTGTGTTCTTATACCAATCATAAATATCAATTTTATTCCTCAAACGAATTCCAAAAACAAGACGAGTCTGCGATTGGCAGTAAATTTTGAGCGGCTTGCTGATTGATTTACAATAATTGAGAGTAAAGTCCAAAAATTTGGCTTGAAAAATTCAATATGCATAGCTATCCGATAGAGTATTGAAGAAACACTTGAATTATTAATTTTATCTGTACCAGGAAGTTTATCTTATTTTAAAACATAAGTGAACGTGAAAGTATCGTTAAATAACTGGAATTTTGTTTTGATACAATATTAAAATTCTGCGATTTTCACTGGTGGTAGCGTGACCTTGACCCCTGCATGCTTGTTTTACCTTCGGGTCTTGTTTTAAGAATTCCTTTGATGAATAGAGTTGAAAAACAAACACAGACACATTAGGTGAAATAAAAAAAGGTATGGGTGGCTTCTGAATGACTTGTTTCTGAATATTTTTCAAAGTATGGATCGATTGTGCCGGAGAGTTTTAGGAGGAATACTTTTGCCCAGGATGATTGTTCTATTGAAAACGGGACCAGATTTGTACGGATCAGAGACTGTCAGGAAATTCCGAATAAAATTTATGTTGGGGGCTACCAGTTACGAGTGTTTTCAGATATGACCAAAATAACATGTGAGTACTGTCATGAAACTCATTTTCCCACGGTCGTGTGCGAAGAGTCACAGTCAGCCAATCGTGAGTGTACCCGGTGCTTTCAAACCAATCACAGCCGTCGAGAATGTAGAAACAAGGTCGTGTGTAGAGGGTGTCGTAATTCTGGACACGTGATTGCTTTCTGTCCAATGAGAGGGACAGGTGAGGATAACGGTGACGATAAGCAGTGGTGGGATCCGCGAGTTAACGGTGGTCACACTAAACCTAACAATGTATACGCGGAGAGCGACGCGGGCAGTGTTTATAATTCAGTGGACGGTGATATTTTTAAACCCAATGACCCATATTTGCCAATTGGTAACAGCTCGAATGACAAAGAGCCGAAAGCGGATAAGCTACCCCAAGTCATTGATACTGTAGTGCTCGGTGCAAGCAACTGCGCAAGAGTCTATACAAACAAAGACAATATGAGAATTATTCAATATTCAGGGGCTTGTTTTGAGGACATTAAATCTCTTCTCGAAAGGGTTGAAAAGGCACAAGATATAGTCCCTGACCAAGTGAAATCAATAATTATTCACTTGGGCACGAACGATATTTTGCACAAACGGAGCGACGCTATGCAGGTTATTCGCTTGATAAACCGCGGACTTCCCCACATAACTGCCTTGTTCCAAAATGCCCAGATCAGCATGTGCAGCGTACCACCACGGAAGGGCAAGGGGGCCGCGCGACAGGAATTTAATAACGTTGTAATTCTTGTCAACGAGTATATAAAGGGAACATGTGACGATATGAACTATGACTATGTTGACACTACGGAGTACCTGAAAAATGGCAGCAACATCGTAAAAACGTTATTCGAGAAGGACGAACCTAGCGGACTCCACCTGAGTCCGGAGGGGAAGGACAAGCTGGCAACTTCCTTCGTCGATGCAGCTGAGCGTGCCAAAAGTGGTGCCAAGAAAAGACCCATAGAATTAACACCCTCCCCAGTGAAAACAAGCAAACAAAAGACCGACTCTACCTGATTATGTACCTGTACATATTATCCTACATCTAAAGACATTTTGTGTTGCATTTTCGATGAGAATGATGACGATGACGATGATAATCACGGCAATGAAAATGATGAGGATGTAGATGTAGAATACGATGACGACAATGGTGATAATGACGACGACGAGCATGGTGATGATAACTGTAGAGATGATGATGGTGATGACGAGGATGTCCAGGATGATGATTATGATGATGATGATCACGACGACGATGACGATGGTGACGATAACGATGATGATGATGGTGATGATGACGATGATGATGATGACGATGGTGATGAAGATGATGGTGGCGATGATGATGATGATGATGATGATAACGATGATGATGACGATGGAGTGGGCGGCGGTGAATGTGAAGGTAGAAAAGGGACATTGCGGGTGTTGGCCATAAACGTGTGCGGACTAGAAAAACGTTTGAAATATCCGGAATTTCAAACATTTATCGACAAACATGATATACTATGTTTCTCAGAAACGAAAACACTTAATGGTGTGAAAGTTTTAATTCCAGGTTTTACAGTATATCCGACCAATGGGAGGGAGATGAGTGGATGTGTATCCGGGGGTATCATAGTTGCGGTGAAACACAGTATTGACAAATACGTAAAATTGATAAACTCAAAGTCTTCTCTTGTCACATGGTTTAGATTAGCTTCGAAATTTACTGGGACAGATAGAGACATACTTATTGGTGCCCTATATATCCCTCCAGTAAACACGCGATACGTGAACGATAGTTGGCAAACTGAGATAGAGGCCGAACTGCGAGAACTGCGTTTGGATGCTTCTGTAATTCTTTTGGGCGACGTCAATGCTAGAACCGCAAATCTCAAAGATTTTACTCCGACTGATTATTTAATTGGCGCGGAACACATACTGGGGGAGGGAAATAACCTGAACGATGATATCTGCGGGTGGCGATCAGATTTCGATCCCGGTCCCCGAGCTACACAAGACAAAGGTAAACCTAATTCATACGGATATAGACTTGTTGATATGTGTGACAATATTAAGGTAGCAATCGCGAATGGCCGGTTAGGAAGTGACAAAGGGGTTGGTTGCGTTACAAGCAGCAATAGTAGTCTGATCGATTATGTGCTGGTGAGCTACGACATGTGGGATAACGTAATCGATTTTCATGTGAATAACTTTAGCAGTTTTTACTCAGATATACACCGTGGACTTACAATGGAACTTTTAGTAAATCCAGAAGACAACACGCATACCACTTCTAACGAATTTATGATCCCACTAGATCCTAAGCCACGCCGATGGGATAGTGAAAAGACAGACGATTTTGTTAAGAATTTTTGTAATATACCCATAGATGCAATGCTTTGCCTGGCGAATAACTTAACGACTCAAAGGGACATCGACCGTCTGTGTTGCGACATAGAAGACAAATTACTTATGACGGCTACCACCACGTTCGGAATGCGCCGCAATAATGGCGCTCGAAGAGCTGAAAAAGGCTCAGAGTGGTTTGATAGCGAATGCGCCAATATGAGAAGGGCATTTAAAAGAGCTAAACGGCAATGTAAAAAACAAACCTCTCAAACTAATAAATTAGCATTGAAACGCGTCGGGAAAGAATACAAGGCACTAATTGACAGGAAAATCAAAATATGGGAGAGAAATCGGAACGATTCGTTAAGAAGAGCGTGTAAAAGCCCAAAGCTATTTTGGAGTACTATCAAGCAGATAAATAGGAACAATACTGAACGAGATTTTGTCAGCGATGTACCATTAAATGAATTTTATACGCATTTCCAAAAAATTAATGAACCTGGTGATACTGATGAAGATTTTGAGCCCCTCTTAAACCAGATGTATGACGAAAATGATGACAGCTTACTGAATGTTAACTTTACCCGAGATGAAATTCTGAGTGCCATTGACCGACTTAAGAGCGGGAAATCTCCCGGATCTGATAACATACTAGCCGAATATATTATAGCTACTAAACACCTGATGATTGACATATACTTGAAACTCTTCAACACCGTATTCAGAAACGGTATCTTCCCAGAGCGATGGACGGAGGGCTTGATTCAACCTATTTTTAAAAAGAAAGGGAAACGGTCAAACCCAGACTCGTATCGCGGAATCACCCTCCTTAGTATAATGGGGAAAATGTTTACATCGATTTTGAATAAGCGCTTAGTTGAATTTTGCGACCAATGCGAAACCATTTCTGAATTTCAGGCAGGCTTCAGGAAAAATCACTCAACTGTTGACAATGTTTTTATTCTCAAGTGCATAATCGACATATATCTTTCAAGAGGAAAAAAATTGTATTGTTGTTTCATTGACTTTAAAAAAGCATTTAACACGGTATGGCGTGACGGCCTTTGGGTTAAAATGATGACAGCAAATATTAATGGCAGAATTCTTAATGTAATACGTAGTATGTATGGAAACATCAAATCATGCGTTGTACAAGGATGCTACCGATCAGAATTTTTTACTTGTAATATGGGGGTAAGGCAAGGTGAAACCCTGTCGCCTTTGCTGTTCTCCATGTATCTTAACGACTTAGAATCATTTCTTGATAACTGTGCCATTGACGGCTTAAAATTCATAAACGACGCGTTTCTCGATACATTCGGAGAGTATATGAAAATAATGTGCGTATTGTATGCCGATGATACGATTATACTGGCTGAAGACCACACAAGTATGCAGCGAGCGTTGAATGCATTCGCCGATTACGCATCAGCTTGGAAACTGACGATAAATGTAGACAAAACTAAAGCAATGGTATTCAGTAACCGCAAGGGTGACAACAGGGAACTATTGACTCTGTATGACAATTATATTGATTACGTTGATACCATGACTTATTTGGGGATTGATTTTTACCATAACGGAAGGTTCTGCCAAGCGGTAAAGAAAATTGCATCTGTCGGCAAGAAAGCCATATATAGTTTCGTAAGTCAAACAGAAAAATTAAAGTTAAGTAACGACCTAGTTCTCACCTTATTTGATAAAACAATTGAACCAATTACTACGTACTGTAGCGAGGTTTGGGCAATGGAACAATTGTATGAGTTAGACAGTCTAGTCCTGGGATTTTATAAGCAGGTTCTGAGGATGAAAAGAAGTACCCCCACATACATGGTCTATGGTGAAATTGGTAGATATCCCCTGAGCATTAAATGTAAAATGCGTATGCTGAACTACTGGAGGCGAATTCTTGATGGCAAATGCTCCCAAGTTGTGCAAAAGCTGTATCATTTGTTATTGCACCTCAAAGATTCTGCGAAAACTAATAAGCGAGTAACGTGGATTTCGTGCATTAAGGGGTTAATCGATTCTTCTGGACAAAACCACGTATGGGATGCACAATGTATTTCCGGTTTTGATATTAGATATATTGAGAATAGGTTTAAAGACCAATTTATCCAAAAATGGTGGGTGGACATCGATAGTTCATCACGCGGTCGATTCTATCGGAACTTTAAAAAGGAATTTGGTTTTGAGACGTATTTTACGAATTTACCTCGCGATTTGTCACACAACATTATGAGATTGAGGACAGCCAATCATAGACTAGGAGTCGAAACTAGCAGGTGGGGAAAAGCAAGCAAGCGTGGTAAAAACTGTACGTTATGTGGGCAGACAGACGCAAATGACGAATACCATATCATATCCGTTTGCACAATCTTAGTTGGGGCCAGGCAGAAATATATACCACGATGGTTCTGGGAGGAACCTGCTAGATGGAAATTCTACATACTATTAGCGTCCCACAATCCAGAAATCCAGAAAGGCTTAGGCATTGTGACTAAGATAGGACTGAGTAAGATCGAATAGTAGTGAGTCGTCGATGCGAAATAACGATGATGATAATTAATATGATATATATGACCAGTGCTGTTATTGTTAATGATGGTGTTGTTGTTGTTGTTGTTGATGGTGATGGCGATGACGACGATGAAGATGGTGATGATGATAATAATAATAATGGTGATGATAATGGTGACGATGATGGTGATAATGTATTATATTATATGTAAATAGTGTAAATATGTTTGTCAACTCTATATAATGCGTGTTAACTCACGATTGAGTTCATTAAAGCATTCATTCAACATATGTGAGCATTTATAGCTTATGTCATTGCATTTAAGTACACGTTGCGATAAATTATTGATTTTTTTAAAACTATTTTATAACGGCCAGAATAATGACGACCCGATTTCTTCGGTATATTTCGGTAGTTTCGGATACGATATCTCGATTTCGCTCGTTCAATTTCGCCGAGTTATATGCCAAATGAAAGGGAAAGACACACCGGTGGATATTTTGGCTGAAATGATCGATTTCTAGAAATTATTAGGGTGTTGATAGTTGATGTGGTTTTAGCCAAAATCGGTCTTTTGAACCTTGTCACTGGTATTTTAGTAATTTCCCAGGGACATGTGGGCAATAGTTCGAAAGTATAGCCCGGGCGATAGCTCGCTTGCCACAATTCTCGCCTCGCGCCAAACGTGATGTCATCAGGCGGGTATAGTTTGAAGAATGTATAGCCCGAGCGATAGTTCGTTTCCGGGCAATTGTCAAAACTACTCTCTGACACGTGGTAGCGCTTCGTCCAATCAAAAGACAGTATGACCCTCTGTGAACTCTACGTCTATAATAATCAATGCTATAACATTTACCAATAGTTGATTAGCAAACATTATACGCTACCCCAGTTATTTTACATCAGCAAAGATGAAGTGAATAAATAAAACCTTGCTCTCGGCGCGAGACCACCATTATAGAAATTACCCCAATGTTTCCAGTATAGTTAAATTGAGATGCATGCATTCTGCTCACGACCTGACAAGAGTCCACACTGGCCTCGCTTATTAGCCAGACAACCAACAATCCAATTATACCACACAAGACGTTAGAAATGGCGCACCTGTTATTATTCAAACGATCAGATTTGCATATATGCATTTCAACATGCATACTATAAATCAAAGTTTGATTTTAACGACTGAGATATTCATAAGTGACAAGGTCGTATGCCACAGCTAATGACTCCGTTACAGGGCGGGTTGAGGTTTTCCTAGGAAGTAGGCTATTGACTCCGTTACTGGACGGGTGAGGTTTTCCTAGGGAGGAGGCTATTGACTCCGTTACAGGACGGGTGGGGTTTTCCTAGCGATGAGGCTATTGACAGAAAATACAACACAGAGGCCACAGCCGTCTCATTGATCTCATTCAAGTTCACGAATACTCGCTGCATAATCATGTCATTGACTCAGTTACATTCACGTATTCGCGTCGACCTGCCCCGATGGCTTAGTAGGTATGTGTATAGCGTATTATACTATCGCCACTATTTATTATTCACAATCAGGTGTGAGGGGCCTCGATGACTCAGTTGATAAGGTGCTCTGTTCCAGAGCGACTCGCTCTTCAGCGCTGGCGATATGGGTTCAATTCCCGGTGGAGCCATCGCTGACTTTGTATCCCATATCGCTATCTGGGGGAGTTGCCCAGTTACTTGCCGATGGTCAGTGGTTTCGCCGTGCACAATGGGTCATTCTTCCAACCAATGAAATCCCCGCTAGATTGACCTTAGTGAACGGACTTTCCCTACACAAATAAAAAAAACTGGCAACGTCGTGATATAACTCTGGCTGTTGAAAGCGACGTTAAACACCCAATAAATAATTACATAAACCAATCAGTGGTACACAATGATTTGACAAAGCAAATCGACAAATATGATGGTTTGTGAGATGACATGTGAAAGAAGAGAGGATCGGACAAAAAGCCTGGTGCTTATTACAAAAGTCCTCTCCTTTTCAGCCTTTTATAAACAAGTGTGCTTTGTGGGAAAATTTCATTGTATATTATTTGAATGTAGTAATGATTCATCAGATTGCTGCTTTAATTGTCCCCCGAAATTTTCGGAGGACTATTGTAATCAGCCGCGTCCGTCCGTCCGTCCGGAGTTATAACTCCAGTAATGATCATCCGATTTGGTTGAAACTTGGTATGTAGGTGTCTCAACCAAGAACACATGTGGTCTGCAATTCTGGGTTTGACCCGATGTTCTTTTATGGAGTTATTTCCCTTTTTTAACTTTTTTTTACTTAGAAAATTTCTCACTTTTTCGGTTTCCGGATGATATCTCATGTTTGGATCCTTTAATTGCACATACCGTTTTTAAGTGGATCAGTCATATCAAGATACAGGTTGAGTTCGAATTTGAGTTTGATCCGATGATTTTTCTTTTCGACTTAGAAAATTCAATTTTACTTGTTTTTTCGTTGGTTTCCGGATGATAACTCAAGTTTGGATTGTTTAATTGGAAATTTTTTGTGTGGGTCGTTCATATCAAAATACAGGTCAAGTTCGAATTTGAGTTTGATCCAATGATTTTTCCCAGAGTTATGGGCCTTTCGACTTTGAATTTGTTTTTTATTATTTTCTGTATGAGGGTACCATCATGGTGTAATCAACTCCTCCTACAGTTTTGATCGTAGATATTGGAAACTTCAGAGTATTGTTACCCACATATTGGAGATGTGCAGCATGTATATAGATGACGGAAAAATTATTTCTTTACGGAATTATTAACCCTTTCGTCTTAGAACATTTCAACATTTTTTTCAATTTCTTTAACAAAGCGGCGTCGATTTGCCACGTTTTCGGGGGAAACTGTGGTCGGCTGACCTTTTATTATCAGTTAATTTTGACCTTTATAGTTTGTACTAGCAATTTGTTGGGAATAGAGACTACTATTTATCTAAGTGTTAAGACGTATTCTGATGAATTTTATATCCAAATGGCACCACAAAACGTCATTATTACACATGGATTATAAGTAGTGGTCCACCTTGTCAGAGTGACTGTCATTCTGTTAGTGGGATTATTTCGTCCCAACAATAAAGAATTATTTATTTATTTACAACTGCGCGTAATTAAGATATTATAATTTGTATACGCCCGTTTGAAAAAACGGTCGTATTATGCAAATAGGTTAGCCGTCCGTCCGTCGTCCGTCCGTCCGCTTTTGGTTTCCGGATTATAACTTTAGATTGAATCCAGTGAACTGAACCAAATTTGGTATGTTAGTTTACCACACCAAAATACAGATCAAGTTCGAATATGGGTTTCGTCGGCATGATGTTGACTGAGTTATGTCCCTTTTTCGACTTAGATTTTACCTGATTTGCGGTTTCCGGATGATAACCTCAGATTGAATCAAGTGAACTGAACCAAATTTGGTATATTAGTTTACCACCTCAAAATACAGATCAAGTTCGAATATGGGTTTCGTCGGCATGATTTTGACTGAGTTATGCCCTTTTTCGACTTAGATTTGACCTGATATGCGTTTTCCAGATGATAACTTTAGATTGAATCAAGTGAACTGAACCAAATTTGGTATACAGATCAAGTTCAAATATGGGTTCTGTCTACATGCCCCACTCTACTCCAGAGACGGGCGTATTATGCCACGCCTCAACGGCGTGCTCTTTTTTGTAATCGTAGAGTCGACGCGGTTGGAATTGACGTTTGTTTTTATTTTTGTTTTGTTAAATAATGTTTTATTGGGATCAAAACATGAACATCATAAACACATTAGTTCTCAAAAATAAAGACGACAATCGGGTTATACGTAGATATGTACACGCCAATCTAGTGGGTTCGACTAAGACTTTGGTGACACCTGGTTATCATATATACACGAAGATACACATGTTTTAAGAAATGTCCAGGTGCTCGTCTGTTCATGGTGCTATATATTGGCTAAGTATTCTCAGTTTAAAAGAAATTTTGCTATATATGACCTACATGTACCCGACACAGAGAATTTAAGTTGTTTATGTTAGGCTAAGAGTCTTCTAAAACAATGAAATAAATAATCTGTATCTGGCAGATGTGCACTTGTCAGCTGCCAGTATTGGAAGATCCTGAAAAGTCATTGGCTACTGACTTTTATCTCAGAAGAAACTATATATGATTATACACTGTTTTAATATGCCTTCTATAATACATTTCATCTCTCTTGACAAATTGTATATATTTTGTGGAAAGTATCTTGAATGGGACAGACTCAATTGTGCATTAATACATGAGCCATTCTAATATGCCATCCTCTGACGGTTCAAGGTCCCTCAAGAATATATGTATTTCTTAAAAGTGATGATAAATATACTTTTAATGTTTTCTTCTATGTATCTGTCTTGATAGCTCACTATATGAATGCTCTGATTCCCGACCGCATATAAATATGACAGTTGAGAAGATATAATTGTTCAAGTGCCTCAATCCGGTCGCCATTTGTCGAGGTTGTAAAATGGGAAAGTCAAAACTCCTTAGAATGAATTGGGGCGATGACTATATTTAACTTTTGTGGATATCGGCGACTAAAACATTCTTATCAATGTTAGTGCCCCTCCTCTCTCCATCCCTGACCCAAACGGCACCCAGTGTGGCGTCTTTAACTCACATGATTTGATTCCGCGTATTATTGCAGAATACTGTATACTTTTGGTGGAAGTTAGTGCTGAACATACCTCCCCTCCCCATTTATGAGTCGAATGACGCTACTTTTGACTGGTTTAAACCACGATTTGGTGGTAATCAGCAACTAAACAAATTATTATCAAATTTAGTGCCCATCATCTATCTTCCAAACGGCACAAAGTTGGCGTCTTTAAATCAGACGATTAGATTCCGCTTATCGTGGAGAAGAATATGTATCAATTTGGTAGCAATCAGCGCTAAAATAAACTAAAATATATTTATTTTTATGAATTTGTGTGTCCCCCCCCCCCCCCCCCCCCCCCCTCCGTGTACTCCTGACTCGAATGACGCCATATCATGGAGATTATTATTTCTTGGAAATCGGCGACAAAAATATTTCATAATTTTTGCTGCTCTGCTCTCTGTTCTCTCCCTGGCACCAACAGCGTCACTTTAGAACATTTGAACACGCACCATTAACGTGTCGTAAACAGTTACCCCTGTTATATAGACCCATTTGGTGTCTTGTAGATGGTCACGCATGAAGTTATATAGAACACAGACAGACATCCCGAGGAATTCGAACCAAATTCCGTAAGCAAAGCGTCCATTTGACCTACATGTAATCTTTAGACATACAGGCAGAATAACCCCCGCCCACGGTTCTGGGCGTAAGGTCTGTCATAGAAGAGTAACTTGACGGGACTCGGTCTAAACAGCATCCATTCAACCGATACCCCAAGCTGTTGTGGACCGAGAAGACTTGGTCTAATCAGTATAGGGGTTCAGTGTGCGAAAGATGTCAAATGTGGATAAATTACGAAATAGCAAAAAGTGTATCTTTTATTATTTCTGTAAGACGTGAGACCACAGCTCCAAACAGATAGGACTTATTGACTCATAGATGTCCTCATGACTAACCGCTTGTCGATGTATTTCTGGATCCGTGTGCTGATTTGTCCAAACCTAGTTTTTGCTATGGGTATGTTATCTCGTTTCAGGTCCATCACTTTCTCTTTATGGCGCCTGTAGCCTTCTGAGAGCTCCCTGCAAATATCGGATCATTAGTTTCGACGAATAAAATAGTGAAAGTGTGCTATTTGTGTCTTTTGTTTAGTCCAGCGCACTGCGGATTGTTTTAGTGTAAAAGGGGCGTTTAGCACCACATGCGGTTTATATACATACGCTCCAAAATACGCATAATAATATTCGCTTTGTTCCCGGTATCGACACGGGTCGATAAATATACCTAACTACACCTTTCTACGAGCATTATATATGTCCCAAAAAGACGAATTAAAGTAATACAAAATACAACTTTGAACACGATATTTGAGTTCCAAAAAAACCCAGGCATTTTCATACCATGGAAGATAAAAGAGCGTTCCGTGTAAGTCTATTCCTGATACGGTAAACATAAATAGATAGAACGATACAAGTGTGTGAACTGGTTAACGTTATGGCACGAGTTTGTTGTTACGCGATGGTAAACCGAGTACCGTAGGTTCGAGTTCTACCTCGGATCACGAAAAACGAGTGCAATAACGTTCACACAACTGTGTTGTTCTATGTTTATTGTATACGCGGATGATTGTAGCGTGTAATATGCTGAAAATGAGGTCGCTATTGGTTTAAATAATTGAAAAAACGTGTGCTTTATGTAGATTATACCTCATATTTTAGTGAAGAAATAAAAATGACGTTGTTGACGTAATCTGTTGGTATTTTAACTATTGTTCAAGGACAATACAAACAACATTATGTAACGTTTTGAAATATTATGCGTTTTGCTGTATTTCGCAAAAATAAACTAATGGGTGCATGTGCAACAAAGAACGTTTATCTGACTTTTGTGCCAAAAACAGCCGGGAAATTTATATGACATTGGCAAGTTTGGTCAGAGTAAGGTATATAAAGAATCTTGATCGGAATTTCGTGTATTGACATAGATATATTGTATTCCTCCTCCCAAATTGCATATACGACTTATTGGAGGGTCAGATGAGCCATGTCCGCTTTGCAAGTTTATGCAGTATACAAGTCAATAGGTTGACTATTCGATTAACCCTTTACCCAACAAACCGGCCAAAACAGCCTAAAATATCTTCGGTCTGTCTCAATAGAACCATACAAATATGGATATCATTGGAATCGGCTCCTTGACCACATTGTGATGGTTACAGTTATGCCCTGTGCCAATGCATTCTCTTATATATGCGAGTCGACCATAGGTCGCCTCGCATATATAAGAGAATGCATTGGCCTAAACAAATCTTTTTTTAAACACTTTTTACCATTTTTTCTTACATTCTTTAACAATTTTATAATTTTTAATGTGTTAAGCCAATGCATTCTCTTATATATGCGAGGCGACCTATGGTCGACTCGCATATATAAGAGAATGCATTGGCACAGGGCCCTTCTGTTGGGTAAAGGGTTAAATCAGTTGATTGATTACTTGATATAGTAATTATCTTAAATACACCTGGTGTTATACGCTACCATGAAACCTACTTGAAATCAACGACACCATCTCCGTTTGTATCCAGCCCATCGACCATAAAATTAATTGCTTCTTCCCTCAAAGGTATGTTCGCGCCCTGTGGAAGAAAAAGATTCCCAATATCACACGACGTTTGAGATGAAGAGTCGACATACATGTGCTTGCGATGCGTAATTGCGTACATTTATCGTAATGGATTCAGAATTTTCCACACCGTGGCGTTTCTGTCTCTCCCCGTGGACATTACAAAGTTCACCTAAGACAACTTTGGCATTTTGTATGTTCTGTTGCAAAGGGAGATGATTTTCATACCAAACGTGAACCAGCACATATCCAGGCCATTGACTAAAAACACATAGCCATGGTTAGACGGTCTTTTGTCTGTACCAGTGGACACTGCGAAGTTGATCTAAGACATTGTTGTCATTTCGTGTTGCAGAATGGGATGGTTTCCATACCAAAATGGGCCCACACATGGCCAGTGTCATGGTTATAGTGTCTTCTGTCTCCACCCGGACATCGCGAAGTTCATCTAAGACCATTTCGCATTTCCTATGCTCTGTTGCAGAAGGAGATTATTTTCATAACAAACATAGGCCAACGCAGAGTCAGGTCATTCACTCAACAACACATGGACATGTATGGCTAGAGGGCCCAAATCAGAATATCCAGCTCTGCCCCCTTGATGCAGACCCGAATTCTTAAGTCGACGGAATTCTATTTGCAACCCCCGTGGGTTCATATTATCCAACTGGCACCGTGAAATTCCTAACTGTTAAAGCATTATCTACCTACATGTACCATCCCTGCGTTTGGAAATACTCCCAACTGGTGGCCAGTTCAGTCTACAGATTTTACTGGAAGTAGGAACCTACGAACTACGTAGTATTCCATGAGAAAAGTAGGGAGATTCAATATCAGATATGTATAAGCACGTGAACTCATACGATGTCTACGTTTACAAAGTTCCTTGGGTGACGTGACCAGATATTGCATTATTCTGTTGTAGAACGCTATTTCTGATGGGTGTTTATAATACGTTGTAACATCGGTAACTAGACCTATATGGCCATGGCTCGAAATAAAAGTACCAATTTAACCCTTCCTGTACTAAACATTCATTGACGAGTAGTTATTCTATAGGAAATGTCCATATCTCGTCTGTTGAAATTATTATCTGAACATTTCCCACCAACGAATATGAAACCTTCTGCGTTTGTTTTATGCTTTCGTCTGCCTGTCATACATGAACATCCACACAAATGAATACTGGACCAATCAAATGTATACTTTTATAGTTTATGGTAGAATCAATGTAGTATAGAGAGGGATAAGCAGTCGCAAACAGAGTTCCCGTTAGACTCACGTGCAATCCTGTTCGGAACTCATCGCTCGTAATATCAGAACTATGATCTTTGTCCAACATAGAAAATAGGTCAATCAACCTCAGGTTCTGTAACCTCATATATTCCATGAGAACGGCCAGTGGGTCGCCACGACATTCCTCGATATTCATAGCAGTAGTCAGTGAAGCAGTCGCGTCCGATTTGTGAGGTAATGGTTTAAGTCGACGAACTACATGGCCATAGATGACGGTTATATGTCTTCTGATCTGCATTTTCCGGAGCACCTCTTCGAATTCCACCTCAACAGCCTGTTCCTATAAAACAACAGCTTTGTAATACTTTGTGCACTATTATTCCTTCGTGTCGCATATAAACACACCGACTCCAAAAACCCAACACATGAACTATTCACACCAGATACTATGTATTAATGCACATACGCATACGAGAATGGCGGCCGAATTCACCAGTGTAAGCATTAAAGATGTACCAGTCATTCTCTTATACACGCGAGTCTCCCATAGGGAGCATGATCCGAGCATAGCATATATAAGATAATACATTGGCTTACAAGGTCAATGTAAATCAGATAAGGCCAATGTACTCCCTTATACATGTATACGCAATGGCCCTATGGAAGACTCGCATATATGTGATATAAAAGATAATGCATTGGTACATGATTTTTAAAAAAATTCAGGAAGCTCATGTCATGGAAGTGTTAAAGGGGCATAAGACATTCGCAGTTAGATGTGGAAAATCATAAACGTTTGCAAATTGATCATCACAAAGAAGAATGTGTCTGACAATATACCAACTTTGTTCATATTGACTATAATTTTGGATTTCCTTGTCGGGTTTCTGTCACAACTGTGAGTTACGAATGACTTTGGGTGCAGTCAGATTAATGGTCATGTTGTAAGAACAACTGAAGCTCAAATTTTGCTCAGAAAAATTGGTCTCAAATCTAATGGGGTATCAACTATAACAATAGTAGGTAGTTACGCATACTCACTCCAAGATCCACTAGCTTCAGACAAGTAGATTCGCTTTCGTCTATTGTTCTCAATAAAGACAAGGCACCATCGGATGTAAGCGGGTTCAAACGGAGCTGCAAAATATATGGAACTTCCAAAAAATTTGAACCTCTGGGAAGATAAACCATTGCTTATATACACGTCAGAATTTTACGAAGTATTGCCTGCTCATAACTGCAAGGTTTAATGTGTGTGCACGCCAGCAGGGTTTGTGGTTTGGGGGGCTAACCCCGGGATCATCGAACGGGCTGAGATGCCTGTACATGCCAGCCTAGACAAAGGACAGACGGCAGTTCACTCAGCATGCGCTGGACTTGACTGCGGATTAATTCCATAACCAGTCAAGCCTGGCGACAAAAATATCACGGATCGCTCACGGCTTAATGCGTCGAGCATTAAATGCGACCGTCCCGCAAGCGATCCTGAAACAGAATGAGTGTGCACGCCATGGTGATTATTTGGAGTTTGGGATGATTCCCGGGAAGATTTGGTAGGGCAGTATGCCCTCCCCTACAACCCTAAGTGTGCACGCCATCAGCATCCGATATGTAATATACGGATATGTAGATCATGCCATGAATCTCTACTCGCGCTAACGGATTAGGCATAATTCAGCATCAATCGCATGTGCCTCAGATCTTCGAAAAGAAAGATGTTGTAAGAATTGTATACCACCCTGGTCCTGCTAATTGCAATGAATGACGTTGGTGGGTCCCAGTGGGGCATACAATGATGTTATGTTTCTCAAACCATGTTCGCTGACTGTGAGTAATGCTTACGAATCGAGGAATAGACATTATCAGTATAAAACACTCAACGTATATATTTACAATATCTTAATAATGGATGTGTTGGTTGTTGCAAATCGACCACAATACAAAGGTATATTCCTGTCGTTATTCAAATACCTCCGTAGCTATATTCAGCCTGTTCTCCAGAAAAAATCCGCACATTATCTGTTTATAAAGAACTTGTTTTAGGTATATAATCTGCTTAGTATTCCCTAATTTTGAGTCAAGAATGTGCTGAAAATGAGAGCATTTTAGTGACATTATCGACTCATAATGAGGCGATTCTACGCAGATTATGTGCGTACAATGATACAAATAAGCCAGACCACGACTTTTCAGGTGTACGCTCTTTAACATGTGTTTTCACTGTGGCCCGCGCCATAAACTAAACAACGGCTATGACTCATTGATCTGCTTATCTGCTTATTTCATAATCAAATAATAACATTATGTACCTATTTCATACTATAGATCGATTATGTGCGTATTTGCCCGAGGATGTGTTGCTATATTATTAAGATAATATTCTTAAATATGTATGTTTTTAATGTTTTATGCAGATACAGGCTTTTTTCTCGAACCAATCGGCTTAAACAAGCACCGCGAAAATTACAGCTCTTAAAAATTGTAATTTTTCTTATCTGCATCATTTTGTCCACCATCGTAGCAATTCAGAGGGACCGACCGGCATCATACCAAATTAGCAGGACCATTTGACCAGCGGTTGTTACGTACATGAAAGATAACCACCGCTGGTCAAGTGGTCCTGCTAATATGCTATGATGATGGTGGTCCTGCTGAATTGTTATGATCCGCATAGGGCAAACTGATGCCGTTACGAAAAATACCTTTATTTTTTCTAAAGTTTTTAGCGGTGTTTGGTTAATCCGAGCGATTTGAGAGAAAAAACAGTGTGTGTATGAAACGTTCAAGAACATATATTTTTTTGAACAATATAATGATGCCTGCGGCGGTGCTTCTAAAACGACGCGAATAGCCATCTTGATTATAGTCGATTTTCAACATCTAATACAGATATTTCGCAATAAATAGGTTTTTGAATGTTTGATACGCATAATGGCTTTTTCTTTATATGTTCAGATCATCGGAACACCGCGAAAAAGACAAATTGGAAAATTAACTGAACTTTTTGTTAACAGCATCAGTTTGTCCTAACATCATCATAGCAATGCAGCAGGACCCAACCTCATCATAGCAAATTGGCAGGATCACATGACCAGCGGTGACCAGCACATGAAAGATATCTGCAATATTACTATTGCGAAACTTATCTATCCTATTTAGCGTTTCAGGATTGTGTCATATGTAGTTGAGTGAATAGTTTAGTGCAGTCACTGATGCAAATATTAGCCAAAGCCTTCATGAATACGTATACAACACAACACTACAACAAACAAACCTATGCATATGCTTTTTGAAGATTTATACGCATAACAAAGCTGCGATAATTTTGGGACTAGCCCACGCAGCACATTTAGTCAGCCCAATATAAGATTTCCACGAACTTTGCACCGTTATCGTCATTAATATAAATAACCGCATGGTTTCAGATGCAACTTTGAAAAGCACGCCAAGTATATAACTGCTGACCGTTTTTAGTGAATAGGTCAGATTTGGTCAACAATTTGTGACGTCGTGTTCGTGTTACGTCTCTGTGTTATTGGGATATGAAGGGATGACCCCGTTGGCAGTTAACCATATCACCGAACATGAATAAGTTTAACACAGATGGGCTATGCAAATATTAGTTGATAGGTGGATGCAGAATTGTCATATAAACTCACCCTAAGCTTTTCAAGAGTGGCGTTGCTCGCAATACCTTTCTGGATGAACGGTAAACATGCGTGTGTTATCCTGTTGCTGGACAGATCTAAATCCAGCAACGAATTGTTCTGTTCCATTGCTTCTCCAATATTCATCGACCCTCGAAAGTTGAATCCGTTCCATGCCAAGTTCAGTGCTTCTAGAGTGGAATTGAGCTTCAACATGTAACAATTGGTATATCAGCTGCTTGAAATGCATGAATTGGTCCATGTATCTTAAGAATGACATGGTTAAACATATTATCCAGTTTGCTATTCACGAAAAGAGTCTTATGGAAAGCTGGTGGGTTCGTTAGCGTTGTTCTAGCCATTCGTGTGCTCGCGTGCAGTACAGCATGATGTACCACGAACATATATGGTCATATATGTGAAAACATACGGTAATTTCCCTTCCTACTTTCAAAGTGTCAATAACAATTGAATTCAACTTTCTGGTGACAGTCACGTAAACTTGCACATTTATATGATGGTATCCTGACATACATATTATGCTAGACGTCATGGCCAGTGCAATCAAGACTAGCTTGTTTGTTAGGTTTGTTTCGATTATTGCTCACGTAGACTCACGTTATGCGAAATATGATTGTGGGTAGCTCATTTCTCGAAGTGAAATAATATACGAAACGTTGTCACATTCCCAAACCTCATATAGTCAGGAGCATGCACATCATAGGCGGGGTGTATTATAAGTTATAAGGCGATTCGCTGCCGGATACGGTTTCACGTGAGGCGAAGTGAGATTAATATCGGACGAAGCGCTAGCCGAGCCCGATGTGATCATGCTGAGCCTTACACCACACCGTATTCGTAACGCGTGTAGCATGCTTTCAAGGTGAGAACTTGAATTACCGGTACGAAGTTCATTCATTATATTCTGGTGAGCTAAATGTGCCGCCTATCAACTCATTCAGTCAATGGCTCATAATCAGAAATATGGTGACAAAGTAAGTTTGATCGTTATTGTATGCGTCTTTAGAATACGTCAAATGTGTCAGATATATGCAGGTTGTGTTAAATAGTACTATGTTTTTAAATTAATAGAAATAAATTCCGACATATATCCCTTTTCATGGCACCCAAATATACCGTACATAAGCCTGAGGCGACAGAGTTCCAAAACATAAACAAACACAAGAAAACCATAGTCAGAAATGGTAACGCCACCAAGATTATAGTATTACATATAAATAGAAATTATAAAAAATACATAAAATATTTTGATAACAATTGCGTTTAAACAAGTAATCCTTCAAATTATTACTAACAAAGCAAGTAAATGACTGTGGGGTCACTCAACAGATTATAAAGACTTGGACTTAGTATACTGTAAATACTGGGACTGTATATTTTTAAATTTTAGTCTAAAATTTAAATGAAATAATTAAAAGATAAAATTTAGCAAGTAGTAAAAGTTAATTTTATCATTTAATTTTTTTTTTTGGTTAAATAAAGGAATAATTTAAATGTAAAATTTGGTTTAAAAAAAAATGATTGACCGTGGCTCTTCCAATAGTTGCGCGACTGACCTGGTCAATTGTTCTTAAGAAGTTGTTTTGAGAATTACTATGGAGGGACATAGTTATGGCTGTGGCTTCGCGAGTAATTGACTTGGTGACGTGATGTTAACAATCTGAACTCCAGTAAACCAAGGACGCTCCATACCAAATATAAGGTAAATAAATAATTCTTTATAAGTTGTTTTAATATTTACTATGGAGGGAAAGAATTGTGGTGCTGGCTTCGCAACTATTTGACCCCATTGTAACAAATATAAATATTAGTCACTCAGGCAATAGATGTATCTATTCTGTATATTAAGTTATTGGGTCTTACGTGTCTTGAGATGTCTAAATATGTTTTGATGGACAGATCGCGCAAGCGCAAGGGACCCCGCCAATCTTATTTGTTGTGCTTCGAATTGTTGACTTATTAAATATGCACATATACTTAAGAAACAGTCGTGTGCGAAGCGCGCTCCCGTAGGTCGGTTTTTGGATGCCAGTTAATGAAAATATCATTGAAATAATCGGTTTCCCCCAAATAAACATCCATATATTCAATATACATGTTTTTGGAGCAGAATTAGGTAGACCATATTGAACGCCATAATTCTGCTGTGGTTAAGTGGTCAATTACTTTGGACATTACTGTATGTAGATGGAGTTATCATTAGACCTCACATCCTTATATGGGATACAGTAATGCCCAAAGTAATTGACCACTTAACCACAGCAGAATTATGGGTAATTTTTCAGGATTTAAAATCCGGAAAAATTACCCACAATCTGCTGTGCTTAAGTGGTCAATTACTTTGGACATTACTGTATGTGGATGGAGTTATCATTAGACCTCACATCCTTATATGGGCTACAGTAATGCCTAAAGTAATTGACCAATTAACCACAGCAGAATTAAGGGTAATTTTTCAGGATTTAAAATCTTGAAAAATTACCCATAATTCTGCTGTGGTTAAGTGATCAATTACTTTGGACATTACTGTATGTAGATGGAGTTAAACCTCACATCAGTTTGTTGGGGATTTGGACCTTGACTTGGGACCTATTTTTTTTAACGCAACAAATGCGAGTACACCTTATACACAAATTTCTGATGTAGCCAGAGTTTTTATTGGATAATATTAGTTTGAAGCCTGCTTACATTTCAATATGTTGTCAGTTTTGTATTCTCTGCAGCAGCTAGAACTCGGCGCGTTGAAGCAAAAGTTATAAAAGAAAAATGTGTACGTAACGAGACTATAATACAAATGAAAAAATAAATTGAGGGAGGGGTGGGCATTACAGGGAACTAAGGGTTGAACCGATATAAATCTGTAGAGCGATAACGACCAATGTTGACATATTATGCATCTCAACTCTACTGTTGCAACAAGGTTATAAAATAGGGGGGGGTGTCAGAATTTTAGTCATCTCTATATAGTGCCAGAATAGTAATTTATGGACTTCTATAGTGGTACAATACAAATTAGAATCAAATGATAAAAAATATGTATGTAACACAACTATACCGATGAAAGTAAAAATAATAATTTAGGCCGGGATAAGATGTTGGTTTGGTTATATGGACTCGGAGAAAAAGGGGTTCGTACCGATGAACTGACATAAATTAGTGGAGCGATGTTGCCATGTAATGCATCGCGACTGTACTAAAGCAGCAATGATATAAAATTGGGGGGGCCCGGGGGGGGGTCGGAAATTATCTCTATCTCTATAGATGGCACCAGAATTATATAGAAAGGAATAGCAATTGATATACGTATACGGTATACTATAGTAATACCATAGACATATAAGTACAAGTATCACTCAATAAAATATTTCGTAACGTGACTATAGCGATGAAAAAAATAAATAAATTGGACTGGGATTAGAGATTGGGTTGGTTATATGTGGATAATTGGATATGGAATTCATACCGATGAAATGATACAAATTAGTGGAGCGATAAAGACCAATGTTGACACTTAGTCAGGCTACGCGGGGGAAATAGGGGTTGATACGATAGACCGAAATAAATTTGTCGAGTGATAATGACCAATGTTGACGTATAAAGTAACGCGACTGTACTGTTGCACAATTATCATGTAGAACCAGTCAAATATGGACTCTGGTGCCAATATGGAACAGCTCAGAAAACATTTGAAGGGCCCTAAAATTTATGGGATCTGCCATACAAATCGATTTATGTTGATAAATCTCTTATTTTTCAAAATTTTAAGCTGAGACTTGGTGTGTTTGAGTGGGATACGTATATATTCCTAAAATGATAGGATACAGCACATAATTATGTTTTAGGTGGAAGAAATGAATTTTTTTCGATGATAAAATTTAACAATAAGTTAAATTTTAATAACATGGGATTTGCAAATAAAATCGATTTATGTTGACAAAACTGTCATTTTTCAAAATTTTGAGTTGAGAATTCGTGTGTCTGTGTGTAATACTTATATATTCTTAAAATGACAGAGTCCAGCGCGTAATTATCTTTTAGATGGAAGAAATTGAATTTGTTTTCGATAACCATCTACGGCCGTACTACGGCCGGGTTTATCGAGTACGCTATTTTATAAACAAACTTTTGTCAATAGCCGTTTTGGTCAAACTAAACCTTTTTCGACCGGGAAAGCAGATCCGAATAGTAGCTAAGATGTATTTAGATAGAATTATCAAAAGAATTTGACCGATTAGGGTGCATTTTAAAAGAATCGAGTGGAGAAATCTTGGTGACATTTTCATAAAACACGCCGATAATTCCAAAGATAAAAGATGGCGGTTACTACAAAAAAAACAGACATGCGCACTCCAATTAAAATTACCCATAATTCAGTTCACTACACCAGGGGCTCCCAACAGGTTATACAATATTTTCAGGCTATCAGATTATTTATATTTTCGACTTTAAGTTTACAATTTGAGCCTGTCCTCACTCTATCGATACGATTTATCATAAACATATTATACACCAGTGGCGTTAACTTTACAACTTCGGCATCTACGTGATTATATCGGTACGATTCAGTAAGGTACAAACAATCTCCATAAAATACCCACAATTCAGTTCACTACATGCAGGGGCTCCCAATAGGTTATTCCCATTTATTATGGGCTCCCAATAGGTTATACAATATTTTCAGGCTATCAGATTATTTATATTTTCAACAAGATATTATTACACCGGTGACTTTAAGTTTACAATTTGAGCCTGTCCTGACTCTATCGATAGGATTTATCATATTTTCATAAACGTATTATACACCGCTGGCGTTAACTTTACAATTTCGGCATCTACGTGATTATATCGGTACGATTGAGTAAGGTACAAACAATCTCCAAGAATACATTCGCCCTGTACTCCATGCGATATAAAAAAAACAAATGCTAGTAACACCACACTAGGTGGCGTAATAAAACAAAACAAAAAGAACAAGATGACGTCTATCGGTCACATATGAATCCATATCCCATGGGGCTGTCAATGTGGGGTCGGTATCAATTACGATAAAGCTACTATCCCCTCATCCCCCGTTAGAACATCTCCATTCTCATTGGTCAATCAAGTAGGCGGGCATGATAATGGCCCATACATGCCAATATGTCTGCCATATACTGCCGCATTCTGGTATATATCTTATAACCACATCGATCAGCCGATGGCCATGCATGCAAATCAGATATGTGCATTTCATAATGAGATAATTATATAACGATATACCTTAATCGCCTTTCCTATAGCTATGGCCCCTCCCATCCGTAAATGGTTCCAACTCAAATCGAGAACTAGCAACGTTGTGTTGGTTTCTGGAATACGAAATACATAAATTCCTGCTTTATTACGGAACAGCAATGGCACAACACACATGCATGCACAGAGTACACTCGTCAACGAAACATTATTACACATGTAACTAGAAATTTTATCGTATTGTCCAAGTTCTTGAACATCGGCATTTGCTACCCATCAGATATCGCATCAATTTCAAATTATTACTTTTTGCATATAAATCCTATAATAAACTAGCACCATCTTACCTGGTTGAAATGAACCGGCCTGTCCTCAAATGTATGGAAATGCGTGCAATATTACTGCAACCCGGTGACCTCAAAACGAGCGGCGATCAGTTTTTCGGTTACGGAACCATTCTGTGAAACCAACTACCCACTTCTCTCAAACGTACGCTAGATATTTCTGAATTTAAATCTGTCCTCAAGACTGATCAAGACTCATATTTTCCTAAATGCATTCTCTCTGAGGACAAAAGACGCGATGAAAAACACTTTACGTTTTGATGAAACCATTGCGACACATTGTATTAGATAGAAACATATCCTCGTGAAAATAGGTTCATATTGGACCTAAATATTCACATATGTTCACATTGGACTTATTTTATTCCTTAATCCGTTTTATGGCGCGGGCCACAGTGAAAACACATTGTGAAGGTCGCTCTTTAAAACACTTCTTCAAATATCTCCGTTATTTCGTTAATAATAATAATTTCCTATTTCCATATTTCGCTCTATTTCTATATTTCGCTCTATTTCTTATTTCGCTATTTTGTTGCATTTCATATTTCGATAATGCTCTGTAATTTAAATATTATGGGATATGGGATTATATGATATCCTATATTCTGATATTCAATCGAACATCCCGTGCCACGTGGTACTGAGAAACCTTATCGCGAACGCAGATTACATATTGTTTGCTATATAATCCTCAGAGTATTGGCTGAGCGTAATTCAGATTCAAATAATGTCAATATGGGCTTATTTGTGTATTTAAAATAAGTTAAATAATGAGCTTATTTTCATGAGATCAGGCTGATGTGTTCCCATGTGAAAGCCGAGAGTACTCAAAACCGCATTATTGTTATTATTCTTCTTACGGTAAGTCATTGGGCCCGATTCGTCGTCTCGGGTTTAAACCTGGTCTACGTAAACCTATAGGTTTAAACCGCCGTGAGTCAGCAAAATCCGTGGTTTAAACCAGCGACCGCAGGTCTAAGTGACGCATTCGTCATCTCTGGGTTAAACCTGGTCCAGCCAGACCAGCGGTTTAGCAGTAGTGTATCTGTATCGTCGGGATAATTAATCGTACTTTCCTAATGCGGACCGCCTCGTTTTATTGATTGCGAAAATCAATAATTACGACAGCGACCATATTTTTATTGGAAATTTATAAGCGAGAATCACTCACACCTATAAAGCGTGTGGGGATAAGTTTTTGTCAATTTCGATATTTTGTTTGCGTTTTATAAGCTTAAACCGGCAACTAAACCATCTAATTCGGCGGTCCAGCTAAACCAGCTTTGTCGAGGCTAAACTTGAGATGACGAATCCGTCTTTTCTTCATCACGGTTTAGAATTGTCAAACAATCAACCAAAGGGTGGAGCTGTAAATTATCTCGAGTGAGGGCGTGTCTAAGTGGCGGCTGCTGACAGGTGTTATCATGTCACAGTTGATTCATTCGCTTTGCTCAGATATGGGCATGTTCCTTCAATATGATTTTTACAACTATCTTGTGGGTTTTTATATGGCTTGTGGCAATCACAAATACTGTGTTTTCTACGAATTCATTCGAATGGTTCAACGTTTTAATTTTGACACCAAAACGATGCTACTGCATGACCAGATATGCTATACACATAGTTTGCAATCCTAAACCTATATTGCTATATGAGTCAAATTTGATAACTTATCTCGATGTAGATCATGCAACAACGCTCTACTCTGGCTTCGCCCATAATATGCCCATAATATTCCACCAATTCTAAACCTGGGAACTTTTTGATTTTCTGCATGACGGAAAATTTATTACATTGAAAAAAGCAACGCATGTACTATATTTCTTTATTAATAGCTGTGTCTCTGTATGGTTGCCCACTTCAAACAGTTCAGGTGCCGCTTCTGGTGTGCACTCATAAGCAAATTGCTTTTACTTGACTGACCTCTTGGTTCAGAATTGACTCGATTATGGAGCCTTTATTCAGCGTCAGAGGGGCCTGCGGCCCCTTCGTGCGACAGGAACCTGCGTCACATTTGCGCACATTTTGATCAATTGAATATTTAATTTTAAAAAAAAATAATTAAATTTAAAACAAACAAATATTAATATAAATTTTAAATTATTGTTTCTTGTTATATACAACTCCTTACTCAATTTAACAACACAATGTTTTCATTTGTTTTTAATTAATTTTTTTATATTTTTAAATCAGTTGCGAACAGACAAACGAACATACAGATATACAGCTCCTATACCCTTTAATATATACAGATATACATGTAAATACACAAAATTGTTTGTCTTTGCGGGTAAAGCATCTTGTAGAAAATCTATCACTAACAAAGTGATAAACAGCGCGTGAAACTCGTGTTGAGAGACAAGCCCTTTGTCCGATTGATTTAAACCCACAAAGAGATCGGATTGATACTTATTTCTCAATGAATAAGTCCAATGAGCGCGCACGCGTTCACAATAATTTATGACATGTCAATAACCATTATATCGGCTTGTCTTTTGGTCCGATGGGTAAGAAGGTAGTTTGACTGTATGCTCATATCACCAAATCGAGTTGTCAATTAGTTGGTAACTGAATGACAAAAACGCCCCCTTAGACCCGGTTTGGCTGGACCGCCAATGCAGGTTTAAACCAGGTTTAAAATCGGATGTTTAAGCCGGAGATGACGAATCCGGCCATTATGTTTCGCATATAATTTCCCTGTCGTACAGGTAACACGCACGAGACATACATTCTGCGGTTTGGTGTATCCGGCGTTCTTTATATTCATGTTAATAATTGTCTACAAACCGAGTCCTTCCGCAATGGCCTTTCCGCCTTCTTCTCTGAATTCATTCGTCCCCAGACGCAATTCCTTGATGATTTCATTGTCCTGAAATAGTCACGAAGGGTCAACATAGGTTGCAGCTGATGACGCTCTCGTAAAATGACACTTTGTTGCCATGTTCATATGTAAGAAAAAAATAAGTCTGTGCAATATATACCAACACGCATATATATGGTGGCGCATATAGCGATATCCCCTTATTTCGAGGGGAAACACTGCGTAGTATGATCCGAATCATATAGCATGACACCACTATTTAGGAGCAAAGAAAAACGATTTCTCCAACATATCATCGCGGAAATACACACAAAATCGACCTATGATGTGAAATAGGTACATAATATGATTATTTGACTCAGAAATCAGCAGATAATGGTCTCTTTCTTGTAATTTTCGCTTTATGGCGCGGGCCACAGTGAAAACACCTGTTAAAGAGCTTATACCTAAACAGTCGTGAGTTGGCTTATTTGTGTCATTGTGCGCACATAATCTGCTTAGAATCGCCTCATTATGAGTCGACAACGTGACTAATTGTTCTCATTTTCAGCACATTATCGATTCAAAATGAGGCGATTCTAAGTAGATTATATACCTAAACAATTTCCAGTATAAGCAGATTATGTGCTGTTTTTTTTTTTGGAGAACAGGCTGACTGATTCCTCAAATAATCGGGGAAATGAGCAAGACTAAAGTCATCAGTTATTAAATCGAATTCACCGTCGTCTTTGTTAATCCACATAGATGTGTGTGAGTTGTTGATAACAACATAGACAATTATTTTCCACTGTATCAATTGTCCTAACACCGGGACCGGGGCGTGCAGACCCATGGAACCAAACTATAACACTGGTACTAAACGCCAGAGGGCATACGTCGTATTTGTATATGAAACGCCATGGTACGAAACGCCCAACACCCCACAAGAAGTGGCGTATTTTAATTTTCTTGGAAAAGTTGTATCTACTCGAAATTTTCAACGACATCACTTCCAGAAATTGAAATTCTTATATGAGGAATAGATGTTAAATGTAACGGCATATTTGATAATATGATGCGGAAATACAGCGTGCAGTTATAAAATTAAATAATGCTTAAAGATTGTGACTATGTGCATTAAAGCCACATGGCGGTTGCGCTCTATAATAGTGATAATACACCTTTTGAATTTGTCCTACTATCAGGTCGATAAATACCTTTAATAGTCTATGTGCATTGTGCATTACATGTATATGTCCCAGAAAGACGAACTGGAGTCATAAAAAAAACAACTTCGAACACGAAGATCTGGTTCCGATCAAATATTGGGACATTTGTATTCATTGCAATTCTCAAACTTATCGAACATAAGAAACAAAAGACGTATTATGGCGGTATATCGACGAATTTGTAAGATTCCTCTTGGGGTTCGAACGAGCCGTGTCCGTTTAATTACGTGTACTAACCAACAAAAGCTGCCTGAAGTGAACACCGTCGTATTCTTGGAAACCATTATCTGGAATGAATCTGAACATTTATTAGATTCTTCTTGTGTGTGTGTGTCAAATCTCTTATATGAATTCACAATTCAAATGACACCTCCTGTTTTTTTTTCAGGAATAATTTATGTAAATAATTGCAGGTTGTTTGTCACGAAACGCGGCCATGGTCGTGTTGTGATTGACTGGAGAAAGCCACTTTAAAGTCATTTAAAGTACACGCATACGACCACTTGCTCTGGCTAACAAGGTGAATGTTGAGTTTTTAAATCATGCACAATTGCAGAATTTTTCACTTGCATGACTTTTCTTGTCTCCAAGTCACTGCCAATGCAGAACCAAATATGTTTGATATTTTCAACGCCATATATTTTATAGTTTGATACGCTTTCTTCCTAACCAAACGACGCCACGGTTAGTTACGCCTTATACTAATTTACAAACAACCATATATAAGTAGCATATGTTTATAGAGAATATGAAGTATGGATAATAACGTATACGATATAAGATATATTGATAAGTTATAATTATTTTCTATTTATATTTATACACATACAATCCGTTTACCTATAACATATTTGGGTTCAGGTTTTAAGTTTGGTAAACTGGGAACATAGTATTTTAACCCTTGACATGATTATATATACCATATACTATGAGTTTAGGCTGATACTGTGCTATTATGTTCTGGCGATCAATGCATCACACGTGTGTGAATATGAAATTATCCCCATATTTAAATCGGATTGCCGTTAATAAGATGGACCCCCAGCTTCGCAATCACGTCTTTTACCGAGAGAGTCTCTTTTGTAAATTTTATTACATGTGTATCTCCATAAATGTGCACGATACAAACGCTAAAACACATGGAAAAACACAAGTTACGCTTTACTTACCTGACAGGTCTAGAACGCGGCACCATCGGTTTTTTCCAAGTGCATCACATATTGCGCGAGCCCCTGGGCTTCCCAGCTTATTCTTCACTACTCTCTACAACGAACATGTGAAACTGATTATTCTTAAGAGGGGGTAAAGTTAAAGTGGCAATATTTAAATGGGGAATTCAGTGTTAATTTTCATGACAAGATTACTCAATATTTACAAACCGTAAAATAATACTTCATGTCTTGTTGGAATGTTTGAGCATTTATCTAGTGACAACGCAAAGCAGATTTTTCATTTTCTGTTTTGTTTTGTGACATTTGATGGAAATATTATAAATGATGATAAATAATGGTGACCTACTTTATAATAATGTCCAATAATATCAAACCTGGGATGAAAATCAAAGCTATGAAAATCAAAGCTATGATATCGTCACCTGATTGGTTTGATAAATTTTTTCTTAACAATTAACACTGAATTATCTATTCAAATGTTGCCACTTTACCTCCCTCTTAAACTGATCAATCGGAGTTGACAAGAGTTAGCTAAACACTATTAGCCAGTGACTTAAGAATAACCCAACAACTCTTTTTTAGATGTGGTAGCATGAGTTACTTGTACTTGCAATTGTAACAGAATATGGAGACAAAACCCCATATCTGCAGGTGAATGTCCAACAACGTAAACCTATCAGATAATAATTCCTCAGTGTTGCAGGTTGCTTATCATGTTTATACGCACATTTAGCGTTGTATATAACTTCCATCTTAATTTACTAGCTGACCACTATCAGTGCCTGGGCATCTTCTCCGCATACGAGTTTCAAAATGTTTACAACACACTGCATGATGCATATTCTTGGTGCATGTATAGATACAACTGGTCGTTACTCGTCGGCAACTATACGATTTATTATTTATGTAATTCTTTGATAATTAATGGAGTGTATGCCTTCATAATAGCCATCACCGTTTGCGCTATACCAAGTAGAGTGGCAACTATTGCAACTCAGCAGACCTGGAGAAGATATGCCATGCAAAATCGGGACAAGATAACATTTACATTTACTGCAAGTGGTAACCCTTACGATATTAAATGGATTATCCCACCCAGTTATAACAGTATATATTGGAATGGTATATTATTCATTTAGATGGGTGTTACAATACTAAAAGCAGATGGCAGACATACGGAAACATAATTCAAGAGCAGAATGATTAATATTCATTAGTCGGCAATGTTCAGATAATAAGTTCAGCAAACAACCTGTGGTCGCTTGAGACATGGAAGTCAAATGCACCTTATAATACATGTATGTCGACTAAAAATATATAACCAGTTTAGATTCCCTCTATAATATTGTACCCACTGATAACTTAATAACATATTTGGTCCGCGTGCGCGTTTCAATGTGAACATTATGTATGTGTAGCCCATGTTACATGCACCTACCATGAGGGGAAATACGTTTTCAACATTTTGACTCAGTCGATCAAAATGTCTGTGGGACGTTCAGAATGCCTGACAGACTTGATCGCTCCAATGCTATTGGTGATAAATGAACATGCTGGTAATGGGGGTACACCATGACCATTGACCTGCAGGTGAAGAGAATCTCATTGGTGCGACTGTCTAAATTCGAAGTACAAAATAGAGACACAAGAATGAGAATGCAACAACATATGTATAACATATACACAAACAAACTTCTTGGCGCAAATATAGTCAACGTCTTCCTTGTTTAGCAATATCTTGATCATCATTATTATCATCATTATAATCATCATCATCATTATCATTATCATCATCACAATCATCATCGTCATATCAAATCGTTATTATAACATCATCATCATCGTCCTCCGAGACTACAACACCAATAACAACAACAACACCAATACAAAACATTCATATGTGTGTAATTTAAGGTTTATCAGTCGAATGAAAAAGCATAATGTACGCAAGCAAGCCATATATCTTCCAAATTCAGCATCTCATCTAAAATGTCAATATGCGCTATGTTCAGTATGCGGGTATATTTGCTTACAAGAGACGATATCTGTCATCGCTAACACAGTCCCATTCTATGAGCTGTCGTTCATAACATAGTAGCCAGAGTAAGTTTTTTTTATCATTCCATCGAGCTTTCCATATTTGCAAGTACGGAACTGGAAAAAAGTTATACTGTTCTCAGTATCCAAATAATCCAAATATGTTTTTTAATTAATACCAGGTTGAAATATGTATAGGTATTTCCTCGGCTAGAGTTTTCTATGTCAGATAACCAGATGCCACGAAGTTGATTATTCAGACTACATTTGAAATGAAGTGCCATTTGTTCTGAACATGTAGCCTGAACACGAGCCCCTATCCACCATACACTATGATACACCATGATAGGACGGATATCATAAAGCTGATACCGAAACGACACTAACGTACATGAACATAAAATAGTCACCAGTCTATGTACGCCTATACAGTAATGCTCTAAGTAAGCGACTTCTTAACCACAGCAGAATTATGGGTAACTTTTCAGGATTTAGTCGGAAATACGGCTTGTTGCCATTCATCGGAAAGCTTTCCGATGAATGTCAACAAGCCATATTTCCGACTAAATCCTGAAAAGTTACCCATAATTCTGCTGTGGTTAAGAAGTCGCTTACTTAGAGCATTACTATACACTCATAGGCATACTGACCACTGATATATCAGCCTGTAGTTAAAAGGACCCAATGCACTCGCAGTGGTTAAATGTACAAAACAATATACATCTGTAAAAACATCACCAACAAGAAGAATATGGAGAAATAGATAATCGATTATCGATAGTTCTCCAGTAACGAAATTTCGCGTGTTGAAACCAATTTTTATATAAATAATAAACAAAATAGTTTCAGTGATTTGTCAACGAACATTGCTAATAGTATAGTAAGACCAAATGTTTTAGTCTGAATATTATTTTCAGAATATGTTTCACTTTTCCAATGTTTACGTTCATGTTTCTATTAAACTTCGGCATCCTATTTTACAATTTGGTCTTATATCGGTAAATTCACTGTAACATTAAGTGTAAATAATAATGGTTTTGACATGCGAAATCTCATTATTGGAGAGTAATTCAATGTATATGTTCATATACATGTTAACTGAGACAGACTACTCACCAACTCCGTGATGAAATGACTGTTCGTCATTATTTGTGAGATATACCTCGCCGATTTCTCATTTAGGTTATTCGATTCCAAATGTATGCAGTTGACTGCGTTATTGTCCTGCAAAAAGTATATATATGGCACGTTTTGACTATATCTCCCTCATAGGCAATCAGTACTGCTATAAAGCTGTATTGTTGGTAGTTCCTATTGATTGATGCCGACCGCACACGACGAAGAAAAGTTGAGCAACAATGGTGTGCGGAGGCCAAGCTGCAAAACAGCGTTTAGTCCCATCGCTACGTTATGTCTGAACTCTGCCGGCATATGTATTTTCTTTTAAAAAAAATTGTCGGGTTTTGTCAGTTACAAATCATTCTGGTCTGATCTAGACAATTTTCAAATGAATATGAACAGTTCAGTTTCACAGAATATGAATATGAAGAAGAATTGTAACCTACAAAAATATCAAATAAATAAATGTGACATTTCTTCACATTACGGGTAGGTGCGGTAAGTCCTGGGTATTAGTTTATTACCTCAAACAACGCTTGGGAAAACCTAAGTCTATTAAGTACTTCAAAAATGTAGACTGTTCATCGAGTAACACAGGCTTTTTAAATGATGAACTATAAGATTTTGTTTTATTCTCAGGCGTGGCGTATTTTCAGAATGTTCGCCACGATCAAGTTTGGTGCTGAAAGTAGCAAGCGACAATGATGACGTTAAGTGATTGGCTACAGCATTCAGCAAAATTTAAAAATTTATCTGCCACAACAACATTGATGTATCGTGTGGGTCTGCTTTATCTGTGGCACTTGTCTTAAAATCCAAAAATATAACAGTGGGAGTTATCAATCGAAATTCAGTAACACGAAAATATATTAGTCTCACAAAACTGACAAGAATCATTGGAAAAATCCCCGATTCGAGTTCAGCTTGTACACGTATATGGAATCAATTTAGCCACATAGCAGTTTGGTGGTGATCAAGCAACACTAATTGGAATTGTCATCAAGAACGCAAGAAAACACACCGAAACAGCTACGTATATCTGCAAAATGAACGCAGCAATGGAAAGAGCTGTAATAATTAGTGCTCACAAGAAAAACATTTCCGGATATAGAACAGCCAAGAAAGAGTGTCGTGATGTAAGAAATTTGTTCTTGTTTTAAGATATCTTTTTTACCCAACAAAATAATTGTTGGCCGTGTACATTTCGGAAATAACGGAAAATTATTCCAAACACCAAACGATTAGCAACGCGAAAAAACATACCGCCTCAATGTCGTCAATATTAACCCTTTGTGTAATAAATACTGATTAATGAATAGTTCCCTCAGGAAATGTCCATATGATAAATTCAACAATCGTTTATTGAACTTATTATCTGAACATTTCCCACAAATGCATATGATTATTCTGCTCCTGTGTTATCTTTTCGCATGCCTGTCGTCTGCTTGCATTACCCGAATGCCCCTCTAAATGATACTTTTACAAATGGGTGGGAAAATCCATTTAGTATAGAAATAGTTAAGGCTGAATTGTGTTGCTTTTAGCTGCACACTATGTGTACTGCCAGTCACGATTGCCAACAAATAACATGATAATATGCAGTACGTGATTTTCATTTCACCGCCACCTTTTTGGGTAATTTTAATGGTGGTAGAAAGGAAATGTTGTAACCAATATATACATGTATATACCTGTATTAAACAAACATCTGCAGATTTGATCGTCGGACATGAGTTCTGTGTTGCACAAGTTACCGATAGTTTCAAATAGTTGACATTGATTATTATTTTGTATACACATATATTTCTGATGATGGACATGGTGTGCTAATCTCCTTAATTGCGTTGGATCTTTACACTTTATAAGATCAATAACATATAAGACAGGACTACGTTTCTATGCACAAGGACGTCACCCGTTCAAAAGTTACACTTGAATGTAGACGTGTGTGCACATTTAACGTTCTGCTAAATTTACGGAAGAAAACAGTTGGTCAGTACGACTAACTTATGTTAGTCAAACGTTTATCACCATGATGACTAATGTAGCTTAACGTAGATTAGTCAAAATAATAAAGGCAGAACATTATTCATAATGACTACGGCGATGTTAGTCATAACGACTTAGCAATGGTTAGACAAAACGACTAATTGGGTCATTAGACTACAATTGTATCTAGTCACAATGATTAACGTTTCTTAGTCACTGAGAATATGAAAATGTAATATAGTGGAATTTTTGTACAATACCAGATGATATATTATCCAGAATCAGAGACAGAATAAAAAGCATGACATAATTCCATTCAGTTCTCTAAAACACAGATTCCAATAATGGTCTGTTGAGAGTTATGACAATAGTTTGTGGCATAGCATATATGTATGTTTAATTTGTCCATTTTTCCGAGATGCACATGGGATCTATGAAATAAGAACCGTTTATCCAAATTATGTAGGCTTTTGTGTGTGAGGTGAAGTTCTGATATATACATGTACATTTTCACTTGACGAAGAACAGAGTTAGTCATAATAACTCGCTGATATGTGTGGGTTAGTTAAAGTGACTCCATCTGATTACGACTAATCCTTAGTTAGTTATAATAACCCGATTTAGTGTAGTGATAAAATCCGCACAATCGAGTCCTACGATAAAACGGCAAATTGATTACTCACAAGCAAAGCTACTGCAACGGCTTTCGTGTGTTGCGCAGTCAGAGGTTGTTCCACGAGGCTGAATGATTGTTGAGATAAGTTGTTGAAGATGATGTCGTTAGGCTCAAGCTTTAGCGATTTGCATATTGCAATATACTCGATTTGTGAGACACTTCTATCGCCAATTGTAGATGGTGTGCTGGGGGTCCTTGTCTCGCGAAGGAATATATCTGTAAGTTAAGAGTAAAGGAGTTCTGTTCGACGATATTCATGTGGCACCCGATACGATCTCAGACATATGTTAATATTTCACTTCTTCAAATTGATATTTTACGGCTCAGCCAATACACCCATTCCAATGGTCATTTGTGTGAAGCATCAATACATTATTGTTGTCGAAACTTTCAACAACAATTGGTGTACAATTTCGTAAAACAAGACATCTGCACTACGAACAATTTAAACAAACAGGCCGCCAATCTCCCCGAACAAGTCGCCGATATACAAACGAGAATTATTTCGTTAACGAGAATCACTATATTTGAATTATATGGTAGTATGAAATCACGTCATTGAGTGAATAAAATACTAAACAACTGTGGCAAATTTATCATTTCTATTTTGAATTTCTGTGTCATTTACATGTATATTAATTATTTGTTTGGATTTGGAAATAAAAATATCTTTACACTAAACAAATGTGGCATAAAAATATGATAAGTCATACTTGAGCTCTGTCACTCTGGGGCATAATTTCGTTCGTATTTGTGAGGTTTAGACTTGAAAACCTTTCGCATAATTGACACCATTCGCATTTTGAACGACAACAGATATTTATTACGAATAGCTATTTGTTATCATACTTTTTTCGGATGGTGCAAAACCCTTTTCGCATAATTGACGACAACGAGTCCGTTTGTGAGACAATCGTGCTTGCTTCTCGGAGTAAGGAATATGGGACTGCGTGTCGTGATTATTTTGTACTTAATTGTGCTGTTATCAGGTCATAACTTAGCGCTTTGTGTTTCACAGGCGTCTCGTGTTTCACGACGATGATTTAATTGGTTGCCACTGTAAGATAAGTATTACGGTCACATGGCGATCACAATTTAAGGACATAATCTCAGAGTCAACTCCCACATTAAGTAACTGAGAAACGATCGCGAACTTATTGCATATCAGGTATTTGTGAACTTTGTTAAAAATCCAAACCTGAAATCGTAACAACAAATAGGGAAATAACGACAACGAATATAAAGAACACAAATTCTAGTGACGTAGTACCCTATTCATAATAATGATTTGTCGTCGTTCATTATGCGAAAGGAGTCTAATGAACATATACGATTTACGAATAGAGTACTACGTCATTGGAGTTTGTGTTCCGTATATTCGTTGCAGTTCTCTCTAACCGTAGTTACGATTACGGTTTCGGATTTGAAACAAAACTCATAAATACATCATATATATTAATAAGATCGCGATCGTTTCCCATCTCCTCAATGTGGGAGTTGACACTGATACTATGTCCTTAATTGTGTGCTCGCCATGAGCATGGCCTTAAATGTTCTTCTATTAGTGGCAATCAAATCATTCGCCGTAATGAAAAACGAGAATCTTGCGAAACACAAAGCGTTAAGCTATGACCTTAATTACCTTATTCTCTGATCCAATTAACAACATGAATGGATATTGAGAAAACGAAATGATGTGCAAAATATGGATATAATGACCAAAAACATTTATGTACAAAATATACAGTGATAATATACCTGATAACAACATATATACACGTAATATTATGTACAAATTAATCACGACAATTGTGCTTGCCACTCCCATTACTGCGAGTGGCAAGCACAGTTGTCTCACAAACTGACTCGGTAGTCGTCAATTCCTGCGAAAAGGTTTTGGACAGTCGAAGACGTTACGACTATACAATTAGCTATTCGTAATTCTTATCTGCCGTAGCTCATTATGCGAAAAATATCTACTATACGGCCGTATATTACATTGTATAGAAAAAATATGTTTACAATATTACAAGGCATACTGCTAATACCTCAAAGCACTACATAATGCTTGCTTTACAGTTAACAGATCATGTTATCAAAAACAATGACTATAATATTCCTGTTATTCAGTAAAAAGTAACTTTTACGAGTGTTTTTGAGAAATGTCACTACGGAATAGCGTATATACATGTCAAAAGATGATAAGACAAGGAGGAAATTTTCTGGAGCAATATTGAAAATGCGAATACTAAGTCGCCTTCCACAACCAACTTCGTATTGCGATTGTGGGAGGGGTCGTAAACAGTACAAGGCTTGGAACAAAAATGCCAGATTGTAAGTTGTACCCATGCATGCTGACCGTACGTGGCCAAAGATCCCACACGTGACAGGACATCAAAGTCCACAATGCTCATCTGTCTCAATAAAAATTGCTCATATATAGAATATTAAAAAATACGTACCAACTGCATAGCCAACTTAATATAGCATTTATATATGTATAAAATTGTAAATGTGACTTTCATATGGTACCATTTATTCAGGGAAGACGGACAGGAAGACGACCAGATGGGTCATACTTATTGAGTTATTTACACAAGAGAGGCAATATACGGTACATACATAGACAACCACAAACAGATAAATGCATGTGTCATTGAGGTATCCGATATGATACAGATATTCCCATCGGAATATTAGTCAGAACATAAGATGAAAATAAACCGCACACATCGCTTGAAAAGACGATATTCATTACACAGTAGTTCAATTTGCATTGGGATACAACCACCAAGGCAGTATGCAAGGAATGTATCGGTTTTCATGTTGGCAGGAACGATAAAAGTTTCAATTCCAAATATGTCAATCAACGAATACCAAAATGCGTTTAGACCCATCCACAGATGCACGCTCCCGATACCGATGAAATAAAAGATTTGAATATGTGTGGTCGCAGCGACTGCATTAAGCGTCATTATATAGAATAAGTGGTATCAGTCCAAATATTGGCTAACTTGATACAGATTGGAAAATAATCTGGTTCTTTTCGAGAGAGCTACCAAAGAGGTAGCCACTAATATACCAACCTTCTTCATCGGAGTAGTCGACATCGAGAACTCCCCCGTGGCTATATTCAGAACCCATCCAGCTGAACGACGACCCTGTACTCGGTCGCGCATCGTTTATAGTAGGCACATGCAATGAGTCCAGCGCATGCGTCGACTTTCTGCTCCTCCTTACTGTGCTCCGGCATTGTCTTTTAGGAACCGCCGATAGTTTGTATTCTCTGGCTAACCGCTGTGGCGTGTGCGACCGAATGAGTCTGAATTCGCTCTTGGTAGTTCGGCACGCAGTTTGCAGTGCAGCAGTAAAACTTTCAATTTGCCTGAAATGCAAATCTGTACCATTTATACCGGTATGGGTGTAACTTCATGCATACCATATAAACAGCCCAACAGCTTAACTTCAGTTGACGCTTCGATTGTCGTATTTTGTTCAGCCTTGATCGTTTTTCTGTAGCAGGTCGTAACAAAAATTGTTTCTTGTCAGCCATTCCCCCGTTATGTTAAACAGAAAGCGCTCAGTTTATACAGTTGAAATCAGTCAATACATATCTGGAGGATCAACTTTTTCAACCGTGACTTTTTTCTATAGCAGGCATTAATAAAAATCGTCTGTTGGCAGCCAATATTTCCGTTATGTATGTGGATATAATAAGTTGTGAGTATAATAATTAGTCGCGCTCAGAAATACGTATGAAATTAAGTTTTTGATGTGGGGGTTCTTTAACCTAAATTTAATGGTTTGGTTCTCAGCAGCCCATAGACACTCTAAAGTCCGTTGGGTAAGATTTTAGTAATCGGGTGTTGGGCAGTTTAGTAAAATATGTTCAATGAAATGTACCAATATATATAATGACAATACACCATGCATTGTGTTAATCTGAAATCATCTGTGCAGTAAAATCATTTCGCGTGTCATTTTACTAAGTTTATAGTAAAAGTCACATGATTCCATTATCGCCAATGGTTCATCGGGACCTGATCACGCCGTGTTGTTAAACCAAATTAAAAATGGCTGACCAATTCGTTATCAGCAAGTTGACAGAATCGGACTTTATTGAACAAAAGGAGTCATTCGAAGGTATACAGATTCATTATACAACCATATATTGACAGCATTTATATCACTAACAGGTTTGTGTCTCCGAACCAGCTGCTGGATATGGATTATTTCACCCCCCCCCCCCCCCCCCCCCGCCACCATAATTCATTCAATGTTGTCAAATTGGACGTTGAGTTGAAAGACGTTTCGTACCAGTAATGGTTTGGTGCTGTTAAAAACAATAAAACTCAATTTTGTTCATTTGTTCGTTCGTTGTCTGTCCGGGTATGGGCGCGCAAACGAGGAGTATCATGGGATAGTTGACATCAGATGTCTTGAAAGGGCACTAATTAAATTAACTAAATAATTGGTTATATGCCCAAAATGGTTGGAATGTAGACTTTGAAAATTGATTCACAGGACAAATTGACCAGATTAGTGTCACGGGATTGCTACCGCTGACCTCAGACTATTTAAATTGCCACTACAAAACAATATTAATTAAATAATTAATCATATACACAAAATTGTTGGACCCTGGATGCTAGAAATTGGTATGCAGTGGTGAATTGACCAAGAGAGTAACACTGGATATGTACCGTTGATCCTAAATTGGAACTTAAAGCCATATGGTGGTTTGCGCTCCAAAATACAAATAATATTATTAGCTTTTGAATTTTTCCCTGTATCGAAATAGGTAGATAAATATCTTAACTACCTTTCTACGAGCATTCTGTAACCCAAAAAGACGCATTGAAGTAATGAAAAATGCAACTATGATCAAGGTGTTTGGGTCCCAAACAAACACAAAACAGCAATTTGCACGACATGGAACAGAAAAGAGCGTTCCGTGTTATTCTATTCCTGATATGGTAGCAATAACGAACGTTTGTCTGACTTCGGGCGAAAAATTGAAAACGGCTGGAAAATGGCTGTGACTTTGGCAAGTGTTTTTCAAAGAATATGAAACTATATTTCGTGTAGTTATCGACCTATCGTATCCGCCGTTCCAAATTACGTACACAAAATGTGGATGTTTGAATGACCCATGTCCGTTTAAAGATTATATTATCATAAATTAGCAATAAAGATCGTTCCTGGCTAGCTTAGACGATATGTAAGCACATTGGTACACTAGGATCACCGGATCAGGGGAATATAATTTGATATGTGTCTTTGATCTCAGATGACTTACAGGGGGACTAATAGATTAGTTTAACATATATGATCAACGAAGGGCGTTTATTATCAGCTCAGACGATGTGTGAGGAAATTTGCACAGCGACGTAATTTGACACGGTGATGTCATGGGATAGGTTATGTTGACCCCAGGTGACTGAAAGATGCACTATCAATTAGCAATAAAGAGCGTTTATTGTCAATTTAAAACACAGCTGTAACTTTATTAGGAGAATTTTAGGAGAATTTACTTATTCTTTAACCGCGCAACGCCGGGACCACAGCTAGTTTAGTTTAATTTAGGCAATTCGCACTCTGATATAATTATTTGTATCCATCGAAATAAATGAGCTATGTTTTTTCCATATATATCACATTAAACCACTATTATATCATTACAAAAGTCATTACATATTTGCTTATATTACATAGTGTATATGTCACTGGTGATGAATAAGCGCGTGCTTCGCGGGATACTTGGCACCGCGCCAAAAATATTACCGCACGGATTAATATTATTTCGAAAAGCTGCGCATGAGACCAATGCCAGACATTGCAAAATGATTGCTTTGTTCGTTAAAGTTAAATTATTGTCCCAATTCGTTGCGCCAAGGAAAATAGGCACAAAAACAAAGAGGCAAATTGTATTGGGGCACTCTATTTTTCATTACCAGTCAGAGCGCGCAATACTGTCGTATACTGTTATGAAGCGTCTCAGCCCACGCCGTGCATGCATGCATTTTTCAGTTTCTTTTATAAAGATTTTGATTTGTTAAAAAGGCATAGAGCTCTAGTTTTTTCATGTGATTTAAAAGACCTTCAACTCGTTATGTTGGGATATAAGATTTTATGAAACAAGTTTGATAAATTTGGTTCACAACTCTTGGAGATCCTCTATATATCTGAATATACTGTCACGAAAATAGTTAGTTTTAAACCAACGTTGGTAGTAATAAATCCCCCAACATTAGTTGATTTGACACAATAATTAAGTAATTATTCACCCAATGTTGGGTACAAAAATCGCCCAACGTAGAAGGGAAATTAATATTGGGTAAACTTTTAACCTGCGTTGAGTAAAACATTGCCCAACATTGGGTAGAATTGACCCACATTGGGTGACATATGTTTTACCCAACTAAAAAAGTTAAAAGTTACTAAACGTTCGCGTGGTGCTATATGCACCATTGTGTTGGGTAAATTTTTTACCAAATTTGGATAAAATTTTATCCAACGCGATTAATGTATATATGATATTATAAATATATACTTACTCTTCTTCTGCCATTATAAGGATAAATTCTCAATTCGCATTACGAACAAAATTAATTCTCACCACTATTGGGAACAAACTCACTTCGGGAAATGAGTCTAACATATCCAGAAACAGTAATCGATTGTATATGTCAGTATCAGTTTGTCCAAAATAACAACAGTGACCTTTTGACGATACGTTGGTAGTCAGCGCGCGATTATGTAACTAATCCTTTAAGTGATTTCCAATCTGATATATTTGATCCAAGTTCGCCCAGGTTCGCCTGTTAATTTTAACGGATGATTAGGTTTAATTCGTTAATGCTATGGAATTGTGTTATATGTTTAATCGGTCAGCATACGGTCAAAGTGCACCTCGATAATACATGTAATTGTTTAGTTTGGTTTAAACATACATCATACACGAAAGTAATAATGGTTTTTAGAAAGGGGGGTCGAGCACAATTTATTCCACCCCTCGGCCCTTAAACCAGACCAAACTTCCAGGTTTGCGGAATTCCATTTGCACCCCCTGGAAATTGCCACCTGACACCCCAACCCCGCCTAATGTTGGAAAATTTCCAACTGATGGCAATTTCAGACCAAACTTTAGACCAAAAGAAGACAAATTGGCTACTGTTAGTCTAAAAATAACAAACTACCCACTAATTTACTGGTGGAAAATCAAAATATGAGAACAATTTCAACCTATATATGTGGTGTACAATTTCCTACTTATAGTGTCAGGCATGAAATTTCCACCCGTTGAACATTTGGATCAGAGTTAGACACCCCCAAATCCCTCTGTCCTTGCATGCCGTGCCCGGGTGTAGTACACGCAGTGGGTCTATATATAACAGGAAAATCAAAGTCAGAAATGATAACACCCTCAAGATCATATTATTAGGCATATTATATAAATATATATATAATATATTGGTTTCATGAATTCCGTTAAAACAAATAACCCTTCAAATTATTACAACTTCTGCAAAATATTATAACTATAAGGTTTCTACAAAAAAATCTACTAATCGGATTAAATAGTAATAAATACACACCGATATTTCGCAATACGACATTTAGTCTAACTGAGACGTACTTCATCAGAAATGGAAGCTGTTATATTATTCATTGTATAACATACATAGCATAACTGTTCTCGCCATGACTTTTGGCCAATTATAGATATAAAGTCTGTTAACAGACGTGTGTGGTCACTCATCAAATTGGTACCTGATATCCCAAAGCTGTGCATCTAGTAGCTCTTTAAATGTTTTGATATCCTCAGCTTGAACTACACACTGGCAAGTCATTCCACTGGTTGATAACACGTTCTGTATAAGAAATATAACCTAACGTCTTTGTTACATCTATTGGTCTGGATCTTATGTTTGCCCTTTCGTCCTCGTATCGGTCTATTTTCTTTCAAACAGCTTTCCAACATCGATATTATAGTGTCCCCGAATAATGTTGTACGTTTCTATTAGGTCTCCTTTCAATATACGGTATTTTAGTGACATAAGACTCAGTTTCCGAAGCCTTTCGCTGTATGATAGCTAACATATTTTCGGAATGGGCTTTGTAGCTCTCCTTTGGGCACTTTCCAGTGCTTTGGAATGTTTGATCAGTAGTGAATTTCGAACTCGATTTCCATACCCCAGACTGGCCTGATCAGTGATCTACAATAACCTCTTTCTCTTTATAAGCGAGTGATCTTCTAATGACACCGATAACGCGGTTTGACTTGAGAATGGCTTCGTTCATAACTTTATCAAATTTCAACTGGTTGTCTATAAAAATTCCGCGGTCCTTTTCTTGCTCTGATACTAGAATTTCCGGGAGATCTATGTGATCCGTCATGTGATACTGCTTTTGTTGGTTTTTGCCGCCAAAATGTATCACATTTATTGTATTTTAATTGAATGGTAGTTGCCATGTGTTGGACCACTCAAAAACCGATTGTATCAGGCCTGGATATTTGATAGCCCTCCTATATACAGCCCTCGCAAAATTGACTCCAGGAGGGCTATTTTCAGCCCCCCCCCAAGCTGGTAAAAACTCGCCAACATGAAATTCACTTTGTGAAACTGTAACCTGTTAGGACATCTAACAAAAACTTTCTGCTAATCTCTGACATCTTCTGGTATGTTCTCAGCAACAAAGAACCAGGCTGTGTTCAATGCCACTAGAAATATCCACTGCACATATAACATGAATTCAAGAGAAGAGAGGAAGTCTAGGTGGGCTATTATCCCTTCTAAGGCAACCTAATAGGGCTATTTTCAGCCCTCCTGCAATTATCAAACTGCCATGCCTGAGTATTAGCTCGGGTAAAACATAAAAACTGTAAATGTTGAGGAGGGCTATAGCCCTCCTAGGCAAATATAGGAGGGCTATTAATAGCCCTCCCGAATTTTATAGACCACCAGCCCTGTTGTATGTCTAGTTGAAGAGCACGTTTTGTATGGTTCGAATATATTTTTGTATCGTCTGCGAACTTTTGCACATGCTTCCGATGTTAGCTGGCAAATCATTATTATAGATGAGAAATAATGCCGGTCCCAACATACTTCCTTGAGGAACATCACTTAATACCTTCGCCCATTGAGATGTAGCTTCTCCAACAACTACATGCTGTTTTCTGTTCTTTAAGAAAATGTTGATCCAATGTAATATATTTCCGGTGATTCCATAAGCTTCCAGTTTTCTTAATAGCTTTTCACGAGGAACTGAATTGTGTTCCCGCAATAAAATCTTCAAGAGTGGCCCAGCCATTGTTCACACCTAAATATCGAAAGCAATTAACGCGGTCATAAAAGTTGCATACTGCAACAAGGAGACACCCCTGAAGATACATCCGCAAATACATTGGCACGGCCAGATCAGTGTAGCAGTAAACACCCATAGGACGTAATAACGTTTAGTTCGTTTTGCTCCTAAATAGCGATAAGAGTGAGAGAGATAGAGGGGGTGGTACTACTTGTCGGTGAAAACAAAAGTTGACGTAATTTGCGCATCTTGGAGAGTGTTCATAGAGCAACTCAACACGCTTGTAAACTAATTATAAAAATTAAAAGCGACCAAGAGGAAGCGATGAAGGACTGAACGGTGGATTGATTGATTGATTGATTGATTGGGGTTTTATGTCGCTTTAGCCACTAAGGCCATATCACGACATTGCCAGTTTTAGTGGTGGAGGAAATCCGCACACTTACGGCTAATCTAACAGTGATTTCAATGGCTGATAAACTCGTCGACCATGTGCGGCAAACCACCGGCCATCGGCAAGTAACTGGCAACTTCACCAGATAACGATTTCGAGTTACAAAGTCCACGATGGAAACATGTGGATTTGAATCCTTATCGCCAGCGCTGGAAGGCGAAACGGCTTGGAGTTGTACCCCTAACCGATTGAGCCACCGAGGCCCCCTGAACGGTGGAGGAAATCAGTGAATTACATACACTCTAAATTCCGTTGGGTAAGATTTGAGCATTAAAATATGTTTTGTAAAATGTACCAAATATATAGTGGTTAATCTGAAATCTTCTTTGCAGTAAAAGCATTTCTCGTGTTAAAAGTTTATAGTAAAAGTCACGCGCTTCCATTCGCGCCAATGGTTCATCACGACCTGACCACGTCGTGTTTTTAAAACATATTAAAAATGGCTTACGATTTCGTTATCAGTAAGTTGAAAGAATGTGGCTTTACGGAACTAAAGAGTCCATTTGAAGGTATACAGATTCATTACACAACCATATATTGACATCATTTATATCACTAACATGTTTGTGTCTCGGGACCAGCTTCTGGATATGGAATATTGCATCCCACCCACAAATTTCATTCAATGTTGTAAAATTGGACGTTGAGTTCAAATACGTTTCGTACCAATACTGGTTTTGTGTCTGTTGTATACCATAGCTGCATAATATATACCCATGCAACTCATTTTTGTTTGTTTGTTCGTTCGTTCGTTCGTTGTTTGTCCGGGTATGTGCGATCACACGGGGAGTGTCATGGGATAGTTGACGTCATATGTCTTAACGGGGCACTAAGAATTAATTTACCTAAATAATTATATTACCATAATGGTTGTTATCTGGTCGTTGAAAATTGATTCACAGGGTATATTGACCAGATGGCTGTATCGGGATAGGTACAATTGACCTAAGTCTGCTTAAAGGGCACTACTAAACAATTTTAATTAAATAATTAATTATATACCCAAAACGATTGGACCCTGGACGCTGGAAATTGGTAGGCAGTGGTGAATTGACACAAGGAGTACCATTGGATATGTGCCGTTGGTCATTAATTGGATCTAAAAGATTATATTATCATAAATTAGCAATAAAGAGAGCTGCATGCCAGCTGAGAGGATATGTAGGAGCATTGGTACACACAGGTGCCACCAGATCAGGGGAATATAATTTGATGTGTATCTTTGGTCTCAGGTGACTTAATAAATTATTTTAGCACTGATGATCAATGAAGAGCGTTTATTATCAGCTCAGAAGATATGCGAAAAAATATTCAAAGCGACGTAATTTGACACGGATAATGTTCTGAGATAGATGCAGCTGACTACAGATGACTTAAAGATGCACTAATAATTAGCAATAAAGAGCGTCTATTGTCAACTGAAGAGACAGTGGTAACTTTATCCGGCGAGTGTCATGCAATAGATGATGTTTATCTCAGGTGACTAGTAAGTAATTTAGATGACTGTAAGGGGCACTAATAATTTACTCATTATTTAACCGAGCAACGCCGGGATCCCAGCTAGTTTAGTATAATTTAGGCAATTCCCAACTTGGAATAATTATTTTTGTCCATCGAAATAAATGAGCTATCTTGTTTTCAGATATTTCTGAATATACTGTGGCGAAAATGAGTTATTTTTAACCCAACGTTAGTGGTAAGAAATCCCCCAACAGTTGTTGATTTTACCCAATAGTTAAGTAATTATTCACCAAACGTTGGGCACAAACAATCGCCAAACGCAGAAGGGAAATTAATATTGGGTAAATTGTTACCCTGCGTTGAGTAAAAATATTGCCCATCATTCTGTATATGGTGTTACAGTTCCATTTATTATATATATCAGATCCTACTTGTATATATATATAAATATATATATATTCGGATTTTTCTCCCAGACCCCTAGACCGACTTCAACCAAATTTGGTGTGGTGACTCGGGGTACCCTGATGGAGTTCATATCGGCGTTAGTTTTTCAAATTTTGTTATTTAAAAAAAATTAATTAAATAAATTTAAAAAAACACACGAATTAAAATAAGCTCACTATAGGGCTATTTAAGAATCAAATAAATATGAATATTTGGTTTCAATGTGAACCTATTTGCAGACCAGATGTACGCTCTTTATATATGTATTTTCACTGTTGCCCGCGCCATCCAACAGAATAACACGTATAAGTCCCCTATGGGCTTGGCTTATTTCAGAAACAAATAAGTCGAGTGTGAACCTATGTGAATTTTAGGTCCAAATGTGCGCGAAGCGCGCACATGGGTCGCATGTACCTTACGCACAAAGGGTCCGCAAGCCCATTTGTGCAGGGGCCACAGGCCCCTCCATCGCTGAATAAAGGCTCATTATTCTCGGTTTTCAATAATTCCCAAACATTTTTCTCTCGTTCAATTTTCATAATAATACCGCCTGATCAATTTGAGGCAAAACTCCTGCAAGTCTTCACAAATTAGAATACAATGATATTCGTCTCCCAATTTATGGTCGCATCTTGGACATTTCAGATCGTTTTGTTTTGTTTTTGGAATTCTTTTTTTTTCCACCGTGAAGTCTCATTTGGCAGTCTGTGGTTAGTCATTTTTAAATTTGGAGTGCCAAGTATTCAGAAAGTCAACTAAATATATTTCTAAGGAAATTCTTTATTTTAATTTTATATATAACTTGCTTCGAGATGTCGTTTCCATTTCAGAGCGCCACTGATTATCAAACATACGTTTCCTCACTTGGTGGTATGAATTAAAGTCTAAGGAAAACATAGCTTGTTCATCCCAACCGAAGTTAATGAATATCTTATCGAATTAATCCAAGCAAATTATTTCCCACATACATTTATCATATTTGAGTGGTCCAATTTATATATCAGTCTATATATCTTCGGTATTAACACTGATCATTCCCCATTAAGTATTGTAGATCAAACGTATAACATTCTCGATTTCATTTTATATATATTGGGTATTTCCCGGTTTCGCCATAAACCATGTAGTTCGGTGTAGTTCATTTTTATCTGAAAATTGTATTTGAGGAATTTCAATTGTATTGATTCTAAACTATCAATATTCTCGTAACCCCATACTTCGCATCCCGTATAGTAGGATTGGTTCAATCAGTTTGTCCAATAAACTAAATGATATGTCATTAGACAGATTTTATCGTCCAGGGCCCTGTTTCATGAAAGCAACTTATGACATAGTTGGGACTTAAGATGGTCATAAGTTCAAACTTAAGTCATAAGTACGTTTCACGAACAAGGTCTTAACTTAAGATGGTCTTAACTTTGGTCTTAATTTTAAGATTGGTGTGAGGTGTCTTAAGATACTCTTAAAGTTAAGACCCACATGATAAGTGGCATATCGATCACAAATATGGCGGCCTATGTTATTTTGCAATTACGGAGATATCTGTACATTGTCTGGGGTGGGCAACTCGTCGTCTGGTATACAGGGTCGTGGCTACAGAGTGAGAGGGGGAGTTCGCCTCGAAATGTCCAACTACACCCCCTTAGACAACACCAAATTCACTTTAGGTTTAAACATTCCAACTGGTACCTCAAACTTTCCAAAACCAAAGTTTGGATAGGGCAACCCCCCCCCCCACCGTATAACCGTAGGGTTAGTTTGGTAAAAACAATTCAGAGCACAGGCTTATCATCAGGGACGTGGCGAATGAGTTTTGTGTGTTGTCTCCCCCCCCCCCCCCCCACACACACACACTTTGGTCAAAATGTTTAGCAATTGGAAATGTCATGCCTGACAACAACATTAATCGTACACTATATATAGGTTTCAATTGTTTGAATTTCTAACTAGTAAAGGAATGTGTTGTTTTAGACAAACAGCAGCAACCGAAATGACAATCAATTGGAAAATCACCAACTTTAGGGGCGTCAGGTTAGAAATTTCGAACTGTTGGAATATTTGAGATAACAATTGGAAAGTTTAAATCCAACGGGTGGGGTGGACATGGCATTTCGCGAACATGGAAGTTTGGCTCGGTTCAATTAAGGGGCGAGTGCAGTTGGAAATTGCACGATGTATCCCCCCCCCCACACACACAGACCAACTAGCCACTCCCGAGCATCATCGAATGTAGGATATAGTCAATTATCAGCTGTGTATGTGACCTATAGATAATATATATTATAAAATTGTATTACCCACGAATTAATCTTTTGATAAGCATTATGGCCTAGCTCAATGCTCACTTTCATCTATGTTATTCCATATGTGTGTGGGGAGATGGGGTAAAATGAGATCAATTAATGTATTGATTCTTTCCTCTTTCCAAATTTCCGTCGGCTGTTTACAAAGCAGATATGTCATATATGAAATGTAACACAAACGTTCTTTCTCAAAATAAGTTTTAGAAAAAGTGACAATTTTCTATAGAGAATAGTATTGTCGTGATTTTCAAGGCTGTCCAAATTTTTGTCATGTTTTGTTTTTGCAGGGGTGGGATGACCATTGTATAGCATACTGTATATATATATATATGATATACACACCCGTAACGATGACACCCCTTAATGCGAGTGTGCTATTGGAAACGTAGTTATAATTATATCCATGGTATGACAACCGCATAAAACATCTGCATAAAAATAATAAAAAAGTTACTCTAACAAATATTTTTCATTTCCCTTTGAATCGAAAAATGCCCTGTGTGTGTCCTGATGACATCACCGATTTATTTTGATTATTGCTACACGTAGAGAGCGATGGTCGATAATACACGTGTTATGTCGGCTCACATAAAAAAAATCGCCGCCTGATCATTGCTCTCAGTGGATTAACTCGGCGTAAATGCATGGTCGCAATCATGCATCGATCCATATAATTATATTGTCTTATTTCTGACACTGCCACTCACCAGAAAACGCAAAGCTCGTCATTTTAAGAGCCTGTGATGTACTCATGTTCGAATTTACATCGTGGAACCCATGCAAGTCTAAGATCCATATGCGAATATAAGGCCACTGACTATAGACAGTAAGATATATGCGCTGATTCGCCCACCCCACCCCAGCCGCTATCCAGCATCCCTGTCACACAATAATGTCAACTCGGACTCGGCTCTTTCTCGATAACCTTTCAATGCCGTACATACAGATTGCACAAGCCCACATTTTTTTGTTCCGGACTGTAGAAAATTGTCGATAACCAGTCTAAATGAGCGGGAACTTAACTTACTACTTAAGTTGGACTTAATCTTGTTTTGTGAAACGCGTTCTTGAAACGGAAAAGTTACATCATAAGATCCACCTTAGATCTTAGATTAAGTCCATCTTAACATAATCTTATGACATTGCTTCATGAAACAGGGCCCAGTTCTATTCAAAAGTCCAAACATTGCTTTCGTCCCAATAGTTTGTATCTGTTTTATTGATCTACAAAATCTGCCATTCGCCATCTGGCAATCGCCATGCATCTGCATAGTTTAATGTGCGTTTAACCCTTTCAGTGCCAGGTCCGATATTTGTATCAACCCATATACCCTGTGCCAATGCATTCTCTTATATATGCGAGTCGACCATAGGTCGCCTCGCATATATAAGAGATTGCATTGGCCTAACAATTTTTCATCATTTGTTATTAGTTTTTACAATTTTTTACAATTTAAAAAAAAAATTCTTACATTCTTTAACAGACTTATTTTGTAGGTTTAGTGCCAGGGAATCTTACGTTTTTCATGGGCATCAAAATTATTACTATGAATACTTGGTGATAGTTTTGAGTTATAATATGCCCCTAAGGTTTTATCCAGTTTGTTTTTAAATTCGCTATAGCATGCTTAAGCATACCCAAATAAAATTCAACCCAAACAAATCTTTTAAAAAACAGACCGTAAATTAGGGCCGATGAGATCGGCCCCTGGCACTGAAAGGCCTAATGCTCTTAGCAAACTATGTTCTGTTTCTGTCATATTTGTTGTGTCATCGGCATACAAAAGGCAAAGTATCTTAAGGTATTGTCGACATTTTTCATAATTTATGTTATTAGCTGTCAAAATCCCATCTATACAACAGCCATGCATCCAAAAAATCTCCAAGATCATTTACAAATATAGAAAATAAAAGGAAGGATAAACTTACCTCTTGTCTCACCCCTATATTACACGCAAAAAAAAGTCTTATTTATTACTTCCGTCTATTACACAGGATTTAATAACATCGTACATACTTCTTATTATATTGTATAATGTGTCCCCAATTGTATTTTTGAACAAGTTTGAACAGTAACCCCTCTCGCCAGACCGTGTCAAATGCTTTTCTGAGGTCGATGAATGTACAATAAAGTCTCTTACTCCGAATGAGGTAAAATTCAACAAGGGATGACAATATAAAAATATTATCAATGGTTGAGTTTTTTTCTGGCAGTCTTTGATAACAGCTTGGTTATTTAAAAGGGATTTCAGTCTGTTATTTAAAAAGTTTGTAAAAACTTTACTTATTCAACTAAGAAGGGTTATACCTCGATATGAATCTGCTTTATATGGGTCTCCTGTCTACTTATATATTGGGACAATCGTTCCTTCCCCAACAGCTAAAGATAAATCCCCTTGCCCGACGGTTCATATACCGCAAACATTATATATTTAGTTTCTTTTATATATTCATTACTTATCGAATAGAGACCGTGTGCCTTTCTATTTTTAGCCCAACGATCACCCCTAAGATTTCCATTTTAGTTATTGGGACATCTAGTTGATTGGCCACATCTTCGCTGATATCGCGCTTCAATTCTTCTCGATGAGGGCTGAAATCCATATCATCATTTTTATTGGCGTTCAAATTTTTGAAATGTTCATAGAATTAGCTCATTGGAACATTTCGTTTGGTACGCTCGACAAATGATTTTGTGTCGTCCCAATGGGGTTATTGTGAATACGATTTCCGTCATTGTCAACAACTTGTTTCTGCTTTCCATTTACATTGGACGTGTTCATACATTACACAGTGAATAGGGTTGTGGACATCAGGCATTAGTGATGAGAAAGAAAGCACTTCGAATTATCTCACAGTTAGAAATATGTCTGTATATCCAATTACATAATCAACCACGCTTGTCCCTCGGCATGTTGTTTTGCATATTCTGTAATCTTCACCAACCAAACGATCGATCTCAGAATTACTACTTACTTCCGTATAATCTTTTAGTCTGCCCGTTCTAGCGTTAAAATCTCCCATCAAGAGAACTGCTTCATTTTCACACCTAAATCGTTTCAATTTAGCATGTAGACCACTCTGCCAATTCCCATTAAAATACCGCGTATTCGAGTGCGATATATATATACACCGCGCCTAGCAACACACTCTCGGCCATTCAACGTTTTCCGGCTCGCTTTCTATGAGGCAAACTAACTTTTCTAATCGCGATTTCACTGCAACCGTTATTCCCCCAGACCTGCGTCCCTTTAGTATGATAGACCATAAACCCCGGTAACGTCGGTGTTGTTCTAAGACCAGTCTTGGTTTCATTGAGGCAGACGATGTCGTATCGATTAACAATGTCAAAAAATTCAGGGTAGTTACACCTATTATTAAACCCGCATATGTTCAACGATAAGAACATCAACGCTGTTCTATCATAATCGTCGTCGTAATCATCGTCGTAATTGTCGTATTCGTCGTAATGGTCATAGTCGTCGTCGTAAACGTCGTCTTTGTCGTCGTCGTCATCATCATCATCATAATAATATCCTCCGCATCTTCATCATTATCCCTAATGCCGTCATCAGCATCATCGTCATCATCATCGTCGTCGTCGTCTTCGTCATCATCATCGTCCCAATCTCCATCATCATTATCCTTTGTATCAACCTAAACATAAATGCTATCATAATCAATGTCATTATCATCATCATCATCATCATCATCACCATCATCATCATCATCATCATCCTCGCCGTCATTACCACATACATCACCACAATCGATAACATCATGATCCTTCTCATCCTCAGCATCATCCTCGTCACAATCCCCATCACCATCCCCATCGTCACCGTAATCGTCATTACCATTCTCACCCTCATCATGATCATCTTCAGCATCATCCTCGTCACAATCCCCATCACCATCCCCATCGTCACCGTAATCGTCATTACCATTCTCACCCTCATCATGACCATCACCTTCAGCATCATCACATCATCATCATCATCATCATCATCACCATCATTATCATCATCATCATCCTCGCCGTCATTACCACATACATCATCACAATCGATAACATCATGATCCTTCTCATCCTCAGCATCATCCTCGTCACAACCCCCATCACCATCCCCATCACCATCCCCATCGTCACCGTAATCGTCATTACCATTCTCACCCTCATCATGATCATCTTCAGCATCATCACATCATCATCATCATCACCGTCGTCATCAGCATCATTGTCAAGGTCGTCGTAAAAACGGTCACTATACAAAGTATTATTCATTGCATTAACATTCATGTGTAGGTGTGGCATATTAACACATGTGTGTCGTTCGTTGCTGCACTCATCCAATGAATATGTCAGCCAGTGCCTGACTCATTACAAGATTGTATTGCAATAACACCCCAATGGGCAGTTGCAAACATCCACATAATATTTGCCGCTTTTCATGTCGCATATCATATTTATGGTGACAATGTGCCTATTTTCCATTATAAAATTTAATTTTTTATCTTCTGTTATACCATGGAAATCGGTTATATTCTCACCCAATGCTGCGAAACATCCAATGCAACGGTTTTTGTATGCCGGACAATTCATAACCAAGTGTGATTCTGTCTCAACCGAGTTCGTCTTACAGACTGGTCATAAGTGTGACACAAGGCATTATGTCACACAGTCAACAATCAGCGCTATAGCTTTTAATTTTACCAGATATTTCACTAGTTTTTGCCTAACCAGTTAACTAGTTGCATGGTTTCTCGAAATTGTATCCACTCCTGACAATATTAGCAGTGACAGTATATCATAGAACTAAGCTGATACCATCACACCGATGATAGTTGATATATATGCAAGGCAGGTTTATCTCAGTTCCCCAATTGACTTGAATGAGTGGTCCAACAAATGTGCCAAATTTTCTACATCAGATTGTCCACATGTCTTCAAATTATCTTCTATATCAAACATTACTCTACAGTTCTCTCTTTTCTCTCACTGATTTCATATTAATATATCAAATGTAAACTTTGTGTCTTGTCTCCCATTCTCACTTAAACCGTTTATCCCATAAAACTTAATATCGACACACCAATCGAACGAGCCCACTACGTGTCTGAACCATATCGCACTTAAATCAAGCACACTCACGTTGGGCTCGGTCACACCATAACCGGAGACGACACATACATGTATATAAGCTATTAGCTTGTTGTCGAATCCCCTCCATACTATAACTGTTTACTATATTATAATTACTTTATGAATTATACGGACTAAATATTGTTCACAACAAACATGACAACAATGCGTGTTGAGTTGTGGTCACACTTGCGAGACATAACGATTGATGTGTCCAGGCAGAATTGATCGGTAAGTAGCGCGGCGCGCGACACACTTATCTCCCCCTGTGAACCTGTTCTGTACAGGGAGGTAGCAGTGGTTAAACTCCTGGGAACAGGAGAACGGGGGACAGTTTGGTAGCAAATGACACATATAGATGGAAGAAACACGCGACCAGGACAAACTATCAAGATCTTTGAACATGTTAGCGGCCGAGTGAACTATAAAATAACATATACAAGTATAATCAAATAGACGTCGAATAGTTCATTAGTAATTGTTGACATATACTTGTGTTCTTAACAGCGAGTAATACGTTATATGTTTACTGCTATTTTTTAAATAAACAAACGGTTAAATGTTCCTGCTCGCAGTGGTTATGGATCCTGCTGGCAGTGGTTGCAATATATATGGAACTAGAAGGTGACCCGACTTCGTCCGGGCTTTGACCTTGAATTGACCATTTTGAAGGTCAAGGTCAGGTGGGGTCAAACACCAACACCCCAAAAATGGTGGAAATCGGCCCAGCGGATACCGGGAAATCGGCCCAGCGGATACCGAGATACCCTATGCATCAAATTTCGTCCGTAAAAATCCGCCAGTTTAACCCGATTTGATTTCCACTCAAGTATATAAACGCGCCTCATATACACACGCTCATTAATTATCAAGTTTCAACGTAAAGATAAATTACCAGTCAAATGCATCGGCCGGTTAAGCGTTAACGTGATCTAACGTTGTGACCTCTAACGACGTCATAGAAGTTACGCATTGTTTTTATCCTGATGGAAGATAGTACCACTTCTTCTTGATAATTGAGGCAGATAACTAAAACGGATACATATGCATTATATATCGTTGGAAAGAGGAAACACGAAAGATTCTCACAGTGTCATTATTGTGACTGGCATTTTATTATTCGCGCTGTTTCGAATCGATTTGTAAGCACCGAACTCAAACGAAAGTCCCGTAACACAGCGTAAAAACAGATTTGACCTCGGCACGTGAAAAGTTGACCTCGGATCTGAAAATTAATATGCCTATGCCACTTCCCGACCGATAGTATCCTCACATACGAAGTTTCATCGAAATCGGGTCGGCCGTTTTCGAGTTCATCGCGAACACACAGACACACAGACAGACAGACAGATCTTCCAAAATATATAATAGACTAGAAGGTGACCCGACTTCATCCGGGCTTTGACCTTGAATTGTCCATTTTGAAGGTCAAGGTCGAGTGGGGTCACGATTTGACCAGTCCAAAAACACTGCCCGGACAAAAGTACCCGACAAACGTGCCCGTCGAAATCCATCCGGTTTTACCCGATTTGACCTTGAATTGATCATTTTGAAGGTCAAGGTCTGGTCGGGGTCACGATTGGACCCGTCCAAAACACACAGTGGACAAAAGTAACCCCACGTATCAAATTTCGTCGAAATCCCATAAAAATTGGCGATTTGACCTTGAAGTTACCCGATTTCAAGGCCAAGGTCACGTCGCACGGGCAAATGAATATGCTTATGAGACTCTCCATAAGAAAGTACCCCCACATACCAAGTTTCATCGAAATCCCGTGATATTCGGGCGTTTGACCTTGAAATGACCCGATTTCAAGGTCAATGTCACGTCGCACGGACAAATTAATAGGCCCATGCCACCCCCCCCCCCCCCCCCGGCCGAAAATACCCCCACATACCAAGTTTCATCGATATCGGGTCGGCCGTTTTCGAGTCCATCGCGAACACACACACAGACACACACACACACATATCTTCCAAAATATATAATAGATGGTAATGGCTGCAGGTGGTCTTGCGTCTAGCGGAGATTATATTAGTACAATGTGATATGACTATAATATTGGTTTAAACATACGTATTGCACCAAAGGTTACAATGGATTGGGATACAAGTTATAACAACTTAATGAGCACCTTTTCCCAACAAATATTTACATAAATGTTTACTCTAGTAAAGCCCATTAAATTGATAGCAGACCACCGCCAGGCAGTACCCTTAAGCTTACCACCTGGAGGCAGTATCATTTGGAAGCGCGGGAGTTTTGTGGAAGTTTATGTCATTAAGTTATCTTGGGGACGTCTTAGAACTATCAATTCTTCCAACGGCAGGTATTCTTAAGATGCGTATCTAAACAAAAAAGTCGATTAACATATCTACACAGGTACTTTGACAAAAATGAGGTTGCCATTGGAAAAAAATCATACAAATTTATCAGATTATTTCCGTAAAATATCCACAATGCACTAATATGATATTTTGCAATGCAAATACTTCTTTAATTTGTCTCCTTTTGTCGCCTATTTGTGTGTTTCATAATTTTATTCAAATATCGTTTCGTTCGTCTGTCCGTTGTGAAACAATGCGAAATGAATATATGCTAAAAACAAATAAACCTCACGTGACATTATTAGTAAAAGCAATCGCTATTACTCGAGTAAAGCCCATTAAAATGATAGCAGACCATCGCCAGACAGTACCCTTACCACTTGCAGACAGTATCATTTGGAAGCGCGGGCCCGCTGCGAACTATACCATTGCCAATCTATCGACCTCGACCTCGATTTTGTGATCCAGGGATTTTGTGATCCAGGGAGTTATTGGCCATCAAAAGATTAATAAATTCGATTCAGTATCTATTGAGAAATACAATTAGTGGACAATCGATGGACGATGAATGTGGAACATCCAGGTTTTTCGGTTTATTCGTCCGATAGTGAAAATGTTGATAACAGTCTCATGTTATCAGCCAATACAACTTGCTTGTAAAAAATATAGTTGGTCATCTGTGGTAATAATATGAAATTATCTATAGAAATAACTCACCCATTATATAAATGTCTTTTTTACTTATATATGTTCGCTGGTGAAAATTCGTGATATCTTCTAAAATATACCGGCGTGATTGGGGTCCTCTGCTAACGCGTTTACATCGTACCACAATCACTGCTACCTCGCTATACAGGGCCGGTTCACAGGGGATGCTTATATATAACTATGCCATAGTAAATATGGTAGAAAAATAAGAACATTGTCGAAAATCACTTTATTCCACTGAAAAGTTTCCCACTTGACAACTTCGGCAGCTGAATGTCAGAATCCGATCGAACGCTTGACATTTCCCTTGGGCTTGACTCCAATTCATCCTCTTTGATGATATCATACCGTGTTGTTAGAGGCGTGAGTGGGTCCGAATAATAGTTTTGGCCTCCGTCCAATATTTTCAAATTTGAATTGATCGGGACCGCTTTGCTAACTCGTCGGCCGAGCATGTCGCGTACGTCACCGTTAGACACCTTGGATTCCCGCCTGTGTACGTCGAATATTGAGGTTGCCTCCTTTATATTCATCCTCTTCATGACTGCATTCAGGGCAGGGTTAGTTTTCATCTATGAAAGTGAGGTTGAAGAATTATCTATACACTTACATAATACAATTCTATAGAAAAAGTGTCGACGGCTTGACAAGTGTAGCCTGTTATCGTGAAAATATTCACAATACTGGATTATTTTGAACGTCGCGTTTTAAGCCCATATAGAGCGTATTTGAGGAAAAATACGCTATATATGGGCATAAAATGCGGCGTTCAAAATAATCCCGGATATTGCCTATTCCAAAACGAAATAAGCCCATATTGGCACTATTTTATCTACCTTTTTTTCATCTACACGACTTACCAGAAAACGCTCTTTATAATGTGTTTTCACTGCGGCCTACGCCATTCAACGGATTAACGGATATATCAATATGGCTTATTTCAGAAAACATTAGTCCAATATGAACCTATGTGAATATTTGCGTCCAGCGTGAACCTACATATGTATTTGCATGAGGATATGCTGAAAGGTGATATAGTGGCATAACAGTGCACAACAAATTCCAACCCAAGATCAAGTTACATCCATATACTCACCAGTAATCATATTTGTATATTACGGACACATATTACACGGCATCTATAAGGCACGACGTTGTGTTTGCAGCTACTTGTTTTAAAAAGTTTTTTAAAAATATTACAGTTTTAAATTATAATAGGCTTCACTGCATCAATAATGTACCCATGATATATTTCAATTTCCTGATATAGGATACATTGGTTTCCGAGATTGAGACAGTTGGTATTACGTATACATGCAGTTGTATATGTTTGGTGTTGTTAGTGATTTAGTCAGTTTAACATCTAACATGCATGTATACATGTATGTGTACTATAAGAGATAACCAGCCAAGTGACATCTCGTGATATTATACCTTTTTGCGCATGAGGAGCACCAACTTCCGGCGTATACGGCCAACTTCAGTGTCTTCAATATCAACTCCCTTGCTTCCGGTCTGATACAACATCTGCGAGAGCTTTCGTCTGTGTTCAGCTTGTCCTGACAATAATTCCCTGTCGAGATGAAACAATTTAATGACGGTTCTAGCACCATGGTCGGGATTATGCAGATGTAGCGGATAATCCGATTTGTTTTATCAAGCCCTGCATAAACTTCATACTAACTACATGTCATGCATTACATCTATGTAGCCAAATACTCACACGAAAGAAGGTAATTAATTATAAACTGACTTTAGATGAAAAAACAAACACCTTGAAAAACTTAACTTATCAGGAAAATATCTGACTGAACTTCGCACTATTTTCCATGATATATAATTTAGTATTTATATCCACCTCATATGTTTTAGTAAGACACGTGTATTATCGGCACGTACAGTGACATACGAGATTAGGACAATCATATCGATGTCGATGCAGGAACTTTTTCAGTTCCGTTAACTACAATTTGTATTATGGTGTTCAATTTATGTTGGGTTATTTAGTTTTTCCTGAGATAAACATGGGTCATAAGGGTGGTTGAACGAGCGTGTCAACGTGACAAGACACATTTAAAATTTAACTATGTGTTTTATTGAAGGTCTCTGTACTTCCTCTTTTGGTTGTAATATGGAAATCAATATTAATTTGTTTAACCCCAGCCATTTCGAGATCGTTGTTCCTTGCTGAAATGTGATTATGTGATAAAATGGATCTCAAACTCGTCGCAATTATATACGAAAGTTATGAAAGATACGGGCGGTGTTGGCGGTGGGTATGCTGTTAAAATATTCAACTCCGTCAAAAACCGCCATAAACAGAAAGAATAGTAAAATATAGACAGACATCGTTCTTACACCAATCAGAAATATGGCATAAACAGTATGTTATTGTCAATTATGTTTGCAAAAGCAAAAGCAAAAGCAAAAAACGTTACGTTTCCTGGCTTTTGTTTAGATCCGGATATGGTAAACACAGAGAGCGTTATTTGTTACGGTTTTCCTGATATGGAAATAATAAAGACCGTTTATATCTTTTGGTGTGATTAACCAATGGAATTGCGCTGTGTTATGTAAACACAAGCAAAACTTCTACAACATGAGCAGGCTCTTGTTTACGTACACCATCGTACGTCTTGACGCGCTGATTATGTTTGGCATATGAACACAACTATACATATTTTAAATTCCTTCTGTTGATGGCGATTTGAACAAATATGAATATTCTGCAATGAACGCCACCCGTGCCTTTAACCTCGTCCATTATTTTTTTTAAAATAGAAAACGTTCAACGTGTGGGTCAATTAACAATCCATAATTGGTGCTGTTAGGTTGCGGTTATTTTGCTGGTCGCATGGTGTGAATCGGTTCACGGACAGGTGAGTAAAGCAATTTCGAAGAGTATAGCAATGGGGGAAATGTTCGGTTATGTTTTAAATGAGAATAGAAGTGTTAATTTCAAGAACGTTATACATGTAGCATGCATGTGACACTAACAATTGACAACATGCATACTGGTACGCCACATAAAGGTATGATTGTGGAGTCGTGGGAACGTATTGCCGAGAGGAAATTGTCAATGTTTACAGTAAAGAGCGGCTATTTTAACTTTAGAGCTTATTATAAAAACGTAACGTATGTTCACCGTGTGTGCAACTGTCTGAATATGAACTGCATAACTATGTTTTAAGTATATTTTCAGCGGTATTCAGAATTGATTGGAAAAAAGGGTCAATAGGAACTTTGTACATCATACAACTGATTCATATAAGTCAAAATACCATTTATGCACAACGCGTTTTAATTGCAAATTAAAAACAACAATTATACAAATGCAAACACCACAATTCGTGGTGGGGTTTATAAAAGGAGTGTTTTATGATACTATAATAGTGAAATGTGAGGGAATCTCTGCTCTTTGAGTACTTCTTAGTTCTATATGTACTGGTCACCATCAGAGGGTGAAAAGTTATTTGCGGCTCGACATGTGACCACCCTCGTGCAGCCAATCAAAAGGAAGGATAATGGGGTAAATGGTGACAATGCCATATATGTCACATAACAATGCCCATCTAAATGGCTACACTTGTCCTCCAATCCCGTCACCATATTATTTTTGTAATTAAATATGTTTAACTAAATGCCATATATCCTTGGACAAAGACGACCATTCTCAAGCGTCGCACAAACTTACGAATAATCTATTTCTCCGTCTCCATCTAGATCCAGCTTCTCGATGAGTACGTTCAAACAGTTATCAGTGAGTGGGATATTGGCCTCCTGTGGAGAAAACAAACGAGAAAATAAATTAAAGTGAGAGGCATATATAGCATAACCCCGTCTGACTAAATCAGAGACTGCCTAACAGATTCACATTACATGTAGTCTCAAACAAGCATGCATGACCCATTTCGACTTAGAAAATGCATTAAAGAAGTTGTACATAATAACTCCAATTTTAGTGAACAGATGGTGAAACAAAGTCGAAGAAACGATATGCCACAAGTTACAATAATCGTTATCCGTTGATTCATAATGGGTTATGTTAATTTCAGCACTCTACTTTCTTGCGGTCGATGTGACAACCACATTTATAATGAACTGAATCTCTTGATTGTTGCAAGAGTTGTTGGCATTTTTTATTTAAAAATGATATTCTATATTTCTAACCCTTTAATTTCCAGATTTTGCAAAATGTGCCAACGAACCCTTCTATTATGTTATATCGATGTTTCTTAGAAACGTGAGCGGTTACTGTCAGTTGCCAGAGCAGGAGGTACATCTATCTGTCCGTTGTATTTGCAGTGCAAATGTCCTACAGCGTTCAATGCATTCACAATTCGTCTCTTTTTATCATACTTTAAACATATGCGTGTCGCAATCCTCTTTTCTTGTCACTTGGTGGCATACAGTCTGGTGTCTTTTGATGTTAAGGACAGACAATAGTTTTTTTAAAGAATTTTTAAGGTCAATATCAGACATGCAATGCTAACAAAGTATTGCGTTTTTCCTTGTGAAACAAGGGCATTAAAACTCAACAGATAGACAATAAGTCATCTATCATTGTCAGTCCTCGTCAAACTATATTACACCTTCAGTCAGGGCATTTCGTTTTTTAGATGACATATCATGCTATTGTTAAGCGTGTACCAAATATGGTGGCCCAATTATCGCACTACCCCCATGCTCGATCAATAGGCCATCACTAACCCACATCCACACGTATGTCATCCTAATTAATTTGGGTTCGCTTATTTTGTCGGTGTGTTATGGCGACCAAATTGCTTAAATTATAGATGTGTTAAATAGCCAGGCTCAGTCACACGTGTGTTAACTTGTAACGTGTGTTTCCGCTGCCAACGGAGATCACAAGAAACCCACGTGATCGTTTGATCTACTCGTACACAGTCAACCCGTTTAGAAGTTTTGTATGGGAGGCCAAATTAACTTTTAATAATTTTTTGCGCTTAAACGCAATTTTTTACGCTGAAACAATTATTTACGCACTAATATAATTACGCTTAAGCACAAATAAGTTATTTGCAATAATTGCGCTTAAGCAAAATTAATTGTGCCTAAGCGAAAATAAGGAAATTGAAAACCATTACCTTACACACCTTGTTGATATTGGCCGAGTCCACGACACATTAGCAATCCAAAATGAGTGGTGTTAACTTTTCCCATATCATAGGGAAGATCTATATTGATGGGGAATGAAATGTACATAATTGTGCTTAATCGCATACATTTGAGCTTAAGCGTAAACAAGTATGCTTAAGCGCAAATAGTTGTGCCTGAGCGCAAAATATTGTGTTTATAGTGCGCAAAATATTTGTGCTTATGGGAAAATAATTATTAAAAGTGAAATTGGCCTCCCATAGTTTTGTGTCCAACGTGTAGCGTGTGCGATCTTGTAGCGAAGAGGAGTTATGCAAAATATTCTGATAGCCAACTGAGCCCAATGTTCTCGCCACCCGACAATTATTTACAAATCTCGCTAGACGTTAGCTGATATCTAAAACGTGCATGTTTGGCGCCGTAAAATCATCTGGCTAATAGGCAGGCAAGCTGAAAAAGAGAGTTCAGTCCCCTCACTACGCTTTGCATGACCGCAGCCGGAATGTGTATTTTCTTAATTAAATCTAACATTTTTTTATTGAAGTGTTTGTCAGTTACAATTCATTGTGGCTTGATCTAGATAATTTTCAAATGAATATGGACAGTTCAGTTTCTCATAATAACGAAGAATGAATTGTAACCTACAAGTCTCAAATAAATAAATGAGTGATTTCTTCACATTATGTGTATAGGTGCTGGCAAAGTTATGTCCTGCGTAGCAGGGAACTGAACTCTGCATGGAGCTTGATAGGCAGGTTGCCAACAGCAAGTTAATTAATCAAAACATTAATCGGGGTGAATATATTTGTCACGGTATGTTGCTTGTTTTTGATAAGGAGAGGATTTATCTTTACTCCACGACACATTTCAAAAGTGTAACCTTCAGGTACCAATTATCAGTTTATAATATAAGTATATGGAGAAATAAGTAAGTGGTATTGGTCCTAAATATTGTATTAATTGAGCACAGCCAAGCTGTAGCATTTAACATCGATCTAATCAGCTGAATTCTGGTCTCTGACTTAGACCACGTCACCACCCTGATTAAATAATCAAGTCTGGACCTGGGCCCTGTTTCATGAAAGCAACTTATGACATAGTTGGGACTTAAGATGGTCTTAAGTTCAAACTTCAGTCATCAGTGCGTTTCACGAACAAGGTCTTAACTTAAGATGGTCTTAACTTTGGTCTTAACTTTAAGACTGCTGTGAGGTGTCATAATATAATCTTAACGTTAAGACCCACGTGATAAGTGGCATATCGATCACAAGTATGGCGGCCTATGTTATTTTGCAAATTACGGAGATATCTGTACATTGTCTGGGTGGGCAATTCGTCGTCTGGTATACAGGGTCGTGGCTACAGAGTGAGAGGGGGTGTTCGCCTCGAAATGTCCAACTACACCCCCTTAAACAACACCAAATTCTCTTTGGGTTTAAACATTCCAACTGGTACCTCAAACTTTCCAAAACCAAAGTTTGGAGAGGGCACCCCCCCCCCCCCACCGTATCCCCATAGGGTTAGTTTGGTAAAAACAATTCAGAGCACAGGCTTATTATCAGGGACGTGGCGAATGGGGTTTGTGTGTTGTCCACCCCCCCCCCCCCACACACACACACACTTTGATCAAAATGTTTAGCAATTGGAAATGTCATGCCTGACAACAACATTAATCGTACACTATATATAAGTTTCAATTGTTTTAATTTCTAACTAGTAAAGGAATGTGTTGTTTTAGACAAACAGCAGCAACCGAAAATCACCAACTGTAGGGGCGTCAGGTTAGAAATTTCGACCTGTTGGAATATTTGAGATACCAATTGGAAAGTTTAAATCCAACGAGTGGGGTGGACATGGCATTTCGCGAAAATGGAAGTTTGGCCCGCTTCAATTAAGGGGCGGGTGCAGTTGGAAATTGCACAATGTATACCCCCCCCCCCCCGCCCCACATAGACCAACTAGCCATCCCCGAGCCTCGTCGAATGTAGGATATAGTCAATTATCAGCTGTGTATGTGACCTATAGATAATATATATTATAAAATTGTATTACCCACGAATTAAACTTTTGATAAGAATTATGGCCTAGCTCAAAGCTCACAATCTCCTCTATGTTATTCGATATGTGTGTGGGGAGATGGGTTAAAATGAGATCAATTAATGTATTGATTCTTTCCTCTTTCCAAATTTCCGTCGGCTGTTTACAAAGCAGATATGTCATATAGGAAAGGTAACACAAACGCTCTTTATCAAAATATGTTTTAGAAATAGTGACAATTTTCTATAGAGAATATAATTTTTATTGAGTTTATGCCCACGCCCATATGTCGTGATTTTCAAGGCTGTCCAAATTTTTGTCATGTTTTTTTTTGCAGGGGTGGGATGACCGCTGTACAGCATACTGTATATATGATATACACACCCGTAACCATGACACCCTTTAATACGAGTGTGCTAATGGAAACGTAGTTATATATATCCATGGTATGACAACCGCATAAAACATCTGCATAAAAATAATAAAAAAATGTTACTCTAACAAATATTTTTCATTTCCCTTTGAATCGAAAAATGACCTATGTGTGTCCTGATGACATCGCCGATTTATTTTGATTATTGCTACACGTAGAGAGCGGTGGTCGATAATACACGAGTTATGTCGGCTCACATAAAAAATCGCCGCCTGATCATTGCTCTCAGTGGATTAACTCGGCGTGATTGCATGGTCGCAGTCATGCATCGATCCATATAATTATATTGTCTTATTTCTGACACCACCACTCGTCAGTAAACGCAAAGCTCGTCATTTTAAGAGCCTGCGATGTACTCATGTTCGAATTCACATCGTGGAACTCATACAAGTCTAAGATCCATATGCGAATATAAGGCTACTGACTATAGACACTAAGATACATGCGCTGATTCGCCCACCCCACCACAGCCGCTATCCAGCATCCCTGTAACACAATAATGTCAACGCGGACTCGGCTCTTTCTCGATAACCTCTCAATGCCGTACATAAAGATTGCACAAGCCCACATTTTTTTGTTCCGGACTGTAGAAAATTGTCGATAACCAGTCTAAATGAGCGGGAACTTAACTTACTACTTAAGTAGGACTTAATCTTGTTTGTGAAACGCGTTCTTGAAACGGAAAAGTTACATCATAAGATCCACCTTAGATCTTAGATTAAGTCCATCTTAAGATAATCTTATGACCTTGCTTCATGAAACAGACCCCTGGTCTCGAGAAACTACTTGGGGCCTGTTTCATGAAGCAAGGTCATAAGATTATCTTAAGATTGACTTAATCTAAGATCTAAGGTGGATCTTATGATGTAACTTTTCCGTTTCAAGAACGCGTATCACAAAACAAGATTAAGTCCTACTTAAGTAGTAAGTTAAGTTCCCGCTCATTTAGACTGGTTATCGACAATTTTCTAGTCCGGAACAAAAAAATGTGGGCTTGTGCAATCTTTATGTACGGCATTGAGAGGTTATCGAGAAAGAGCCGAGTCCGAGTTGACATTATTGTGTGACAGGGATGCTGGATAGCGGCTGGGGTGGGGTGGGCGAATCAGCGCATGTATCTTAGTGTCTATAGTCAGTGGCCTTATATTCGCATATGGATCTTAGACTTTTATGAGTTCCACGATGTGAATTCGAACAGGAGTACATCGCAGGCTCTTAAAATGACGAGCTCTGCGTTTACTGACGAGTGGCGGTGTCAGAAATAAGACAATATAAGTATATGGATCGATGCATGACTGCGACCATGCATTCACGCCGAGTTAATCCACTGAGAGCAATGATCAGGAGGCGATGTTTTTTATGTGAGCCGACATAACTCGTATATTATCGACCACCCCTCTCTACGTGTAGCAATAATCAAAATAAATCGGCGATGTCATCAGGACACACATAGGTCATTTTTCGATTCAAAGGGAAATGAAAAATATTTGTTAGAGTAACTTTTTTATTATTTTTATGCAGATGTTTTATGCGGTTGTCATACCATGGATATATATACAACTACGTTTTCATTAGCACACTCGTATTAAGAGGTGTCATCGTTACGGGTGTGTATATCATATATACAGTATGCTGTACAACGGTCATCCCACCCCTGCACATACAAAAAACATGACAAAAATTTGGACAGCCTTGAAAATCACGACATATGGGTGTGGGCATAAACTCAATAAAAATAATATTCTCTATAGAAAATTGTCACTATTTCTAAAACATATTTTTGATAAAGAGCGTTTGTGTTACCTTTCCTATGACATATCTGCTTTGAAAACAGCCGACGGAAATTTGGAAAGAGGAAAGAATCAATACATTAATTGATCTAATTTTACCCCATCTCCCCACACACATATGGAATAACATAGAGGAGATTGTGAGCTTTGAGCTACGCCATACTTCTTATCAAAAGTTTAATTCATGGACAATACAATTTTATATTATATATTATCTATAGGTCACATACACAGCTGATAATTGACTATATCCTACATTCGACGAGGCTCGGGTGGCTAGTTGGTCTCTGTGGTGGGGGGGGGGTGTAAATCGTGCAATTTCCAACTGCACCGCCCCTTAATTGAACCGGGCCAAACTTCCATGTTCGCGAAATGCCATGTCCACCCAACCAGTTGGATTTAAACTTTCCAATTGGTATCTCAAATATTCCAACAGTTCGAAATTTCTAACCTGACGCCCCTAAAGTTGGTGATTTTCGGTTGCTGCTGTTTGTTTAAAACAACACATTCCTTTACTAGTTAAAAATTAAAACTATTGAAACCTATATATAGTGTACGATTAATGTTGTTGTCAGGCATGAAATTTCCAATTGCTAAACATTTGACCAAAGTGTGTGTGTGTGTGTGGTGGGGGGTGTAGACAACACACAAACCCCATTCGCCACGTCCCTGATGATAAGCCTGTGCTCTGAATTGTTTTTACCAAACTAACCCTATGGTTATACGGTGGGGGGGGGGGTGCCCTCTCCAAACTTTGGTTTTGGAAAGTTTGAGGTACCAGTTGCAATGTTTAAACCCAAAGAGAATTTGGTGTTGTTAATGGGGTGTAGTTGGACATTTCGAGGCGAACACCCCCTCTCACTCTGTAGCCACGACCCTGTATACCAGACGACGAATTGCCCACCCAGACAATGTACATATATCTCCGTAATTGCAAAATAACATAGGCCGCCATACTTCTGATCGATATGCCACTTATCACGTGGGTCTTAACTTTAAGATTATCTTATGACACCTCACAGCAGTCTTAAAGTTAAGACCAACGTTAAGACCATCTTAAGTTAAGACCTTGTTCGTGAAACGCACTTATGACTGAAGTTTGAACTTATGACCATCTTAAGTCCCAACTATGTCATAAGTTGCTTTCATGAAACAGGGCCCTGGTCAAGAGCTGGGATCGGCGATTATTGTCCAATCAATCTCTAGACAAAAGTGTTGTGTGTTGGTGTCACCAAAGCGGCTTATGTCCGTATTGCGTGTATAGAGGTACATGTATGCCGTCGCCGTTAGACGGGGATCGCGAGGCAGGGAGTGATGCGGGTTCTCACGCTATAATTTTCAACAGCTGGAACAGTTCATGCCTGAACCAACTGGAAAGTTCAGACCGATCGTGGCTATAGGTTGGGATAGTCCCGATAGTTTAAATTTTTGCATGATCAATGGTTTGGTTTGTTGATTAGGGTTTTATCGCCGTTTCAGCCACAAGTTTTAAGGGTGGAGGAAAGTCCACGAAGAGAGTAAATTTCACCGAGTAATCACTCCGCTGCGAGTAGAAACGACCGACACCGGAAAGCAACCGATAAACTTGCCGAGGTACACGAATCAGATTATCGTCCCTTTGCGTGGATCGCGAACCCGCATGTCGCTGTTCGAACTAGCGTCGTCAGCGCTAGACGGCCTATCGCGGCATAATGTACTGAATATTCTACCGACGGGCTGACGGGACCACCGGTGTCCCTTCCAATCAATAAAATATTGTGTTTTCAAATAAGAATCAACTATTTCGACTTTGAGTCAACATATTAAACTGAAATTACATTCAGTTCAAGAAAATCCACCCCCCTCATATCTGGATTATTGCGTTATGTTTGTAATTTCCCTACACAAATTCAAGAATCGTAACTCTATATAATTAGTTGCTTGTAACCTATAATTGTAAAGAAAATCGAACTTTGATCGTATAAACCGCGCCGACGAAGCTTGGAAGTAAAACTTTGACATTTCGGCCTCTAAAGGCGAAACGCGTGCGGGAAGCGAGCGACGAGATACCAAAAATCTACACTTGGGCGTCTTTAGGCCGCGGCGGGCGAAACAGGCGCCTGTGTTTCGTTCCCGACCGAGGGTCCCACGGCACGGAGGCTAAGGAATTTTACAAAAAAAGCTTTACTGTGATACAATAGAAATATAGGAGTCATTGGACATCATATTATCTCCCAGCGGTCCTTTAACCCACATACCCCATTTTAAAATGAACCATTTTTTGGGGGGTAAGAAATAACACCTATAATCGCATCCTGATAACTCTGGAAGCACAGTTTAGCAGAAAAGATACTAATGTCTCATGCCATGCTTGTCATAGACATATATACTGCACAGTGTCGCATGTACCATGTCCATCCACTCACTAATGGGAATATTATGACCACAAATGTGACCACACCAAAAATTCACGGTTTTTCATCATAATTTAATTTGTAGAAAGGCATATATATAAGTTTTGAAAACTAGTTACGTATATCTACCATATGCCTTAAGGAATTTATCTAATTTTTAACAGTACAATGTTTAATTGGATTTGAAATACACCCAACCCCCTCAAAATTTCACCATCCGACGATGATTTGGTTCAATGATAGGCGGATGTCCCTTTAAATTTCAGTACTTTTTTAGGAGTTTGAGTCGAATTCTTAGTATAGAAATTTCCAATACCTCGATCGTGCTATTTTGAACATTAAAGGTCCACCCATATGCACAAAATTGATGATTTTCAGAAAATTACGCCTCCGGAAAAAGTTGAAGTTCCGACGACAGAGGGTTAATAATTGTCTCGCATAATCTGAAAATGGGTCGGTAGGGCAAAACAAGACAGACTTTGTTTATTAGTGCTTCTAAATTCGCTGCCCTGAACAATATTTGAAAAATGTGAATTTTCTGCCAATAGGTTACAAACAACTAATTATTTCCCATAGGTGACAGTGTTAACTAGAAGTCCCGCCGGCCATGGGTTAAGCCTATTTGAACTTCAAGTGGTCAATATTCCCTTAGAACGTCATCCGCTGCACCAGTCTGTGACTCAAACGCGCCCTTTTCGGTATTGTTTTCTGATCGGTTGAAAAATAATGAGGTATATACATGTTCAATTAAAATATTACAAACTTACAGATGAGATATTCAGTTGTCTCTGTGGTTGTAAATTTAGTGGGGTGCAAATGGGAATTATAAGTTGAACACCCCGACCAAAGCAAAATCCCTCAAGTCACGTCCCTGTACGTTTCACCCATGTCGACACTCACCTGTTCGGAACGATTGTGGCTGAACGGTAACGGCTGCAATTATCAAGTCCCTGTCTTATATTTAAATCATGCTGTGAACGTGGTGATTTATAGTTGGAGGGTTGGGTTTCCTCAAAATACTAATCACAAACTTAGATTTGTGTCGCAGCCAAACTTTGGTCAAAGCTTTTAGCCGATTTTAAATGTTAAGGCTTAAGAAACTGGACCAAAATAGAGTATTAGTCAAAAGAAGGGGGTCATAGTTTAAATATTTACACAATATCTTTTATTTTATAGCACGTTGTGATGTGGTGGGTCCCGCTTTTTATGAGGATAAAATATTGCGCTGAAAAAAAAGAAAAAAAAAGCAATTCCATCAGTTCTCACAGGTTTTCATTGCTGCTTTCAGTTATTCCTGTGATGCCAACGTCAGCTCATTTAATTATTATCGTGATTTAAATGGTATGAATATTGAAATGTATACAGATTGCAATAGTGCCCCCCCCCCCCCGCGAAAACACACACTACTTTATGCGCCGCCCCATATATACGTGCCTGCTTTAGATTATGGTAGTAGAACTGAGTCTCAAATAGCAAATAGAAAGTTATGTAATTAAAATAGAGACTGGCCGACTATTTGGTCATTTAGCCAGGGATATTCACCATGCATGTGAGAGAATACCCTGCTGTGCATGTATACACATCTGTGTTGCATATATGTGTATACTGGTAACCTAATGTGTGTATATATGGATGCCAAACCGTATTTGGCAAGTTTCATTAACAAGTGTTTTTTTCCCTGAGATCTCTGGTACTTTTCATTAAGCTTATTTGAATGGTATTCCATCCGCATTGTTATTTAAAAAAATTCATATCATATGTCTATCATATCCTTCTATTATCACCGTTTTTCGTCAGATTTGATGGAGTGGATCCCCAATTTACCTTGTAGAAAACTTGCATTGGATAGGTGGGTGTCCACGGGGTGGTGGGTCCCAAAAAATAAAAACCCAAACATTTCAACCTTGTATATGTATTTTTCCCCAGGCCCCTCTGGTCACAATAATAAATTTTCCAGTCATTTTCGTTTTGTCTTAATATAATTTTGAGAGTTTTTGCTGTCATATTGTATTTTCCAGTCCAGTAATAATTTATTCCCAAATGATGAGTTAGTGCTTGCATGACTAGCTCAGACCTCAACTTATTTCAGAAACACAGTGCAAAGACACCCGTATCCAATACGAATCGTGTACCCATTGCAAAATTACTATCATTCCCTACTATCCCTGTCGACCACACCCATCGATAACAAATGCGCGTAGAAATAATAGAACGAAAATATGACCCATTTCATCTAACGGCAGTTTTCTATCAAACAGTCGAAGGATATTATAAATAAAAATCAACTATAAAGCCAGCTAATCGCACGCATAATTTACAATCAAATTACTAATCTGTATCGTTACTGCGAAACCAGAAATCGGTATTCTCGTCTAAGGTTCAAGTCTGGGTTAAACACAAATCTCAGACAAGGAGGGAGACTAGGTCTCAGTTGAAGACTATTACCTATAACACACATGACTATCGATTATATTAAATTTTGTCCAGTTCATATAGAATTATAATATTTCCTCTACACGACATAGCAATATAACACAATTCCTATTTGGCTAACATAAAGATAAATTATTCCAAAAAATACTTATGTTTCTGTGACCAAAACTTGTATGTTACCACATGGTTCGAATTGTGAACAGAGCTGATACAGGATTGAATTACAATAAGAAGGCAAACCATGAATTATGTAAACATGAATTTCAAAAAGACGAGAATACGGACAAGTGCGGACCAATGATCCCAGCTGACTCGATTCGAAGCAAGGTAACAAATCGCAATCACCGTGGTCTGGGCTTGGTCTAGACTATAGTTTGCGTGAAACCTGGTCCAGACCAGAGACCAGAATTCGGGCGAATATGTTTTGACACGCTATAGGGTCTGTTCTCACCAGCGCTCGTACCAGCGACGTGTCGCGGTAACGTGAAGATAGTTGTCGTTCAATGGTGGAACCAGTTAACTTCGTCAATCAACCGCGTCCTCGTGATGACCAATTTCACCTGGCCGGCGCCTCGCCTAGCTGCCATAGCTGTTCTCACAACAACATTCCGAGAATTTAATTAACGAAGTCCGGAAATGTTCATAAATATAACCAAACGGAGAATGCCTGACAGGGACGTAACTATGGTGGTTGCGGTGTCCATGATTGAAATATAATTTGCCAGCATTGGGAAATTTCAGCCTTGTTCATGGGAATGTTGCATATGGAAAATGATCAAACCATATTTTCGGGTCTTCCTCGTGTGTGGTGGTTGGGGTCAATTGGCAATTCCAAGTAAAAACCTCGTTCTGATGGCACGTAGATCTATTGTAATAAACAGCCACCTCATTTCTTGATTTCGTTAATCACCTCGATCATATTGTTAAGAGAATAAAAGGTCAGCTGACCACAGTGTCCCCCGAAAAAGTGGCAAGTCGATGCCGCTTTGTTAAAGAATTTTTTTTGAAATTTTGAAATGTTGAAATTTTCTAAGTCGAAAAGGGTTAATAACTCCGTAAAAAAATACTTTTTCCGTCCTCTATATACATGTTGCACATCTCCAATATGTGGATAACAATACTCTGAAGTTTCAAATATCTACAATCAAAACTGTAGGAGGAGTTGATTACACCATGAAGGTAGCCTCATACAGAAAATTAAAAACAATGTTGAAATTTTCTAAGTCGAAAAGGGTTAATAACTCTGTCAAAATATAAGTTTTCCGTCATCTATATACATGTTGCACGTCTTCAATATATGGGCAACAATATTCTGAAGTTTCAAATCTCTAGGATGAAAACTGTGGGAGGAGTTGATTACACCATGAAGGTACCCTCATACTGAAAATTATAAAAAATGTTGAAATTTTCTAAGTCGTAAAGGGTTAATAACTCTGTCAAAAAATAATTTTTCCGTCATCTATATACATGTTGCACATCTTCAATATATGGGCAACAATATTCTGAAGTTTCAAATCTCTGGGATGAAATCTGTAGGAGGAGATGATTACACCATGAAGGTACTCAAAAGTGTGACGGACGGACGGACGCTCTTTAAAAAATCGTCAGTTGTGGGTTGCACCCCACAAGTTACTCAAACAAAAGATCGCATCCCACAAGTATTCATAGGTATGTGCGGTCACCCCACAAGTATACTCTGGCCAGTGCGTCCGGACGAACGGACGGACGGACGGACCCCGTTTCTATAGTCCCCCACAAATAATTTTTTCGGGGGACAATAAATGTACAAACCAGTCATAGGTGAGACGCCAACAGGGACGTGACGACATCCATGGGGGTTGGGAGTCTCAACATTTTCAACAGTTGGATATTCCATGGACGTCCGACACATCATCAGTTGGAAAATTGAGACTAAATTGTTTTGTTTCGTTTTGTATCGCACAGAATGTCGGCCTCATGGCATGATGTTCGTGGATCAACTAATACCAGACAAAATCACCTCATTCAAATAATTACTGTTCGGTTCGTGATTAAGACATCCGCACTGATTGTCACGAGCGAGTTCTCGGGATAAGCTAAAAAATAACCGAATTTAAATAAATTGATTGCGTCAACATTATCCACGATACATACAACATAACAGCATCTTGTGATTGGACTGGAGACGACAGGCGCAACCAACCTTAATCGATTGACGTATACCATTTAAGGTCGAATTCCTACTCATATTACTTAGTGTAATATAAAACAATATTGAACACTTTGTCATGCATCATGTTTACAAGTGGTTAGATTATAGTAAGCACTGTTAGTTGGCCAACCACCATCGAGGAAAGAAATGGCTACAGAAGAATAGACCATTCCAATGTATACTTTTGTAAGAGAAGGGGGAAATCAATTCAGGAAAGAATGGTTCGTGAAATGTAGCTCACCTTGAGACCGTTGTGAATCTCGTTTTTCGTTAGCGTCTTACTACCATCTTTATCCATTGTAGCGAACAAGTCCATCAACCGAAAACCCAGAATCTTACCAAACTCTAGTAATATAAGAACGGGATTTTCGTCCACAAGAGCGTGTTCTTCTTTGTCATAGGAGACGACTTCCTGCCCAATCACGTCACCATATGACACCATCAAACGGCCTCGTGTGTTGCATATTTTATTAAGCAGATCTAGGAATTCCTTCTCAACGACCTGAATCTGTAATGAAACAATTACAATGTACGTTTAGATACGGCGCGGGGGGGGGGTGCTGAACATAAAATACTTAGAGTGATACACCGCTCTTCGTCTGAAGAACTCGTGCACCTTCTTGGAAATGCAAGTGTGCCTTCGATTTTTCGTGCTTTTTACTTGTAACCAATGACGTCCGTGAGATACTTGTATGTGGAATAGCTATATAATTACTAACATGAGTGTTCTGGAGACGATATAACCACACCCTAGAGGCTGTGGTATAAAATAAGTACATGTATCAACCATATTACACAATGACTAAATCAAAAAAAATTCTTGTCTCATTTAGCTATTAATCACTTCTCTATAACTCATTCGTTTAAACCACACCTGCGTAGTACTCATACTGTGCAACTACCATTTTTATTATATTTCTTTATTCACCCAGACTAGTTAAACGTAAACTCCATTAAAGTCACTATCGGTCCATTGGAGTTGAACTGGTGACTTCTATAATTTGTTACAAATATCATATATACCAACTACTCAAAAACAAATACGGGATTACCACTTGGCGTCGCAACAATCCATTAAACTATAGTTTCACGTGTGTCCTAAAACTGTTAGTCGACGGTGTCCAGAACAATAAATATAGCACATTTCACAAATATAAATAAAACAGCCACCATGTCAGTAAACCAAGGAGATCACTCGAGCGCTTTTCGTTTGGCTAAACCGGGTCACATATACTCACACACGTCTGGTCATGTGGAATTGGGGTAATATGCCCTTGTAATTTGGGCATTTTAAGGATTTTTCCGACAAGTGCACATGTTAGGATACGACTGTGATTTTTGTAGATCTAATCAACGACCGCGTTTGACAACATGGTAAGCGACATCTGCCGTTCACGTTGGCACCATTTAATTACACAAAACAGTTCTCATCTCTAATTAAGCATGCCAATACGGTAGAGGCATACTAATATATAATCGACCTTCATCTCAGAATTGGCAGTCACGTTATATTCAACTAATTAACGGGTCTCTTTCGGGTGGTTTCTAGAATAGAACACCAAAGTGGGTGGAACATCATGATAATTATTTAAGTAAAATCGGTGTCCTATTGTATTTATTGACAGCATTATTGTATCGAATTATACAATTATAAGTTGCAGAGCTTACCCCGAAGTCAAGCTCTAGTAGTCCGACGTTATGATTGTCATCGATCATACTCAGTATACCCATAGCACCAGATGACGTCAGAGGGTTATCGGCTAGCTGAAATTCAATCAAAGACGAAGCTAAAATTCATAGAACTGAAAAATTCCTTGAAGGCTGTGTGGTGCTACGATTGTTATTCGGGGAATGTTACATTCTTTTATTTCACAAAACCTAAATTCCATCTGAATGAGTGATGTATGTCAAAATATGAGTCAGTATAAACAAACCCGTTAAAACGTCTATATTCCGGAACATATATAGCAGGCTTCTCGATTGTAGATCACATTGAGTCAACTGCAAGAAACTGTTTTGCTTACTGGAACATCGTTGATATTCTAGCGTAATGTTCTGTGTGTTGAATTTTGAAAATGTCGAAGTTATACTTATAGACCAAACATAATACTATATTAAGTGCTAAAATTATGTTGTCTTGTCTGAAATATCACATTTCAACTTGAAGCGAAAATTAAGTGACGTGTTATAAATTAAACTATATGCAACAATTAGAACAAAGACTTTATAACTATACTGTGACTTGGTAAATTATAGATAGAAGGTAAACCAAGTTGACCGAAATTCCAGATAAGAAAATATATATTTCTTGTGATGATCAATCAGATACTATTTTTTTAAATATAAATTAATTTCTTTATCGTCAAACCTCCATTTCCATAACACGTCAAGCATATCCTGAATTCAACTATTGTAGTTATATCTAACTATTATAGTTGAATTTGATATTTCTAAATCCACTATTTCTGTTTTTGTGGAAACTATGATATCTCACATCCGAGTGCACGGCCACATTAAACTTTCAACAATGCTGCAGCAAATGAACAGTCTCCATATAAAATTCGAACAAATTGCAACCGTTTGCGCCATTGGCCATTGGCGACGATACAATTGAGTCTACAAACGAATCTAACTATTTGTGAAGAATTCCAAAATGTTATTATCCACACACAACGATTTTAGTTGCTTAATTATAAATCGGTCAGCAGCATATTAAGCATCATACCTAACATGTAATAAAATGAAAAATCCTTTCCATTCCACTCCCCCCACCACTCCCCTCCATATTTGTCTTCTTATCTTAAATTCTCCTCTTATTCTTTATACCCAAAAAATCACAGGACCAATGTAATATCCGAATTATCTATCTACTGTCCGGTCCCGACACTAACGTCAAATTCCATGATGATTTATATATTATATTATAAAGGGGCCCTAGATGATACATGGGGAGAACGACACCTGAAAAGCCATGTGCTTACTGTCGTTCTCCCTTTCTACCAGATATATCACATATTACCATATACATTATATTAATTCATTGTGTATTCCCTCATTCAAATTATATTATGTATATTATATATTTGGTGGATAAATAAACTATGCTTAAACCAGAACTTTAAACTTTGAGAATGCCAGATAAAAGGCCAGATACAATGAGTTCCACGTCAGATGCGGACGATAGCACCAATCAAGTCAAAGCCGCCACAGAATATAATTACTAAGCCGTCATCGGCAAACAAGAAACAGAAAACTACGACGGTTTAATCACAGTCAACAATAAATTTCGCCTCAGAAAATCTAAATCTTCGCAACTTAATTCATCTAACACTCCCATTCGATATATTATATCCGAGATCAAGCAAAACTTTCGAACAAAAGACGACACAGAAAAGAGTATAGAGCCATTGGTGACAAAATCTTAACTGGACTCCAGAGAATGACACTAAATGTAATGTAATGAAGTCAAAGACGAATTGCTACCATAAAGACCAAACAAGAGTAGACAAATTTGACAAAGACGCCAAGCTCTGGAATACATTGGCAATGACCAGGCATTTAGAGTTTAGAGTTACAACATAAGAATAATGACTTAGAGTAGCAAGGTACTATGACTACATCAGGGTTTATGGAGCAGAAGATGATCAGCAGAAAGAAACATCAGATGGGAGTGAAGTAAAGGTGATAAAAGCATTGAACAATAAATTGGAGACGAAACTGAATGGTAAGGACATACAGTAAGTGGAGAACATAGGCTTGGACATTTATCTGTCGATAATACCAGAGGAATCATTGTGAAAAACAAAGGATTGTGTTGTTAAGTAAAGGAAACTGTTCAAATGCACACAATTAGTAATAAGGGAGGACCTAACGCAGATCAATTATAACATATTGAAGAAGTCGAAAGAGTATGACTCAGTGGAAGATGCCTGTTCAGTTGGGGGACAATCATATGTCAAGAATAAACATGAAGAATAAGAAAATTCAATCTCTGTCTGATATCTTAATATATAGAATAATGATAATACTGTGATCATGTATACATATTATATAATAATATATTGATACTATATAAAGCTGCATATGACATTGTGATTATCTATATGTTTGTATGTATAATTTTGAAAGACTACGTGGAATATACATACACAAAAGGCTCAAATAAATACAAGTAATACATGTACCTATTGACGCAACTCAGAGTTTAAATCATATTCTTTACTAAGTTGCATTTAAGACAATGGGTCCATAGTTAACATTCTGGAAAGTAAATGTTTTCTTTGATTTGGATGTCTAAAACATTGAGATGAAAGAACATTACTTAAGAAATCAATTATGGATTTGATTTATCTGGATAGAATAAATATAACATATTTAGCCGATACAACATTGAAGGTGGAATATATGTAATCTGCAAGTGGCAGCTCCCTAATGATTCGTTCATACTTACTCGTATTTTTCGAAGACTCGTATTTTTCTTTAAACCGAATATCAACTCCTGAATACATTCTTTGTTTATCCTGTTGCATGATATATCCAACTCATGGAGAGTTGTATTTTTCTCCACCGCTTTCGACAAAGCGATGCTTCCTTCGAGGTGAAAGCCGTTCCAAGATATATTCAGCTTTCTAAGACCGTCATTGATCTGTGAAAAATGGTGTATATTATCAACCGTGTGTGGCAGTCAAAACCAGTAGCACAATATTACCTGTTTAGTCAATATTTAGCCCTTCCTATACTAAATATTCATTGATGAGTAGTTATCCTATAGGAAATGTTCTGCCGTGAACATTTCTCTCCAATAAATAGGACTCATTCTGCACTTTTATTATCTGCCATCTGCTTATTTTTCATGATCACCACTCAAGATGAATATTAGGCCATTCCAATGTATACTTCTATAACTGACTGGGGTATCCATTTAGTATAGAAATGGTTAAATATGCCGTATCTCTTCCTGGGACATTTCTATAAGCATATATTTTGTAACATAATTTGTAAGTAAAATATAGTTCGTTGTGTAATAAGCTCCTGTTGACTAAGTGTTCCGGCTCAAACATACTAAACACATCATAAAAGTATAAGCCTCCCTAGTACTTTAACCCATGTCTCTTCAGGGATGTATTCTATTCCCAGAAAGTGTGCATATAATATAGCCTCTCTGATCAGTCCGATTAACCGCGTTAACTCTGTCATTTGAACAATCGCGCTTAAATTAACACAAATTTAAGATGGGGGAAATATAATCTTTAAATGTAAGTAACGATCGTATACTGTATGGTAACTGAGCACCGCTGGTACCTATAGCTCGCGATATATTAAACCTTTCATGACTGGAGCTTCCTGAAATTTTGCGAAAACGCCTTGCCAATGTATTATATATGGGAGTCGCCCATAGGGAATACATTGGTCTAGCAATATTTACCGTGATCTTCTGAGCCAATGCATTCTCTTATGCTCCCTATGGGATACTCGCATATATAAGATAATGCAATGGCACCGGATATTTAATGCTGTCCCAGCGCAGCTCCCGCATGACCATCCCGGGGTTAGCCCCCTCCCCCCCCCCCCCAAACCACTACAACAGCTCCCGTATGAAATGGTTAAATAAATTAATTAATTTCTTAGCTACTATATATCCGCACTGAGTTCGGGCATAAATTGTCACGCTGTGTGCCATACATCCGTACTGAGTACAGACCTACTTCAGCACACAATTAGTTGCCTATTATTCACAACTTGAAATCAGATTTTGGAATGGCAACCATTGTATCTTAATGTTGTAAATAGTGTATGACGTGCTGGCATTGTTAATAATAATAGCCGTTCAAATGCTCGGGCGGCGTTCGTTGCAGAAATATTTATATTTGTTCAAATCGCCATCAACAGAAGGAACACCCAAATATATTCAGTTCCGCTCATATGCCAAACATAATCAGCGTGTTAACAGTATATTGTCGTCAAGACGTACGATGGTGAACGTAAACAAGAGCCTGCTCGTGTTACAGAAGTTGTCCTTCTGTTTACATAACACAGCGCAATTCTATTGGTTAATCACACAAAAATGATAAACGCTCTTTATTATTTCCATATCAAGAAAACAGTAACAAATAACGCTCTTTATGTTTACCATATCCGGATCTAAACAAAAGCCAGGTAACGTAACGTATTTTGCTTTTGTTTATATACGAAGGGGGGGGGGTTGGTAATAACATACTGTTTATGCCATATTTCTGATTGGCATAAGAACAAAGTCTGTCTTACTATTCCTTCTGTTTATGGCAGTTTTTGGCGGAGGTGAATATTTTAACAGCATACCCACCGCCAACGCCGCCCGTATCTTTCAACTGAGTCAGTTTTATGGTCATTTATCAGTGAAGAGGACAATGAATCAATTTAGTAAACAGAGCGCTAAATTTGTGAGCACTGGTTTTTGTTGCATCATAATTCGGTGTGTCATCCTGGCTGAAGCTAACTCTACGGAAAGTAACTTATTTGGGGATTCACGGCAAAATTATAAAGTGGGTAAGCTTCCTCGTAGTTTCATTTGTTCGTGTGTAGGCCATGACGCCATTACCACTTGCACTAACACTAGTATGTCAAACTCGTACACATCACAGCAATTTCAATATAGATGTGCTAGGTTGTGCCACACATATATGGCAGCAAGCACACCGGTGTAAATATACTGCACGTAATATGTCCACGGGTATATACATTCTAGCAAGGTATTAGACGTGTCCAGCAAATTAAAAACACTGAACATGAATTTAGGTATACGTAATAGGGTCGTTATTTTTAACAGTCAGATATCAGCAAGTATGACTTTACTGTTCGATCGATTCAGGTTTCATATTAAACAGATTGAACATTAGCAAGCGATCATATCCTTACATGGTAATCGAAATAGCGTCTGTATTGCTTGTGTGCGGAAAATGAAACCAGCTATTATGCGAGCGAAGGTCGAGAGTATATATGAGTAAATGAATTATGCATATACATTAGAACAATGTATCATACTGAACATAACACATTAACTATATTATACATATAACATGATTATAATGTAAAACTGATAGCAGCACATATAGATGTTATATTAACTGCATGGTGAACATCAGGGAGCGCTCAGTGTTAACCTTTTCCTGATATGGTAAAATACATTAAGCGTGTATCACTAATGTTTGCGCGAAAAGTTGAAATCAATTATTAAATTCTTATTTTGAGAGTCTTTGAACAGCTGTATGAGTAAAGGAACTATGCATATTAGTGTTTGTGTGTCTATCGACCTAGTTTGAACGCCGGAACGTGACAAGAATGATAAATTATATGTCAAATGTGATGTTTGAATATTATGAGTTGTGTTAAGGTGGACATATAGCACTCACGAATATAAATAGAAGTACATTTTGGGGTGAAGGAGAAGATCATTCGATGTATTTTTATTATTTTTTTTTATTATTTTTTTTTTGGGACCATCCCCAGCGCTTATTGCCCATCTACACAATTCATCGTCAAAGTAAAATAACATACTTACGGCTAACCCTTCAGCTATTCCGACTGACCCCGCGAGTCTCAGGTGGTTCCAACTCAAGTCAAGCACTTCTAGTGTATCGTTCCATCCTGAGAGTAAATCAAATAGTAAATCCCGCTGTATATATCCCACATAAAGGTGGCTTTTGGGCTGAATTATAGCAATTTCCTGAGGTGGCTTAATTAGAAAACATGTCTTGAACCAGCATGGGATGACTCTGGCTAGACCTGTTGCATGCGGATATTCTTCATCACATTGTGGTTCATGAATATACCAAAGATCATTCACATCTCACCTAAGATTGCGGAAGTACCTGTTGAAGGTATTGTCCACTCGAAGGACCATAACTTTAGATTAAACGAATGGGAAAAAAATGACAAAATTTCCAAAGCAAATTTTCAGCTTACTCTTTTAAAATAATTCGTGTGGCACAATCATCTCGAAAATCCACACATCATTCATCGATATCTGGCAATTAAAACCTTCTAATCGGCTTATGGGTCCGACCTAATTATGTTCTTATATATAAAACGCACATGTGGTGTGTTTTTGTGTGCCAATCGGACAGGGAATATCTAAACATGCTAGAATGCGTCTCACTCCATGATCGTCACGGTCGGTTCGCGAATGTTGGCGAATAACGAGACGCACGATGGGGAACTTTAATTGAAATAATGATTATAAAGAGATTTGGGGACAGGGGGACCCCAAGGCTCCTATGTACGAACTGGGTTTATTTTATAAACCAGGTAGTTTATTTGGTAGCGGCTGAACACGGTGTACCTTCGATAGCTTTTACGACACACTCTGTCGATGATGTGATTGACTCAGTCTATCAGATGGCTTTAGACGCCGTCTCACAACTAAATCCCCAATTAACTGACCACAACAATTGACATGTGGTACAGATGCAATTTTTCAATATTTTCGCATTCGGTTTCAGGCACATTGTAGCTTTCTATACCAAAATATCTAGCACCCAATTTGCGTTTGTATGGACGTAGCCTTAACCTGTGCACAATATAAAATATAGTGACGAGGCTCGTGACTCTGACATTATGAATTGACATATGAGTTAACACCTGTCCCGGGGTCACATCGTATATTTAGCATTCGTTTATTCGTTGTGTCAGTAAGATTAGATTTAATTGATGAATAGCATCCAAATCTGAATTGTCCTTGTCGCATTTTGTCCCACGAAATTTATGTATTGAGATTAGGCCATTCAGACACAAATAGTATATCAACGTGATGTCACGGAGGTGTCAGTATCCTAAATTAATATTTCTTTGGCTTCGGGGCTAAACAATCTTTGATCCGAGTCGAGTAACCCATCCATCAAAGCTCAGAGTTATCAGATATAAATTTTTGAGATCTGTTATTTTTCACCACCTGGAATATTTGACGGCTTCGCAAAATATTCGACGAATGCCGACCGATATACTCTCGAAGCCACATTGTGTTGAACAAAATATTGATATATAACACTTTTGGGCAATTTTATACTACAGTTGATAGTGGTTATGTTTTGGCAATTAATCGATTCTGATAACTGAAGCGGTATTTCAAGAAATGTTGTTGGAATCTGATGATATGGTTACCATGTAAAACCGTCGTTATCAAAAATAACATGAAAAATAGCTATAATTTGTTCTTATTTGAATTGTCAATAATCCCCCAACAACGATATGTAGCGTATTGAACCCATTGTTATATAAACAGCAATTGTTGCAGTTAACATTATTGATTTGACTATATTCACTGCATGACCACTGGTTATTTACTGCGAAGAGCACGCACGCTTTTAAAATAAGGTGATTAAATCATGACAGTGAACATTGGAAAAGTCAAAGCTTTGATAAATATTCTACAAAAGACAGATTTTCAATTAAAATTTAAATATTTTCCATGGGTGGTGTTTGTTGACAAAACTGTCACAATTAATGTCTATATAACACATGGCTAAACATGCGAACATCAACTGTACACATGCCAGAGTGTCAGAGATAGATAGTAAGCTGGAAATTTGACTATGGACAAATGACCTAAAAGTGAGGCTAAATCTCAACTCAGCCCAAAGGTTTATACACATTCTTGCAAAATGGGTGTTCACAATTTTCCAGGACACATCTGTCTGTGCCCATATTTGACATTTGTAACAGTTAAAAACATTATTACTGTAAACACACAATATGTATGTTACTGGGACCTCATATGGGCCTTATTGGAGATCAAATTAAGATATGGATGACATACTGCATATGGGACGGTGAGGTGAAAAACTTCCTTCCCGACACCCTTCGGAAAAATGCTTCAAGAAGTGTAAAACTGAAATAAATAAACTTGTCCTGACTATCAATCGCTAGAAAATAATTGTCATCGGTGCATCAAGCGAATCGTTGAATTACTGCCTGTCTATCAACCCAGATGAAAGGTTACTCTGTCTCACAACACCTAAAGTATATCACGGGTCCCTGGGAAATATACTAAAATGCCAGTACAGAATCTACCAGTGGCAAGGTTCAAAAGAATGATTTTGTCTAAGATCACACCAACTATAAAAAAAAACTTAAAAAATCGATCATTTTAGCCAACCTATCATCCGGTGTGTATTTTTGTCAATATTCCCTTTCATTTGACATATAACCTGGCGAAATTGAACGAAGTGAAGTAGAGATATCGGTGAAACTACCGAAATCTACCGAAGAAATATGGTCGTCGTCTTCCCTTTTTGTCGAAAAAAGTATACTTAAACTCGATGGTATAACCTACAAATGCTCATATGTGTTCCGTAAGTCATTCCGAAGCCGAATAACTAGATCAAATGCCTCTGAGCAGACAGGGAAGATGACGACCCGATTTCATCGGTAGATTTCCGTACGATATTTCGACTTCGCTTCGTTCAATTTCGCCGAGTTGTATGTCAAATAGTAGAGAATGTTATTGCCAATAAGACACATCGGAGGATATTTTGGCTGAAACGATAAATTTCTAGAATATATAACAGTTTTCATAGTTAGTGTGGTGTTACCCATAATCGATCTTTTGAACCTTTCACTGGTATAGTCTATATTGGTATTTTAGTGTTTTCCCCAGGGATCCGTGCTCTATGACACGGTGGTATAGTCTATATTGGTATTTTAGTATTCTCCATAGAGGCATATGAAGTATCCAATTCTGGCATAGTGACTGCTTGTCAATAGTATAACAGAAATTGTTCCACACTAACAGTAGTTATATGGAATGATGCTAGATAATGGTTGACAGACTAATCAGCAATTTATATAAAATAAATAGTTAAAATTGCAGCGTGTTAAATATCTTCTACGTGTGTTTATTTTCAAAATATGTCAACTGTAGTTGAAATGGAGCAACTGATATGTTGCAAATAGAACAACTGATATGTCATGGATACGTATACAAGATATCAACAGTGACCCGAAAGTCAAGATTGAGTTTACTGTCCTGGTGTGTTATCAGCTTAAAATGGTAGGAAATGATATCTCACTGCTGAGATATGTATAATTTCTTTTTATAAAAGTGGATGCATATACCTTGTACAACTTCTGCTGGGTTAATGTAACTAATGGAGATAATTTCCCAGCCATGTGAGTGATATGCGTATGGTTTTATGCGATTTTAGACCAATATTAGGGAAATTTAGGGGGTGGGGTAAAACAATTTGGAGTAAAACATTACTTGCTTTGCAGGTTTGGTGGTGGTTTCCCGAAAATGTTACATGCTAAACCACCGGCTTAACTTCCTGCTAATGTGTTACTACTCCCCCTGAGACACACCTAACATAATGTTGAGATTCTTGAAGCAGTATTGAGTTAAATTAAATTGACATTCGAGCATTTTACTAGTTCAGATCATGTACATGTTATTGCTGTTGGCAGTGCCAATAAATTTGTATACTTGCTGAAAATTTCCCTTCTAAAACTATGATTAAAGTCATCTGTTTGACATTTGTATTGTTATATAATATGTTTGATGTGGTCTTCATATAGCATATGTTCCTCCAATTTGTGTACTAGCTTAAGAAGTAAGTAGTTTTCTGTGTAGGACCATCTAAACGTTCCACCTCCTACATAGCCCAGGTGTGGAAACCCCTTAATACACTTATCGAGGTTGCGGTGGAATGTCATATTGGACTCGACGCTATGCGCCTCGTCCAATATGACTTTTCACCACAATTTGGACTTGTACAAGAAAAACACATACTGTACACAACATTGTATAATGACTTTATAATATTGAGTTAGGTGATTCTAACAGAACGAGCAATGACCAATAAAACTTACTAATTGCATCTCCCAATACAATCCCACCGGCTTCACGGAAGCAGTTGTGGTGGAGATATAATTCCCTGATGCTCGTGCATTCCTGAAAAAAAGGAATTTATTCATAACTTTAAAAGGTAATATTGCTAGGTCTTACAACGATAAATTGTTTTCTTTAGAAAATTGTGAGAAAAAGCTGTATTTCTATCAGAAATTTTTTCTAAGAATACTCCACAGAATGTTTGTCTTATTTATATCTTCTCCCCATATGACAACATCTTCATGGGCAGTGTACTGTTAAACGGACATGGCTTATTTGAACTCCTTAACTGTATCTCATAATTTGGAAGTGATGAGATAAGAGAACTCCTGAAACGTGTAGATGTTACTCCTAATTATCTGTATATAGACTCTACCTATTCATGTATCTGGTACCGCACACGGGCACATCTTAGGAAAAACTATACCACAGAAGACGTTCAATTTGGCTAAGATTTCAACACTCATTGTCGTGAGTTTAGCATAAATGCATCTTCTTTCACGAAACATATTCAAAACAAAGTAACTTAATATTTTCGATATTGCCCATCAATTTTTCTATCATTTATTTGCATCACCTATAAATACATAGGCATGGAGATAAATAAGAGATTATAAAGTGATTGTTGTTGCGAGTAGGAAACTGTTGGACCGTCAGTGAAATTTGGAACCATTTTGGTCGTATTATATGCTATTATAAAACCCGAACCAAAATGTTAAAGTCACTTGAGAGGCCAAAGATTTCAAATCTGTAACTGCTCATGTTAGATTTATAAAACGAAATCATCCATTACTGTTGGAGGCTGAAATATGGAATGGTATTCCCAGAAATGATCGTATTTGCGCATTATGCCTTAGTGACTCAGTTGTTGATAATAGACTGGCCATATTTTAAATCAGAACGAGATAACATATTTCTTATTCATGGAAGAAGCGATTACAGTCTTCATAAATAGAAATTACTGCTGAACACATACTGACCGTCTACAAGGAGAAATGCGTGTGTGAGTTTTTCACCATTATTATTTCAACCATCTGTTCTCCAGGGCAGTAAATGAAGATGCACAATAGCATCGGAACAAAGGTATGTCTAAGTTTCAAACAGTGTATGATGTTCTACGAATGTGAATGATAATATCCTTTCAACCGAGTCAGTTTTATGGTTATCGTGATATTCCCGTTATATTTTCCACTAGAAAATGGCCATAACGTCATCAGCTCAGCGCACGACGTCATAACGTCATTAACAGTAAGAGGTTAATATTGATTTAGTTTCTCTGTCGTGATGTGGCCCAACGGCTAAAACGACGTAAAATCATAACTAAACAAACAAACAAAGCCTCCGCTCGCAGCATATGGTCGGAATTTGTACCGCATGCTTTGGTAGCTGAAATAATAAACTATGGCTGATAGCAGTACCTGTGTTTGAATAGTTTGACACTCACCTCAATGAACTCCCGGAATACGTCCGCGTCATCTTCTTCGTAGTTGTTTCCTGAAAAAGTCACCCTAAAATGTTATCATATACCTCTTAACCCTTTCCATATAAAATGAATCCTCCTATTCAGTTATGAAAATATACATTGGAATGATCTATTATTGGTATGGATTGATGTTAAGAATACGTGAGCGGCCGACAGCCAGGCGAAACAATAATAGTGCAGAATAATTATTATCGATTTGTGAGAAATGTTCAGATAATGTTCTGAACATTTCCTAGAGAACTACTCATTAATGATTATTTAGTATAGAAAGGGGACATTCACATCATGCACATTTAAACATGTTGTATCAACATCGTTAGCAGGGGGTGGTTATTTAGACGTCGAAGAATGTACGAAGAATATATATTTAGCAGCAAATATATTTTCTTTGTCTTCGTCTGCACGAAATAGCAATAGGAACGGTATTTATTATTTAGAAACGGGTTCGCTCATCAAACCTGCCCAATGCTGCATCAACTGTTTGACAATTTTATCATTTCTCGATAGAAATTATTCTTCTGTTTGTTTTGGGGTTTCTTGAAACATGATGCCTTATCGCCAAAAAAAAAACGAATCATAATAATTTCATAATGGGGGTGGAATAAATACCAAACATTGAAAAATCGAAAATTTAGTGAACTCCGTTCAGGCATTACCCACAATATCCGAAACTCATGTATATGCACCTATAATTCGGGTGTTGAAGATGCCAACCATGGATGCCAACTTTTTATCAACTAGAAGATTGAGCTTTATCGAAATTTAGAGTATAAACGGCTTTAATTCACTCGAAACGAAACATTACCTATACTACATATACAACATATGCAACCCTTCGAAAAGAAATATTACACATACTACCTATACATGTATGTCCAACGACCAGAAACATGTTGAGACTAATCCAATCATAGGTAGGTAAAACAAAGCACACTGAACAACCTTAAACATATCAAGAAAATAAATAAATACTTCTGTCTCACTATTTGTCTATCAATTTCATATTCATATTCATAGCATTTCGGCGAAATCCAAAATATCATGTTCTGATTACACCGCCAGCACCAACAACTCGCACACTCTGTAGTTCATATCCCGTGTCAATAATGTCTGCGGGCTTGTAATTTTAATGAATTTTTTGGTATATTTGATTGAAACTGGAGTGCGGCTGTCTGTAAATTATAAAAAAAACTAGTGCTTCAACTGATATTTAGCATTGTGTATATACTACATATAAATTAAATGTGCCTATTGTTAAAGTTGAATTGATAGTGTAGTGAAGCGGAACAAACAGAACTTACCAAGATATAACATTATGCGCATATACATGTAATACGAACAAACATCAACAACTAACCCGAGAGATCAAGCTTCCGAATGACATTAGCTTTTCGCAGCACTTGAAGTAGAGTTGCAGCGCCATCTATCCCTATATTATTCTCTGACAGAATCTGAATAATGAAGCGAGAAGTATTATTGCATCGAATCTCGGCGGTTTATATGAGTGTTTAGAATCTGTTACGTCCGTTATATTTATATTGGTTTATTAATTGATTGATTTTGAGTTTAAAGTCAACTCAGACGCAAGGTCCTATCAAGACTAAGAACAGACGCATGCAAGTAGTATAAAACTATTGTAGCGAAGAAAGTGTACAATAACACATTGAAAGAGTCAAAACAATGAGCTATACAAGCATCCAAAAGGAAACGCTTCGACGATGGAGTCAGGAATGTGTATTCGAAACTGACTTGGGTGCAAACATACAATCATTTATCCCCTCTGTGGAATTTTAAGCCTTCTTTGGCATCATTGTTCCTCCAGGTGTTCTAAATTGTTCGATATATGTTAACCAAATGGGAAACAATTATGTCGTATATATTCGGCAACAAATGCCGTCGCTATATAGAGAAGACAGGTTTTACAAGGGTAATAACAATCTCGTATCCCCTTGTAAAATTTATATTACCCTTCAAAATATGTCGCCGCTATATACAGAAGACGGGGTTTACAAGGGAAAACAACAATTGATCAGGTGTCCACCTTGTAAAACTGATATTACCCTGCAAAAATGTCTCTCTATATGGAGATGACAGGTTTTACAAGGGTAATAACAATCTGGTATCCCCCTTGTAAAATTGATATTACCCCGCAAACAAATGTCGTCATATAGAGAGGACAGTTTTTACAAGGGGAATACCAACCTCGCATCCACCCTGTAAAACCGATATTACACTGCAAAAAATGTCGTCGCTATTTAGAGAACACATTTTTACAAGGGTAATAACAATCTCGTATCCCCCTTGTAAAATTGATATTACCCTGCAAAACTTTCGCAACATAAAGAAGACAGGATTTGCAAGGGTAATAATAATCTCGTATCCACCTTGTAAAACTGATATTACCCTGCCAAAAATGTCGTCCATATATAGAGAAGACAGTTTTATAAGGGTAATAACAATCTGGTGTCCACCTTGTAAAACTGATATTACCCTGAAAGATATGTCATCGCTATTTAAATAAGACAGGTTTTACAAAGGTAATAACAATCTCGTATCCCCCTTGTAAAATTGATATTAACCTGCAAAAAATGTCGCTATATAGAGAAGACATGTTTTACAAGGGTAATAACAATCTCGTATCCCCTTGTAAAATTAGTATTACCCTGCAAACAAACATGTCGTCGCTATTTAGAGAAGACAGGTTTTACAAGGGTAATAACAATCTCGTATCCCCTTGTAAAATTTATATTACCCTGCAAACAAATGTCGCTATATAGAGAAGACAGTTTTCATGGGTAATAACAATCTCGTATCCCCCTTGTAAAACTTATATTACCCTGCAAAAAATGTCGTCCATATATAGAGAAGACAGTTTTACAAGAGTAATAACAATCTGGTATCCACCTTATAAAACTGATATTACCCTGCAAAATATGTCATCGCTATTAGAGAAGACAGGTTTTAAAAGGGTAATAACAATCTCGTATCCCCCATGTAACATTGATATTACCCTGCAAAAAATGTCGCTAAATAGAGAAGACATGTTTTACAAGGGTAATAACAATCTCGTATCCGCGTTGTAAAATTTATATCACCCTGCAAAATATGTCGTCGCTATATAGAGAAGACAGTTTTTACAAGGGTAATAACAATCTCGTATCCCCCTTGTAAAATTGATATTACCCTGCAAAATATGTCGCCATATAGAGAGAAGACAGTTTTCAAGGGTAAAAACAATCTGGTATCCACCTTGTAAATCTAATATTACCTTGCAAAAAATGTACTCATTTTATAGAGAAGACAAATTTTACAGGGTAGTAACAATCTCGTATGCCCCCTGTAAAACTGGTATTACCCTTCAAAAAGTTTGAAAGTCGAAAGTACATCCTGCAAAGCCACGTTAATTCCTCGTGTGCTGGTTATCGTGATACTCTTGCCTCATTTACTTAGGATGTCCGACTCATTTGTCATTACTATTGTGAAATATGTTATTCCATTCTATATCCACTAACAGATAGTTTCCAAAAGTAAGCGAAGCAAGCAAGTATTTATCGACAAATTGTGGGAACAACTATATATTCATATTCATCGTATAAGCGATCTAACAAAATATAGTTACTTTTCTTGGCTCGTTTCTGCGCTTTATGTCTGTGGGAATATCTTGTTAATAGAGACCGGGGATAAATACATTACACGGCTTGTTGAGGGGGGATACGGTGTGGTATGCCCCGGTCGACTCTCGTATCACCCTTCGGCTATCGCATCGGGGGATACGAGCCTATACCGTGGCATACCACACCGTACCCTTCCTCAACAAGCCGTGTAACTTATAGTATAATACAAAACACATAGAGAATACCTAACGTTTTTGTTTGAATACCGAATACCATTTCTTGCGCTACAAGGGGAAATTAACAGTGCGAAAATCAACATCCAACGTAAGCTTTGATAGGCATAAGTGTAGGATTTGTCCAATTCGTACCTCTGTTGACGCAATATTCGATTAAACTCGACGCAGAAATTCTGTAACAATGTCTACTATTTGGCATCACCCGGTTCGACCATGACAACTATTGTGCGACTCGTTGAACGGTAATTGCCATTTGTATACGACGTATCTGACATTGATCGGGCAGCTAGTTCCACATGTAAGCCGATGTATGCTTCATCAATATGTTAGGCACGTGCCTTCGTTGTAATGAACATATCCTGGATTCAATACTTAAGATGTCCGACTAATTTGTCATTACTATTGTGAAATATGTTATTCCATTCTATATCCGCTAACATATAGTTTCCAAAAGTAAGCGAAGCCAGCAAGTATTTATCGACAAATTGTGGGAACAGCTATATATTCATATTCATCGTATAAGCAGTCTAACAAAATAGAGTTACCTTTCTTGGCTCGTTTCTGCGCTTAATGTCTGGGAATATCTTGTTAATAGAGACCGGGGATAAATACATTACACGGCTTGTTGATGGGGGGACAGGGTGTGGTATGCCCCGGTCGACTCTCGTATCCCCCTTCTGCTATCGCCTCGGGGGATGCGAGCCTTTACCGTGGCAAACCACACCGTACCCCCCCCCCCCCCCCTCAACAAGCTTATAGTATAATATAAAACACATAGAGAATACCCACAGTTTTGTTTGAATATACCGAAAGATCTGGGTCGCGAGTGAAAATTCGATATTTCTTTCCAGACACGAATGAGATGTTTTATGTATTCAAACACAAAATTGTAGGTATTATTTTTATTATATGCGCCTTATTAATGCCCAACGTTGCTGAATTATGCGGCATTTTTACTTTTAATATTACAATTTACAACAAATCGAACAATACTCGGAAAGAAACTGGTTGGTTTCTATGGAGCTGAAGTAACGAAAGCTACAGTGAAATAACGAAAGCTACATTGAAATAACGAAATCATTTTTCACTGTGGGTTCAAAGAGACAAATACGGCGATCTACGTTTCGGTAATTTACCCATATGTTATAGTCAAGCATATAATAAATACAATTAGCGTACAAGCACAGATGGAATAAATAATAAAAAGCAACTTTAATAAATTGGTGATACATATATAGTAAACAATGTCTTACCAGTTCTGTGACGAACGTGTTCTCTCTTAGTAAGTCCGATATATACGTCACACCGCTGGCCCCAATGTCGTTGTCTTGAAGATTCAAACTTTGAACACAGGAGTTCTCCTACAAAAAGTTAAATATGTAGTATCTGAATCAAAGATCAGTGGCCCATGTGAACGGCTAAGAGTTGTTCGTGAAACATGCATATGATAATGCCCTACGTGTGCAAGTTGTTTCTTATACAGATTCTACCTCAAATGTGTCTGGTACTTGTTTGCAGGGATTTGGATATAGAACACTAAAATGTGTCTGACAACGAACGCAAAATGATTATAAAATGCATATGTAGAACAGCTAACTATGTGAGAACTTAGAGAAGTCAAAACTATATATAGTTCCACATGTAGCGATGCTACAGACATTTGTCTGTAAATATTATGCAATTATATATCTCGCAAGAATCAATCATATAGGATTAGAGGTATTTTAAGGCAAATGTTAGTAGCGTCGTTATACCATGCCATGAGTCTAGACTCTGGCTAACGTCCGTAGAGATCATATTCCACCAGCACAAAACATTGGAACTTTTTTAAGTTTTGACAGGGAATCTTATCAAGTCGAAAAAATAAATCCGGGAGTTATCTGTTTCTTAATAATGTACTTCACTGTACGCGAAGGTCCCAACTCGACATTTCACGATTTAAGTGTACTTTTGAGCGATTTTGGAATTTCTCCTGGGTAATTATTTCGATGTTTATTGCGATATCGGCTCACAAAAGTCAGAGAAAAGCATGACATTTTGAGTTGGGCCATTCACCTACAGTGAAGTACATTATTCAGGAACATATAATAACTAAGAAATATATTCCTCGCATTATTTTTTCGACTTTATAAGGTTCCCTGTCAAAACTCAAAACATTTCCAAGGTTTTGTACTTGTGGGATATGATCTACATGGATTCATGGCATGATCTACATCGTTATACGTGGAACTACAGATATTTTACTTCTCATTTCGTTAGCTTGGTAAAGATGCATTTTATACGCATGTTGTCGTACATATTATGGTACCATGTGGTTTTCTATAACGAAATGCCTGCACATCATACAGGGAAACTGTTTAGTGTGTGAATGACCCCTTACCGATAACTCTTCAAAAATAGAACTTTCCATGCAGCTTTTTTTTGAAGACACGTTTCACACAGCACAATCGTTTCCACGATTCAGCGACCAATTTCACGACTCAGCGACTTGACAACCATGATGCAACGGCATTTTAACGATTCAGCGACCGTATTATACATGCTATTTAATGACAAACTTAGATAAAGGGGCTTTTTACTGAATTGGGACGATAAAAGTGGGTTTCTTCTTGTGTTAATTGTATAGAGTAGACATTGTAAGTCTGCCATGTTGACTCACGGAATACATAAGGGGATGAGATCTATACAAAAAATGACTCACAATCTACTTAGTTAAATCGGGACCATCAGATCAAATCGCGAACCGATCGCAAATCCATTTCTTGGGTTACAAGGGGAAATTAACAGTGCGAAAATTAACACCCAACGTAAGCTTTGATAAGCATAAGTGTAGGATTTGTCCAATTCGTACCTCTGTTGACGCAATATTCGATTAAACTCGACGCAGACATTCTGTAACAATGTCTACTATTTTGCATCACCCGGTTCGACCATGACAACGATTGTGCGACTCGTTAAACGGTAATTTTCATTTGTATACCACGTATCTGACATTGATCGGGCAGCTAGTTACACGTGTAAGCCGATGTAAGCTACATCAATGCCTTCGTTGTAATGAAGCAATCCTGGATTTAATACGTTGTATATGCTGAACCCCACATGTGATGCCATGAAAACCAAGTCCACATGTGCATCTGTCACTAACCGAGCATTCTGACATTTAAACATGACCAAATACTCAGCTTACCTGATCATCTTCCCTCTTGGTGAACCCAGTGTTTTGTAATGTTTGGAAAGTTGACTTGTTCATTCGAAAATGTCACCACGCACTACATGTATATCACGAGTTGTACACCATTTTAGTAATATTCTTATTAGCGGATAGGCCCTACATATAAAGTTATCCTCGAAAAATGATTGGCAGTCGAGTTACTTTTATAAAGGTGTCTATATGAAAGTATTAGCGAAAAATCTTCGGAGGGATGGGTGTGAGTGTCTGGAACAGAAAATAATGAGCAGCACTTTTTTTGTAATAAAAATCAAAGGGATGGATACCCGAAAACATGCAGTAAAACGTATACAAAAAATAAAATAGTAGAACACTGGGTTGGTGTTTGGTCCCGAAAGAAAACAACTTCTCGTGAGCACAAGTGAATGAAGAAAACGAATTCAAAGAGCACAAGTGAGTGAAATTCCAATTGCTTGTCGCATAATCGTCGTTGTCACAGTCGCACACTCGGTGTTGTCAATTGAGTGCGATGGTACCCCTCGCAAGTATGGCTATCAAGCGATAAATCACACAACTGAGGTGAACATTAGTTGTGAAAGAATCACACAAAACCTTATGGTTATATTAATATTTGGTTTCCACTCAATATAATAGGCCATTGAAAAGACGAATTCCACACAGTGCTGTGTGTAAAACCAACACAGCCGGTCAATTTATGTCAAGGATTGAAGGATTATGTATTGTGCTAACCGTCTAGTGCTCAACTATTTACAGATTATCAAATGGAAGATCGCCGTACATAATAGAAATATAAAATATGGTGCATATCCGTATTTCTAGAAATATTAATTTCTTTATATTTTTTGTTGTTTGTTCCACATCAGTTTGGTAGCTGAATCGTTAAAATGCCGTTGGACCGTGGTTGTCAAGCAGCTGAATCGTGAAATTGGTCGCCGAATCGTCTATTGTGCCGTGTGCGTTTGCAAAACAATTTACTAATAGATCTGATGTTGAAGACACGTGGCGCTTTACGGTCCAAAATACACCTAATACTATTGTCTTTTGAGTTTGAAATATATGTAGATCGATAAATACTTGAAATACATTTCAATAAAAGGGTTGTATAATTATAGTCCCCCGACGTTCTGAAAGAAAAGGGGGACTATAGAAACGGGCTACGTCCGTTCGTCCGTCCGTCCGTTCGTTCGTTCGTCCGTCCGTCACACTTTTGAAAACCTTCATGGTGTAATAATCTTCTACATATTTCATCCCAGAGATTTGAAACTTCAGAATATTGTTGCCCATATATTGAAGATGTGCATCATGTATATAGATGACGGAAAAATTATTTTTTTACTTAGTTATTAACCCTTTTCGACTTATATAAAATTTCAACATTTTTTATAATTTTCTGTATGAGGGTACCTTCATGGTGTAATCAACTCCTCCTACATTTATTATCGTAGATATTTGAAACTTCAGAGTGTTGTTACCCACATATTGAAGATGGGCAAGAAGTATATAGATGACGGAAAAATTATTATTTTACGGAGTTATTAACCCTTTTCTACTTAGAACATTTCAACATTTTTTATAATTTTACAAAGCGGCATTGCCACGTTATCGGGGGACACTGTGGTCGGCTTACCTTTTGTCAACAATTACTTCCCGGTTTGGACAAATTAGGTGGAAATATATCGAATATTGACAGAATCTCCTGTTGACTATAGACTATTTGATTCAAATTTAGCATGTTTTCACTAGATTCAATACAGAAAATTCAAGGAAAAGATAATCCAACTTTAAATATTTCTACACTTTCTAGACCATTGCCTTCTAATCTGTGAAGTTTGTGTAGATACATGGACGTGTTGTGCCTCCTCATATTATAAGTATGTTAAGACCAAAGAAAAATAATCTGGTTTGGGTTACATGTCAGAAAACGATAGGGTCGGTAGGTAGGCTTGACATTTTATTTTTTTAATCAATTATTTTTTTATTTTGATATAGTCTTTTGGATTTTCATATCTTGTGCAAAATCTCGATAACAGTAATATTGATTATCTTTGTATAAACAGTAATAAAAACAATGCTTCAAATAATGGCAGATAAATATGTTTTTGTTTTTATTTATAAAACATTTCAGAAAAATTTAAACACCCATTAAAAAAATCTTTAGGCTTGGGCGTTTAAAATAGGGTAGGTAGGGAAACCCAAACCACAAGCATTATTTTCTTTGGCCTAAAGTATTGTTAAACTACGCCATGTTCAATTGCGATAATGTCATATAGCTATCATTACACTGTCGTTTCTTGTCTGGAAAGCAGTAATCTTCACGGCGATCGATACAATGTATACAAATTACATAATTTTGTTCGTCTGCGACAATGCGCTGTTAAAGTGTGTGGCATAATTGAGACATATCCTTCAATTTTAAATGATAGTTTATTGTATACACGCATTATACTCCACTTCAAACAATCTTCATAAATTGTGCATTGCGCATAATTGATTCTATATTCCTGGTGTGTGTGAGTGTGGCGGCAGGAACGTGGCTAGAGGCTACCCGTGTCCACATTAAAATTCCAATTGATACCTTAAGCTTTCCGGCTTTCGGAAAATCAAATAATGAGAAAAAATTTCATGTAGATGTGTTGTAAAATTTCCAAATATTGTTGTATCAGGCATGTAATTTCCAACTGTTGAACTTGTTTACCAAATTTTGGGGTTTCGTCATCCCTTACCCCTCCCACATGTGTGTTGGTAGGGAGGTATTTTATGTCACATGACCATAGCTACTCGCTACACTCAGTATTTTATAAATCCATAAGATTGTATGCGAACAACTTTCAAATGCGTTGGCATCCATGTTATGTTTTTGTTTTAGAATCCATGTACTGATGCGAATATCGCGTATTTTGTCTTCAAACACGCATGTATGTTTCAGTAACTCGTGTACACGTACGTGCGTGTACACGTACAAGCAGCGCAATTATATTCCACCCTTTGTGCCACGCCACAAGACTAGCCAATAAAATACAGTTCAGTTTGGGACATAATTCGATCTCTAGAAGCGAACTTCAGACATAGAGAGAATGGCAACCACATATAAATTTCTAGAGATGTTAATCGTCGTCTGCTTTTTACAGACTTACCATGACTATATAATACAATTTTTACGAACCAGATTAAAATTCCACGATACATGCAATGTGCATTAAATAGGGATCGATAGGAGCAATTACTTATTTAAATTTATCGAAGAGAAACTATCCGCACGTTCGTTATATGTATATTAAAGATATAAATAACGCTCTTTATTGTTGGTCAAGAATCAGCGAGTAACGTTGAATCGTGTTTAACCTATTATTATCCACCACAAACGAAGTTTTGCGGGAATATAGAAATTGGTTCTGTTCGTGAGTCCCTTCCATCCGTGAGTCTTTCCGATCTTTGAAGCTCTGTCGCCATGCACTCAGTCGTCGGTGGTCGGATTTGAATGATCATTGGTGTGCATATGAACAACCATGCGGAAAGCATATTAACATATAATGGGTTCCGACCATTCATTTTTGTTCAATTGTCGGATTTCATCTGTGCCATGATATTTATTAATCTCATAAGGCAGCATGAAGGGAACAATGCCAACGTGTAACAGATAGTGCCCATTCATTTCCCCCCGAATTTATTGTCCTAATATATTGTAAAATACGTACATCCATGTATTTCCGCAATATACTATCGTGCAAATATGTTTATATTGGAATTATTTGATTCTGAAATAAGTCCACGTGATCTTATACCATTATTCCGTTGAACGACGCGGGCCACAATGAAAACACATTACATGGATAAATAAGCTTGTACAGAATCAATTGCGCAAATACTGCCACGTAGGACTTATTTTGTTTTGAAATATGTACATATTGAACATACCTTACTCGTATTTAAATTCGCGCAGTACTATGTTTCGCACACCAATTGGTGCGCGAATATAAAACTGAGCGAAAATGGTATGCCCCATAAGTTTATATCAAACAATGGGGAAAATAAGAGGGGCATATTAGATAGATAACAAACACTTGTATATACATATATGCAACCAATTAATCTCAACGCCATTAGTCATATGTACATGTAAAGAAATACATCATGGTTAGATATTTGATGTTGAAATGCTTCTAAGAATTGCATATATTCCAGAATGAAGGTGCACGTCTCCTTATTCACAACCTTTGGTTGACACGTTGGAATTGAATTTCATGATGTCGATGAATATTTATTCATCATCAGAATGCTAATTTGGACCATACATAAGCACCCTCTTCACAACAAAAGTATTACGCAGCTGTGTTTTATTCGATGAGAAATTTCTTCGAGACGGTCTTTGATGTACACATATGTATCTTCAGGGATAATTAAGAAGTGAAATAAGACTTTTACGAGCAATATTGTTGTCAGTTTTGCATTCGCGCAGCCGGGTGCGCGAATTCAAAGTGCACGAATTCAAAACTGAGCGAAAAATAGTACTGCGCGAATTTAAATACGAGTGAGGTAGTTCGACCTCCAAATAGGTTGATATTGGGCTTATGATCCAGGAGAACAGACTGATCTCCGTCATCTTTTTTGATGGGATGTGAATTATCTTTTGTATATTAACAACTCGATGGTGGGTATATACATGCTACACATTGTATTCAGTCATATATAACATGCCAGATTAAGACATCTTTCGAATTAAACTATGTCAGAAAATTAATAAACCTCAGCGGAAAGCCGCGTACCATTGATACTTTGTGAGGTGCAATTATTCATATCACGTCCACAATAACTGATATAAATACTCACCAGTAGACCTGAACATAGCGCTTTAGTACCGATGGCACACAGGTTGTTGTGTCTGAGGTTGAGTTTCTCGTTGAGGATATTCTTGTACACTTTTGATGAAGGCGTGACGTTAAAGTGCTTACATGCGCGCATATATACGCACTGGCTATGTGTACCGATACTCCCCTTTTTATCGCATGTCTCGGTTTCATCTTCAGCTGGTAAAATAGAAAATGTTGCTTTAAAGAATACGGGTAAAGCGTTTCTCTGTCGTTATTGATTAGTGAATTTTCCCACTACTAGATTTTGTAAATTGACGATGACAAAATTGACAAATATTCACAATATGTCGTTATTGATTGGTGAATTTTCCGATTACTAGATTTTGTTAACTAATAATGACAAAATTGACAAATATTCACAATCTGTCGTTATTGATTGGTGAAATTTCCAATTAGTATTGGTTTTGTAAATTAACAATGAGAAACAAGTATTCATAATCTGCATTACCGACCCAATTCTCCAGAAAATAATGTGATACATGTAGCTGTTTTCTAACCGACAACCTTGGTTTTTATCCAATTTCACTTCATAACCACCACGCTTGACGCCCAGTCCGGCATATTAAGGTCAGTATTGTTTCGCACAAAGGGTGATATTAGCTTTGAGAAATTTCGCTGTCACTGTGCCGGCCGAAATCGCATGGGTCTCGCGGTTTACATGATGCCGGGTGCAAACTCTATGTATAGTGTTCATCTCCCTTGATGACTCGATAAGGTCGCTGCCGCCGGCGACATTTTACCCACATTTGGTGGACTTCCATGATATTAATATATATACTAAGCGAACAGAGCCACATGTTGCCCTTATCTACCACATAAAATATACAACACAATTTGTGTAATTTCGTACCTTAAGTTTTGAATAACCCATTAAAACTAAAGAACTATTTCGCACAACGGTGTGAATTGGTTCTCCGACTATTCGATCAACACAAATGTTTAAACGTCAGCTGGACGTCAGTCAATGCCGTCTTGCTGAGTAGCATGCAAAAGTCGTCAACAAGACTACCGCTCTTTGAACGTGTAAGGCGTGTGCGAGTTGTGTGCGAACGCCCCCCCCCCCCACCCCCGAAAATACTAGAAATGTCCATGTATTTTGTGTCAATAAAGAATTGAAATAAAAAAAAAGACTACCACTCTAATACTCCGTTCTGTAAATAAGTTTCAATGAAGGAATTCTGACCTTGGGGGATCCCGTTCGCTATTATCTTTTTGGAAAACCCACGCTGAATATAGAAAAAAAACCATAAAATTAGTATGACTGGTTCTCTCTGGTATAGAGAATGGCGTGGGTGCTGAAACTTGGGAACATGTCCTTAATGTGTCAACTCACATGTACCTTCGTAGTCGAAATCATCCGGGAAATCTTCAAGATCGAACATGAACCCAACCGACGCATGACGTGATGATACCACGTGGTCTTCAGTGCTTGTCGGCGTCTGGCGTCTCCTGGGCTGTCGAGTTATCGTCCCGCTCTTCACCCGACGCTTTGGGCCAGTGGATAGCCTGTATCGTGACGTCAAAGAATATGGGTCGGCAGTCACTGGCCTCTTCGCAAAATTAGATGGGTTGTACTGAAATTAGGAGATGTATTCATGGGGCCGCAGTCACGTCGCTAGATGGTCTCCGCTCGGGGTGTCCACCTTTAAATGTCCAACTTCACCCCCTTGAACGTTGAACCAAACCAAACTCCTATGTTCATGATATACCATCATTTGCACCCGCCCTTAAGTTGAAACTTTCCAACTGGTACCTCAAACTTTCCAACTGTTGGAAATGTCCAACCTAAATCCTCCTGATGGCCATTTCAGACCAAACTTTGGACCAAAAGTATAAAAATGTGCTCCTGTAAATTTGCCACTAATTACTTGTTGGAAAATCTAACAATGAGAACAATTTCAACCTAAATGTTGTGTAAAGTTTCCAACTATTGTGTCAGGCAAGAAATTTCTAACTAAATCATGCGCGGATAGGGGTGGTCAGTGGTCAGGGAGTGGATTTTTTTGTTCGAACCCATGTCTGCATATATTCCCGTCCGTGCGTTGTGGGTTTTTGTGAGACCCGCACTGTTCTGGCCACTGAAATCACACGTAGACACCACATGGGTGGTCCAGGATGGTACGGGCTGGCCCAGGCGGTGTTTAGTCAGACTCATGGCAAGTACATCAACTGCAGATTGGTATTTTGTAGATGTATCACCCTACATGACCCCTTCTTCCAAATTACGTATGCATATTGTGGATGCTAAATAAGCCACATCTGTTTAAAGGTTTCAAGTTTGTTGCAAATAAACGGGGACTTCAAATTTAATCACGTATATACACATATTAGGGTGGACCGGATTAATAGGTGTCGCAATATAAAGTAGTTCCGTATGGAATGATTTAGGTTATGTGGGAGTAGTTTGGAGTTACATTCTTTCAGTGGGCAAAGTGCCTTGGTGGTCGCATAAATAAGCCCACAATAAGGGCGGTTTACATTACATAGATCTGTATACAGATATGTGTGAAGTCACGTGTCGCATATTACTGTGATCACAATATGATTACTGATAGTGAACGCGCGCTCATCAGTACTCTGGTAATTGATAATTCACTATGAGTCGTGTCAGTTTAGGCCAGACAAAAACAAAATGAATCAACTATCAGCAGACCAAAGCAGTTTATTCTTACACCGGTTGATAATGGTTCGAAGGAAAAATGAAAGTCTCACGAGAACAAATCACATAGGAGTGAACAATAAACAACAGTGTACAGAAATAGAAATAGGGCTACTTCATATACGACCCCTATCACATAAATGTGCGGAATTTCCCATCTAATCACAACTTTGTTAGCATATAATAACAAAATGACCTGGATTATATGCTGCGCCAGTCAATGTCAGTGATTGCGGCCTTGTTATGCTATGCTTTTGTGGTCGCCCTGTTGTTCACCGAGTGTACTAAGGTATTACCAGACTCCAAGAAGAACAAATATTAATAAGATATCTGTATATAGTAAAAACTTGGCTTTAAGTACTTTGTCACCACACGCACCAGCACACATGTTCTCGATAACAAAGTGTGAAATACATGGGTTGAAGAAAGATAAAGTACATTCGCCAAGCCCGAGTAACAATTAATCAAATCAGATTTGCCTGTCGCAATGCCTCAGCGTTGACTGTGACTTATAACGGACACGAGTTTTGCTCACACGAACGAATACCGTTTTCTTTCTGTGTGCATTTCTATATCAACCCATTTACACCAGTCTGCGTGTAGAACTGTATACAGATCTACAGCAATGTAAACACACCCTACAGGCAGTAAAATAATAAAATATCGGAAAATGCTATACAATCTTATATGTCCTACAGCATGTTACTAATATAACCAATGTGCATTGATGATGAACTGGGGCAAGTTATATTTATTTTTTCTACGTATGTATAATTTATTCCAAAACAATTTAAGCCGCCCTTTTCCAGTTCATCTAGTATATGTTTACTTGCTGGTGTTTATATGAGAATTGACATCTGGAACTCTCTTCGCAATGCATGTAACTGGTTCAGAAAATACACTTAAAGACTTATATTTGCTGTTTTACTCTGAATATTATGGCCGTTTAGAAATCAGCTAGCTTCAGACAGTGACATTAAAGAGAAGCTCACATATGCCACATTATGGCAGATTTAGTATGGTGTATTTTGTGTTGTCGAAAGAACACAATTGGTGCATTGATTGGCATTGATAAGGAAATAAAACTAACATTCCAAATAGCGGAGTGGCTATTCAATTAAAAAAATTGTATAGTATTTTGCTGTGTGAAAAACAAACAATATTTCACTCCTGCCACAGTGTCTCTTTAATCCCCGGAACATAATCGGGGTTTAATTAAAGCGAGTATCACTAAGTACTAATTGAGGCTGCTAAGTTTAGTTTCGTTGCAGAATTGATTATCTTTATGAATATAAGTGTCATGATCAATGTTGATGGTTCAATTTTCCAATCAATCAGTTTATTTCTCATAAAGCTATTACATAACATAGGTATGGAGATCATAATAGTTAAATGCATGCTATCGGACATGTTACCGGCAAAACTTGTCTTTCTACCATGTTGTCGAATAAGAAATAATTAGTTATAATTCGTCACACGTGGCCGTAAGTGAAAAACATTATTGTATGTTATTATCATACATGGAAGATTTGAAAATGATAATTTTAGTATATAGTATTTTACATATGCATAAACTCATTAAACGACTTTAAACTTTCAATGTTATGTCGTCTGCGCAATATATATATATACTAGAAGGTGACCCGACTTCGTCCGGGCTTTGACCTTGAATTGTCCATTTTGAATGTCAAGGTCAAGTGGGGTCACGATTTGACCAGTCCAAAACACTACCCGGACAAAAGTACCCGACAAACGTGCCCGTCGAAATCCATCCGGTTTTACCCGATTTGACCTTGAATTGATCATTTTGAAGGTCAAGGTCAGGTCGGGGTCACGATGTGACCCGTCCAAAACAATCAGTGGACAAAAGTAACCCCACGTATCAAATTTCGTCGAAATCCCATCAAAATTGGCGATTTGAACTTGAAGTTACCCGATTTCAAGGTCAATGTCACGTCGCACGGGCAAATGAATATGCTTATGAGACTCCACATATGAAAGGACCCCCACATACCAAGTTTCATCGAAATCCCGTGATATTCGGGCGTTTGACCTTGAAATGACCCGATTTCAAGGTCAAGGTCACGTCGCACGGGCAAATTAATAGGCCTATGTCACTCCCCGGCCGAACGTACCCCCACATACCAAGTTTCTTCGAAATCCCGTGATATTCGGGCGTTTGACCTTGAAATGACCCGATTTCAAGGTCAAGGTCACGTCGCACGGACAAATTAATAGGCATATGACACTTCCAGAAAATACCCCCACATACCAAGTTTCATCGATATCGGGTCGGCCGTTTTCGAGTCCATCGCGAACACGCACACAGACACACCCTCACACACACAGATCTTCCAAAATATATAATAGAGAGATATATATATATATATATATATATATATATATATATATATATATATATAGACTCAGACCTTGATTAACACGCAGTTCATTTAGCTTTTTAGTTTAAACAGTATTTATTTTTCCCTCTATGGACATTCAGATAAATAATTACAATAGATACAAATTTAGAAGAAAAATGGGATTAGGCAACAAGCCATAGGCTTATTTGAAGCCCTCTCCCTTGACAATGGCACAGCCCTACTTGACTGCAAGTCAAGTAGGGGTAAATAATAGAGGCATAAAAAAAATCCATAGAAAGAAGAAATATGAGGTGGAGGCGAGACAAAGGGACAGAAGATAATGTCAGAATTTTAGAGAGAAGGTCAGAGAGTACAGAATGTGAGGTGTAATTATATATCTGAACATGCATATAATTAATTTCAAATAAACCAAAAAGATATATAATAACACATTTCAAGGAAATAAAAAGTATTTATACATAATTTGTGATTGGAAAAATAACCATGTGAACATCTGCAGTCCGGCGACCCACGTTGTAGAAACCAATAGCATCTCGGTTTATGATGTACCATGCAAGTTCAATATTGCAATTTTGGAACAGCTTAAGAGAAGAATCGTTGAAAGCGATTACTGGTTATTATAAATTTCTGAGCTGCGATGAAGATTCTCTTATTAGTTTCATAGGATAATTCATCAGATCCACATAGTAATAATTCACTAGTTATTGTTACATCAGATAGGGTATTAAGAAGTTCTTCTCTGTGAGAGGTATATTGAGCGCATTCCAGAAAAAAATGTCTAGCAGTTTCAATGCAACCACACATGCAATAAGGCAAGTCTTTGATGTGGTTATCTTTTAGATCGCTGTTAAGATTGCTACATCTTAATCTCAGCCTGGTGAGCTTTTTAGCAATTTCAACATCATTATGCTTTGTTTGTGCTCAACACAATATTTTATGTCAATTTCCGACACAACCTAACAAAATTTAGCTAGTTCCATAGAAATAATTACATAAGAAATCGGATAACCGACCTGTGCCAGTGCCCTCCACACTTTCCAAATATATATATATATATACACACACAGAAGTAGGACCTGTCTATCCGTTCGAGATTTTTCGTCCAGACTCCAGGACCGGTTTCAACCAAATGTGGTGTGGTGACTCGGGGTATTAAACTCGGATGTTCTAACGTTGTTATTTTGTTTTCAAAATTTTGATTAAAAAAAGGTATTTTAAAGGGGGACTGTACACTAATGTCGTGTCCATATGACGGGCGAGACAATATCAGGTATGCCCCATGTGACTTAGTTGACCAATGAAAAATATAATACAGGAACATATCTGACGGAGGCAGTGCAACGGTATGTTGTCGCCTGTGGGTGATATGTGTTCATCTTGATTGGTGGACATCGTTATCCATTAAATAGTATCTGAGGGATTCGCTGGTAATCGTTCACGCGCTCGAGTGATGATCCATCAATATGATCGCCTGTTTCAATAATTGACTTAATTCCAGTTTATATTGGTTGACATAATCGCTAAAGTATTATATGGATATGTGTGTAGCGACGTATATCCGTTGATAGAGGCTGTCGACGTGGGATTTTCAACTGCACCCCCCCCCCCCCCTTGAACTGGATACCGAGGAGGGAGGGCCATAGAAGAAATTCCAAACCAATATTTTAACCAAAAGTAGGAGGAAATGCAAATCTTGGTATAAAACCACACATTCCACATACATTACTGGTTGGAAAATCAGACTAGAACAATTTCAACCCGTTGTTGGTGTGAAATTTCCAACTAATATTGTGTCAGGTATGAACTTTCCAACTGTTGAAAATGTGACCACATTTGGCGGGGTCACATGTCCCCACATGCACCCCTGTAAGTTTGGTAACGTAATATACACCTCAGTCCCAGGAACCAAGCAAAATCCACAACTCTAGAAAACTTCATATGGGGTCTCAATGGGTGGGGTTATCTGATTTGCCGCAAAACCATAATAACATTTGTTACCCCACATATGAATGTACTATGAAATTATAACATAGGCGTGTACCTATTTCCAAATAATGTGACCACATTCTCATTATTTAGAAGGTCTTTATGCATGAGAGCAGCAACGTTGCTACAGGTCCGTGTGTGCCTCATCCCACCCGATTTCTGTAATATATGTCAACAGTTGGAAATTTCATAATGTTCTGAATTGCCAATATGGACAATAGGTTGTTTACCGGACGCAATTCACATGAACCAGCTCGACTTATTCTGTTCTGATTGAGCTCAATCGACGCCATCTAAACCGCCGTATTGCAGCAAGAAAATATAAGTGTACAATTGTACCTGATATTTTCTTGCAGATATTTTCTTGCAGCTACATGTGGGCGCGCCATAACTCCGGCCAGTTGTTGGACCATCTCCTTTTATACTCAACAGAATATATGCAACAAATGAATGAATTTGAGCCATGTATTAGTGCAAGATACACTCATGTGCTCTATGAACAAACGATACAAACACCATGGTAATCAGAATGAAAATGAATAAATGGCTGTTGTCATAACTTCAATTTCAGTATAATTACCTTGTTGTTTGCATCGTTCATAGAGAACATGAGTGTATTTTGCACTAATCCATTGCTCAAATTCATTCAGTTGTTGCATAATTATATTGTTTTGAGTATAAAAGGAGATGGTCCCATAAATGGCCGGATTTAGTGTACAGTACTCCTTTAAGGATGTAAAACTAAAAAACAAAAGTAATGTTTATTTATATCAAACTGTTTAAAAGATCAAAATGTGCGCGAAGAGCACAGGCCACAGAATTCTTTGTGCAAGGGTCACAATCCATTACGCCGCTGAATAAAGGCTCCAAAAAGGGAGCCAGTTTCAGCCATATATAGTTGTATATAGTTCACTGTAACGGGATGATCTCAACTGTAAATAGCGTCTATACGTTTTCTCATGTTCCATAGATATACAGGCTGGGAATAAAGCATTACTTACTTATGCATGTTAATTTCAAATATGCATGGTCCAATTTGGCACCAAACTATTCATCATTTACCAACAAATTTCCGGCTTACGAGGCACTAATATGTTGAAAAAAAACTTGCAATCACCATCAATCAAAGGTGCAGTAGATAATTGTCTGTGATCAATTCCATGAAAATTTGCTCGGAATTTTTTCCAGCAGTGTGAATGTATATGCCATAAAATGTGTTCGCATTCTATTCGAATAAAACATGAACATTATTTTCAATCTAATTCATTCGCAATACATCGTCAATAGGGAAGAGGTAACAATTACCTGCAAAAATAATTCGATCAGAACAAACTTAAAGCCTAATTTATATATCTTTTTATTAACTTTTGAGCGCCCGTCCAGTGTAAAAATGCCTCTTTTCAAAGCGGAATTTCGCACGCAAAACATCTTATTATAGGGCTTGTATATAACTGTATGTAACGCTATGTTCTGGTATATGCTCTCATTATTTTCTTATATAGGTTCGACCTATAGTTATTTTCTTATATAGGTTCGACCTGTAGTTATTTTCTGGTATAAACACATAGTAATAGTTGTTGATATGGTCTCTCGGATGCTGTATTTTTATGATGACACTATACATTACATTATTTACCTTGGATCTCATCTTTTGTGCCAAAATATCAGTAGTATCACTAGCGAACATAGCCAGACTGGGCGTATGAGACGATTCCCTGCTAACGAGGTCCATCATCCTGGGAGGCTGCTCTCAGAAATAAGTAATATACCACGAGAAACGGCAGATCACCTCTATAGACACATATTTAGTAGAATCCGCGTTGTCGAAGAAAAAAATGGAGAATTCAGTCACACAAACTATCTGCTAAGCAGCTCATCAATTTGAATCGAACGTCATGTGAAATCCCAAATTATTCCAATTATTGAAACTAAACTATACTCAGATAAAATAATTGAATATGAACTCAACCTCAGTACATTATAAACTGTTATACAGCGCATTATAAACTATTACAGTCCATTGTGACATGAATATCGTTCGGTCGGCAGAACCATAAACATATGGACTATTTTATTCTGTGTATTTGTATTCATTGTGGTTTAACAATCATTTCATGCTTAAATAATTGTCTTATACTACACTATGTTTCCTGTATTCTTTGTGATATATGACGCGTGTAGGTGTGTAATTCAGACAGATTATTAACGGACCATACAACAATTAGAGATTAGTTCGGTCATTACGCACGGAGAATAAAAAGAACAGGAACATTTATAACGTAACCCTTTCATCACCATTTCATGACGGGAGCGGCACTGCATGGTGAAGTATAAGATATCCGGTGCCAATGCATTCTCTTGTATAATCGAGTCTCCATTGGGGAGCCCCGCATATATAAGAGAATGAACTAGCTTACAAGGTCAAGTAAATATTATTAGGCCATTAACCCTTTCATAGCGGGAGCTGCTGCACTTGTGCAGATTTAAAGACACTGTAATATATGACGCGTCTAGGTGTGTAACTCAGACAGATTATTAACGGAGCATATAACAATCAGAGATTAGTTCGGTCATTACGCACGGAGAATAAAAAGAGCCTCGCATATATAAGAGAATGTAACTTGTATGTAAAACCCTTCGGGTTTTACACAAGTTATCTCCACTTACCTCACGGTTACATCTCCATAAAAACAGTCCACATGACAGTTAATCCTTATATGCGAGTCTCTCATAGGGAGCCTCGCATATATAATAGAATGTACTGACTTACAAGGTCAAGGCAAATATTGTTCGGCCAATGTATTCTCTTATATATGCGAGGTTCCCTATGTGAGACTCGCATATATAAGAGAATGCATTGGCACAGGGTTTTCGCAAAATTTCAATTCCATCCATGGCAGAGTTAAATGTATAGATTTTCACGTCAGTTACAAATGTGTGTTGAACTTATTATCTGAACATTTCATACGGAAACTAATCATCCGTGAGTATTTAGTAAAGACATGGGGTAAATAATGCTATAGGGGAGTCAGAAATTCAAACGTCACGTACAATAACAAATCTACGTCACGCTCGTAACTTTCGACCCTTCCACAAGTTCTTATGAAAATCTACAGAGCGTGTTCCGATAATTTATGACAATTACTTCGTGCAATAACATAATTATGCATATAGTTCTATAAGCACAACCATATTTCTGATAGACCTCGCTAGATTTATCTTGTGATGTGACTAAATTAGCTGCAGTGTGCAGCATGGGTGTTACGTGAACAGGAGTCGTCGGTTCGGTGTGTCCGAGACTGCACGTACATGCACCCCACCCCTGAAATGCCAACTGAATTTCCATCATTTCTTGACAATTTTAAGAAGCTTTATTTTGTGATCTATTAGCTCATTTATTGATATCTTGTTCCAAACACCGCTGTTTTCTGTATCAATCAATATGTGTCTTCTTTCCAAATATTTTAAATCAGACTAACAACAGGGGAACGGGAATACTCGCCCGAAGACGACACACCCAAGCTCAGTTGCGGGAGTTTCTGACCAAACATTAGCTTTAGTGACAAATATGATCCGAATCTATCAATATTATGGAAGCCCATTTACAATACTAATAGGCATTAGTGCAAACGCATAAAAATTTGTCTGCGATAAATCGCAAACTACTTTGCAAACTAAATCCCAAACCTTTATCCTAAACATCTTTGCAATAAATTACAAACATCTTTCCGATAAAATACTTTGCGATCTCATTGACTTTGCGGTAAATCGCAAACAAATTTGCGATCGCAAACATATTTGCGATTTATCGCAAATGTTTGCAATTTATCGCAAAGGTGTGCGATTTATCAACATAAACCGTGCACATGTATATACAAGTAGATGTTTTGAAAGTGGCAGGATGGTTTTCAAAACTATCCATAGCGTACAGGAGCCCAAATTGGGGGTGGGGTGGTGCTCAGCCGCCTTTTTGTCTATAATAATTAAAATACAATATTTTTACTCCGCTTTCAGGACATTCAAATTGAATCAATGGCAGCGCTGTGTATGCTTGTGTGTTTCTGGGTCAATATCAATGGCTGTATAATTAAGGAGTTACATGTCTATGTGTTTCATGTTTGAGTAGTCGTTACATCAGTGTGTATGCATGTTGTGTATTATCGGGGGGGGGGCACCCTCGAAATTGGGAAAAAATGTCCCACGGCAATTTTAATGCTGTAGCATTATAGATTCCACAATTTGCCAAGGCATTGTTGTGGCTAATTCCTGGGACTGGGGAAGTCAGTGGTTCAATGAGCACGGCGTCGGTCACCAGGCTGCATGACCTCTCATCTCTGACATACAGGGGTTCGAATCCATCATATATATGCGTGACGATCTCTGCACCAACTTCCTGCCTGAAAACTTTCCGATGATCGGTGGTTTACATATTTGCAGATGGTTTCCACCACCAACAAATGATCTGGCCTCATTGATATATCGCCTTAGCTGTGGCAAGCGAGATAAATTATTCTGACACCGATTCTGAAACCCCAAATAAATAAATGTGTATTAGAAAATACTCATTACGCCACATCGTGGTGTTGCTTGGTACGCAGATTTTCATGTTCGAGCGGACGATCGATAATCCACTGGGTGAATGTATTATGGTTAGGTATTTCGTACTTGAGTAAAATCGTTCCGATAGAGTGACGATAGTTCAACAAAGATTAGCACATGTGTTTACGTCACCAGTGTAATTGTGGGGACATGTTTCTATTATGAAGGTTCGCTATCCCGAAGATCCACTATTCCGAAGGTTCTCTATTCTGAATACTTGCTATTTCGAAGGTTTACTATTCCGAAGGTTCGCTATTCCGAATGTTCTCAATTCCGAAGGTTTTTGTTATTTTTAGGCTAATTCTATATTCTAAAGTATTGAGAGGGTTCATTATCACGAAGATTCTTTTCATGGAGTGTGCGCTCACATCCGAACTGATCCTGCGCGCATACCGATACAGATACAGGAGGAAATAACTTAGAACATTAAATGTGATTTTGTTTTGTTTTCGTAGGTTTTCTTGAGATTTAATGTGATTACGTGGCATATAATATGAATGTTGTGGTATATATGGACCCTTCTGCATTAGGACATGACACAGGTACAGTTGACTTAAGTGCTGTTCTGTGCGGGCTCCAATTTGGGGTTCAATATCTTAAGGGCCAAATTTAGAATTTTATGGGCCCATACCTTTGAAATCTGGACACATAATATTAATATTGGTGGGCATGTCTCTATTCCGAAGGTTCACTATCCCGAAGGTACACTATTCCAAAAATTCTCTGAATGTTCGCTGCTCCGAAGGTTCACCAATCCGAAGGTTCGTTATTCCGAAGGTTCTCTATTACAATGGTTTTTGTTATTTTAAGGTTAATTCTATTTACTAAAGTATTGAAAGGGTTCATTATCACGAAGATTCTTTTTATGAAGGAAATAACTTAAAACATTAAATGTGATTTTGTTTTGTTTTCGCGGGTTTTCTTGAGTTTAATGTCATTACGTATGACCTTATTTCTCATTACATATTCACGCCAAGCAGCCAACACAATTGCTATGTTTCCTGCGATTTAATGTCATTACGTGTGACCTAATGTCTCAATAATCTGCGGCAAGAGTACGCCTGCTAAAGGCGAATTATAACAGTGGGACTATAACGCTCACTGAATACTGGAGGCTATAACAAACTTCGCAGCAGGATATCGCTGAATAGACGAGTATGAGATGAGCCTAACTGCAATTGTGACTTTGTTTAAAGGCCCACTTAATTTTGGAGTCATTCATTTTTGTTATATTATATACGGTTTTAAAAACAATTTATGCCATAAAATTTGAATAAAATACTCTAATTCATCACCACTTGAAACGCAAAATACTTCTATCTCCTAGTTTGAAACACCTTTACAAAACTGCGACAAGTCGTGCGTTGTATATCTAGCAAGTGGCAACTAACATGTCCTCTTCGGCTTTCCATAGATTTCAACGTAATTTGATACTTAGGGGTATTTGTGTCCGGGAAGTGTTTTGGACGGGTCAAATCGTGACACCGACCTGACCTTGACCTTTAAAAATGTCAATGCAAGGTCAATTTGGGTAAAACGGACGAATTTCGGCGAAATTTGATACCTAGGGATACTTTTGTCCGGGGAGTCTTTTGAATGGGTCAAATCCTGACCTCGGCGTGACCTTGACCTTCAATGTGGTCAATCAAAGGTCAAATCGGGTAAAACGGATGGATTTCGACGAAATTTGAAACCTATGGCTACTTTTGTTGGGGGAGTGTTTTGGACGGGTCAAATCATGACTCCGACATTACCTTGACCTTCAAAATTGTTAATTAAAGGTCAAGTTGGGTAAAACGGACGGATTTCGACGAAATTTGATACCTAGGGGTACTTTTCTCCGGGGTGGGGGTGTTTTGGACGGGTCAAATCATGACCCTGACCTGACCTTGACTTTCGAAATAATCAATTCAAGGTCAAATCGCGCCTTTCTCCGGAAATCAGATGGGAAACAGCCCGGACGAAGTCGGGCCCATCAGCTTGTGTAATAAAGAAGACAGTTTGAAGAATGTAATGTATAACACGAGAAACAGGAAAACTTGAAATATGGAAGTATGCAAATTTCCCACATAAAATGAAAGCTAGTTTATAGTATAATTATATTATCTATTATATATTTTGGAAGATCTGTCTGTGTGTGTGTGTGGTGTGTGTGAGTAAAACAATGTCCTCACAATGTTAACAGTTTTTTCCCTTAAGGCGACGGAAATTTGTATTTTTAGAAATTTTTGATATTTTTTCGTCCGCACTAGGCGGAAATGATACTACGCATGCGTTACAAAGATTGCCGTTATTTCGTTAAAGGTACCCTCCGAGTTTGTAATATTTACGAAATAACGAGGTCCTCACAACTACGGTATTGTTTGAATTTCTAAAGAAATGTCCCCACAACGTATGTAATACAAACAGGTGTGTGTGTGTGTGCGTGCGTGTGTGTATTCGCGATGAACTCGAAAACGGCAGACCCGATTTCGATGAAACTTCGTATGTGAGGGTACTATCGGTCGGGAAGTGGCATAGGCATATTCATTTTCAGATCCGAGGTCAACTTTTCACGTGCCGAGGTCAATTCTGTTTTTACGCCGTTTTGCGCTAATATATTTCAGTTCGGTGCTCACAACTCGATTCGATATAGCGCGAATAATAAATTGCCAGTCATATAATTTCCAATGATGTATCACACGCCTGTGTACGTTTAAAGTTTCTACCTTAATTATCGGGAAGAACGCAGGACCATGATTCGCTCATCGAAAAACATTCCGTAAATATATTACGCCGTCAACAGATCGTGACGTGATCGCGTTTAACTCTTAACCGGCCGATGTCGCGTTAACTCATCACCGGCCGAGGTATCCGCAAATGACATTGGGCAATATATATATCTCGGGAACGGGTGGAGCTATCGACTTGAAATTTGGTATGTGAATGTATCTTGCCCCGGATACGAATTTTATCGGGTCGCCGAGCCCGTGCGACTCCAGCTTCGCGCATGCGCAGACAAGATCTCGGAAACGAGTGGAGCTATCGACTTGAAATTTGGTTTTTGAATAGCCCGGACGAATTCGGGTCACCTTCTAGTATATATATATATATATATCTATTATATATTTTGGAAGATCTGTGTGTGTGTGTGTGTGTGTGTGTGTGTGTGTGTGTGTGTGTGTGTCTGTAATCGATGGACTCGAAAACGGCCGAGCCGATTTCGATGAAACTTGGTATGTGGGGGTATTTTCGGGCCAGGAGTAACATAGGCCTATTATTTTTCAGATCCGATGTCAACTTTTCACGTGCCGAGGTCAAATCTGTTTTTACGCTGTGTTACGGGACTTTCATTTGAGTTCGGTGCTTACAAATCGATTCGAAACAGCGCGAATAATAAAATGCCAGTCATAATAATGACACTGTGAGAATCTTTCGTGTTTCCTCTTTCCAACGATATATAATGCGTATGTATCTGTTTTAGTTAACTGCCTCAATTATCAAGAAGAAGTGGTACTATCTTCCATCAGGATAAAAACAATGCGTAACTTCTATGACGTCGTTAGATGTCATAACGTTAGATCACGTTAACGCTTAACCGGCCGATGCATTTGAATGTTTCAGACGTCTTGGCGTTATCTCGGGCACCGATGGTAATTTATCTTTACGTTGAAACTTGATAATTAATGAGCGTGTGTATATGAGGCGCGTTTATATACTTGAGTGGAAATCAAATCGGGTTAAACTGGCGGATTTTTACGGACGAAATTTGATGCATAGGGTATCTCGGTATCCGCTGGGCCGATTTCCCGGTATCCGCTGGGCCGATTTCCACCATTTTTGGGGTGTTGGTGTTTGACCACACCTGACCTTGACCTTCAAAATGGTCAATTCAATGTCAAAGCCCGGACGAAGTCGGGTCACCTTCTAGTCTATTATATATTTTGGAAGATCTGTCTGTCTGTGTGTGTGTTCGCGATGAACTCGAACACGACCGAGCCGATTTCGATGAAACTTTGTATGTGGGGTTATTTTCGGCCGGGAACGGGCATAGGCATATTAATTTTCAGATCTGAGGTCAACTTTTCACGTGCCGAGGTCAAATCTGTTTTTACGCTGTGTTACGGGACTTTCATTTGAGTTCGGTGCTTACAAATCGATTCGAAACAGCGCGAATAATAAAATGCCAGTCATAATAATGACAATGTGAGAATCTTTCGTGTTTCCTCTTTCCAACGATATATAATGCGTATGTATCTGTTTTAGTTATCTGCCTCAATTATCAAGAAGAAGTGGTACTATCTTCCACCAGGATAAAAACAATGCGTAACTTCTATGACGTCGTTAGAGGTCATAACGTTAGATCACGTTAACGCTTAACCGGCCGATGCATTTGACTGTTTCAGACGTCTTGGCGATATCTCGGGCACCGATGGTAATTTATCTTTACGTTGAAACTTGATAATTAATGAGCGTGTGTATATGAGGCGCGTTTATATACTTGAGTGGAAATCAAATCGGGTTAAACTGGCGGATTTTTAAGGACGAAATTTGATGCATAGGGTATCTCGGTATCCGCTGGGCCGATTTCCCGGTATCCGCTGGGCCGATTTCCACCATTTTTGGGGTGTTGGTGTTTGACCCCACCTGACATTGACCTTCAAAATGGTCAATTCAAGGTCAAATCGGGTAAAACCGGATGGATTTCGACGGGTACTGTTGTCGGTACTTTTGTTCGGGCACTGTGTTTTGGACGGGTCAAATCGTGACCCCACTTGACCTTGGCCTTCAAAATAGACAATTCAAGGTCAAAGCCCGGACGAAGTCGGGTCACCTTCTAGTAATTTATATTTATGGCAAAAATATTATCTTGGTGGCGTTACCATTTCTGACTATGGTCTTCTTGATGTCTACTGCCTTTCGTGTATCTATTTATTTGGGGTTTTACGTCGCTTCACACATCTAAGCGATATCACAGCAAAGCCAGATTAATTGTTGGCGGGGAAAACCATGTATGCTGTGCTTAGTCGTGTACAATTAAGTACTTAGTAGCCACGATGCACCGTCTGGTCGCATGTAAACCACCGACCATCGTGAAGGTGAAGGTAGCCAGTGTTTTCTCTGTTGATATTCCCATGTTATTATAATTAGATGAAGGAAGCCCGTGTTTCCTCTGTCCTTCCCATGTTATTATAATTAGATGAAGGAAGCCCGTGTTTCATTTGTCCTTCCCATGTCATTATAATTAGATGTAGGTAGTCCGTGTTTCCTCTGTTCCTCCCATGTTATCAGATTATTCCCCCGACGCCCGTAGGAGGCTCGGGACACACACATGTAGTCGGTGGCTCAGTCTGGCTGTCCGTCAGTCCGAGCATATCACCTTGTAAATATGGTGTTAACTATCGGAGTTCATTATCCTTTGGCACGGTGATAGCACAGATTGGTGGATATGACACCCACATTAATTTGCTAATTATTCAAGGTATGTACTAGTGACTTTTTTCCATAATTATGTTGTATTACACGACATAATTAGGTGTTTAGATCGATTTTTGATATATACAAATTATTGTAGACGTGTATAGCAGACACTGAGCACTTGTGGGCCTGGTTGAATTGAATCTGTGGTACGATGGATCACTATCTATTCTCAAGCTACTTATGTCATGTATTGGCATTTGTTTATATGTAAATGTGGAGGGGTAGATATGCTTGGGACCCCACCACAGTTCAATTCACACGAGATTCTCAGCTTATGTGAATGTCACATTACCTTGGCCATGTAATTTTACGATTAAACCATAAATTCACTTTACGATGATGTCGTAATTTTACGATAGTCACTGATGGTCCAACAATTTATGTCGCAATAAACGATGTAATTTTTTGGAGTGTAGGTAGAAACTTAGAATAAAAGCGAAACTTCACATAACTATAATCTCATACAAAATACATGAACTGATTTACATTTAACATTCTCCAAACGTTTGGCAACAAAATATAACAATTTAGAATTTCTAAAAGCAGCAGTGTCGGCAGCACCCATCCGCAACGAATTCTATCACATCTCAATCCTAGCCTCAAAACAGAGTTCAGTCTCCTCGCTATGCTATGTCTGACCGTCAGTTACAGATCATTCTGGCTTGATCTAGCCAATTTTCAAATGAATATGGACAGTTAGATTTCTCAGAATAATGCAGAATCAATTGTAACCGGCAAAAGTCTCAAATAAAATAATGAGTGATTTCCTCTCATTCTTTGTATGTGCTGACAGCGTTAAGTCATGCATAGCAAGGGTCTGAACACTGCATTGAGCTTCATATGATTCGACATCCGATACGCCGCCTATCTTGACTTGAAACGTATTTTATTTGTAAATAATACAAAAGGGATTGGGGCACAAGTTTTTTCAACTTATGAAGCCCCTCTCCCAATACAGTCGATTTAAATACAAAATGTTTACAAGATGACAGCTGAACACATTTACATGCATGATTGAGTTATTGTATGGTGATTGATGTAGTGCCTCCCAGAGCTATATGGGTTATGGATGGTTTGGTAGCTATAACATTTGACGGGGTTTGTGTGATGTTTGTTCGTTTTAACAAATGTTGGAGCAGGGTTTTGTGCAAAGGAGTATTTTCTTCATATATATATATATATATATATATATATATGTTAGTCAAGTGTTAGTCAGCTACTCTGGAAGACAGTACTTACGGTAGATCAAGGTAATAGAGAACTGGTGATTAGGTGGGGGGGTAGGTCCATAAGTGGGTAGCCAGTAGATTACTAAACTGCGTAGTTCCTATATTTACAGGTGTACTTAGACAATTTGTAGTCCTTTCTTGTGAATGGATCTTGTTTTTAAATTCAGTTATCGAAACGCTTTGTTGCTACAATATATTGCTGAATTATATCGAACAGTTTCTTATTACTTTGGGACGAGATATATGGTATTCCGAAAAGAATTTCGTTAATATTGAGAAATTGAAGGCTTTCGCGAGTCAATTTATCAGCGAGGGCGGCTCGCTCGGACTGATACAAGGGGCAACTAAAGAAGAAATGAAAGGCATCTTCGGATGGATTTCCACAAAAGCATACAGGGCTATCGGAGATATAATTGTTATACATATCAGAGCGGAGTTCGCTACATCTGTTTCGGATACGACAGTGTATAATGCTGTTTTTTCGTTGACCTGTGTAGAAGTACAGAGGAGGGGCAGATGAGGGGTCCGCCTATCTCAATGTATATTAAGAAATATGTTAATAAAAATATCATTTTAACCCTTTCATGACTGGAGCTTCCTGATTTTTGTTGTTGCGAAAATCAGGTGCCAATGCATTCTCTTATATTTGTGAGTCTCACACGGGGAACCTCGCATATATATATATATAGGAGAATACATGGGCCCAACAATATTTACCTCGACCCTGTAAACCAGTGAATTCTCTTATATATGCGAGGCTCCCTATGGGAAAGACTCGCATATCTCATATAATACACTGTCACATGATCTGTAATGCTGCACCAACGCAGCTCCCGTTATGAAAGGGTTGATATTTGCTAACTAAGTATACCGCACGGAACGATAGTATGCTTCACATTTTCAATATTTATCCAAATTTATTTTATCTTTGCGTTGTACATCTACAGACATACGTTATTCTTTAAAAGTGAAGTTTCTCCAAGATATCAAGATCGCCAACCAAAGTACCCGCCCACCTTGTTAGTATGGTGTTTTCAATATTATTCCAGACATTTGACTCTTTGTGGTGTGAATCTTTAGATATGCCACGTTAGTTCGTAAAATTTACTTTTAACTGGCATAGTTAGAGTTATTGTTCTTGATAAAATAACATGTTAATTATATAGTTAGCAAACTATCGTATCCTGCGGTATACATTGTATACTCCCTTATATCGTATATATCTATGCACATGCATTCATTCTGTCATCCGTTGTGTATATAGTGTATATATTTTGATTGTTCCACATATACTGTGGCTTCGCAATAAATTCATCTATTCATCCTTATTACAATCACTGGACGAAAAGTGAGGCTCACATATAGGGCGATACCACGTGTTTTCTATGCATCAAATATACTTGACATTCAACTCACGTTAATTTTAAAATATGTAAAATACTTAAACCTGATGTTGATATCACGTAAATAACATATAAACGTCTACATCTGGCATCAAGATAGCAAAGCAATTTGTAACAATCTGACACAATGCTGGTCGCTATAAACTGACCACAGAGCGCGCTACATAACTCAGGTCTCTAGTTTTCGGCAGCGCTTAGATTAATTGAACAGACTTATTCGCATTGCTTCACTGCCATGCACGCATGCACGAAGAAATTACTTCAATATGGTATTACAATAATTATAATCTGGCAGTATCAGCTAGACGAGTATCCAGTTCATCACACATATTTGGAGAGGGTGATATGGACCTGTGTAGACTTCTAATTATAGACAGAAAAGGATTTAATCCACACACACTTAAGCCGATCACCATGCTGTTCAAGGACTACGCATACTGACAATCGTAATAGTTAATATGATGTGAGCGTTTTTTATATAATTTATATTTTCCATTTATTATTCTATAATACCAACTTCACATATTTCCCTCTATTTTCAGATAAATATCTTACATTAACCACCAAGGTTGTGCGATTATGCTGTCTATTATATGGATCAAGCTGATTTTAAAGATGCATAGTATTGAAATATATTAAGTTTCTCGTAAAGGGCAAGTAGATGCGGATATAAATGTATCCGCAAAAGTTTTTACTTAGAATAAAAATTAGGCGTAAATTTCACGTATATTTAAATTTAAAGCATCCAAATATGTGTTATCGAATATAAATTGTGCTTAAATTGCACGTATATTTGAAATTTAATTTCATTTAAACGTCATATATTTGTCATTGAATGTATATTTATGGCATATATAATGCGGATCACGTAAAGTTAATAAATTTGACATATACGTGGGATTTACGGACACGTAATTTCCACTTAAATCAGCTTAAATGTCGAAGAATACGTGTCCGTAAAACCCACGTAAATCCCAAGTGTCTTTCAAAGTTATGGAAATGTACGTGATCCGTATATGCCATAAATATAGACATAGAATAGAAATTACGTAAATAAAATTAAATTCAAAATTTGGTGCAGTGAATATGTTATTTTTCTTAACATATTTCTTAATACACAATGTGATAGGCGGTCGTATCGGGTTGAATCGCAGGTTCGCCCACTCTATGGAGGTTTATTCTTGTTCTGCGCATCGAGTCGAAATCGAACAACTTCCTTGAGTTGTTGCATCCTGTCCATGCCAAACGTGTTGCTGGTCACCCTTAGCTTAGCCATTTTCTTTGTGTGGTTCTTAAGACCCACCGCTAACTCCCTGTAAAATAATCGTTTCAGTTAGATACAGTTATGTATACATCATGTATTGGTGTACCACTTCTGGCGACCCCCGCCCGCCCTTGAGACTAACACCAGATCATGTTCCAATACATAGTTGAAATCCACACCTAAACTCGCCCAACCTTTGGCCCACCCCTTGATGCCGCCATAAATAGTTATCCCTTCCCAATCCCAACCGCACGTACCCCATGATATTACTATATAAAAAAATATATTGAGCCTGCCACCCATTTTACTAACAATGTCACGCATCGCAACATTATATTGTACTTCAAACTGTATTAATTGTGTCTCAATTATGATTGTTATATATGTCGACTTGAGTGAAACTAAATCTATATATTGGATCGTGAACTAAAATTATGCAATTTCGGCGTTTCATTTCAACCATCATGACCGATAAAACTGTTGAACCTTTTATATACATGAATTATCCCACCAAGTTATAAAATCATATATTGGAACTGTCTATAATTCATCTGGGTGCATGGTGCCTCAAACCCCAAATGTTAGTACTTCTATTCAGATGGACATCTCGTGGTTATTGCAAGCATTTGAATGTACAGGGCAATGTAGATTACATCACTTGGTGTATATTTTACTTAAGGTAGTCTGTGGAAACTACATAAAAAGCCATATTGTATGCATCCCTGCATAACCAAATGAAATTCAACTATGGATAAATTGGATATTTTATTGTTTGTATCATTAGAGAAATGCATTCTGCTAGGATATAGTCCTTTTCGTGTTATAAACATGCAGTAGGTGGCTTCATTTGGGCTTGCTTTCATCATTTAGAGAGTCAACTCTGAAGAAATACCCTTGGTTTGAAATTTGTATCATCTTCCAACCTTATAAGAGGTGTCTCTGCTGGCTGGAGGTACCGGTTTAAAAGTTCAACGCAAGGAGGCACCAGAGAGCTTTCCAGTTCGGGGGGGGGGGTATACCGTCAACTGGAGATTTCAAGCGACGACCTCCTCAATGGAGACCCACAATAATTGCAAAAAATATTTTAATCAAAGTTTATAAACGTCTCCATACACTAAGAACATTGAGAAATAGATAAAACTTACTGACAGTTCTCCTATAATAAACTTTACATCTGTTGAAACTATTGTTATGTAAACAAAACTGTTATAGTGATTTGTCAACAAAATTCTATAATCCCAGCTGTAGTATTAGTTCAAATATTTTTGTCTGAATATGATTTTCGGAATATTTAAACAACGTGTTGGACCTTTTCCAATGTTTACCATAACGTTTTGACCACATTATTTTGCTCTCATTGGACTTTTAACAGTTATTCCACTAAAACAGTAATTTGTACATAACAATTAATACATTTTTTGACTATTATTATATATTTTCTTACCGACTAGGGAGTATTTATCACTTTATAAATATGTTCTTATCGAATAGAAATGATTTCTGGTTTTAAGAATATTCTACCACATTCCTTGAATCATTTATCTTCGCAAGAAACATGTTTATGTTTAAAATTGTCTTGGTGTATAGGAAAAAATTCTTGATATATGATAATTTTACTTGCTTCAAGAATTATGTTCTTAATTAGACAATCTTTTTTGGCAGTGTGGGTCGGGAAAACAGGCAGACAAACAAATAAAAGAGCAGAAGGATTCCTATTTATTGGAGGGAAATGTTCAGATAATAAATTCAACAACCGTGTTGAAATTATTATCTGAACATATTCCTAAGGGATAACTACTCGTCAATTTCTATTTAGTATAGAAAGTGTTAGCCATTATTAAAATAAAAAAAAAGCATGCCCCATGCAGCTTTAAGTTGAAACGAGTAAAAACGGTTATAACTTAGAACGGTTTATGTTATACATACCTCACCTTGGCGATGGAAGTGTGGACGCTCTTTATAAAATATTATTATTGTAATTCTTTTTGGGCTCACAAAATATTCAAACGGTGCAAAAACTTCCTCTTTTGAAAGTCGATATCTGGCCATCAAAGCACATCTTATTTATGGGTTCATGTGTCCTATCTAAATATTATATGGTATAGAAAACGTACTGATTGTGGCACCTGTGTATAAAATCAGACAGAGCATCTTTAAGAGATATACTTACTCGTAGTCGATCGTTCCATCCCTGTTATAATCTAGCTTCTTCATCAATATGTCGAGTGCCCTGCGACTCAGCGGAATGTCGAACATCTGTGAGAGAGTTTTCAACATGTATTTATATTCACGTTCCAGAGCACACGTCAAAGAATTTCTTTGTGATAAACTTTAAAGTGATGTCAAACACTCGGCAGACCCGAAATATGCCAAGATTACGAAAGCAGTGACATATTCAACTGTGACGAGACGGGTCTTTTCTACCGGGCACTAACTGATTGAACCCTTGACTATAGGAAAGATTGCAAAGGAGGCAAGAAAGCCAAAGATCGGATCACTGTAATGTGAAATTTCAAAGCTTTGCCCTAGCTAAAGATGACAGATATATACCGGTCGTCATGGAATTGAAATCCATGACAGAAGCGACGATCGTGAAGTCGGCATACGCCCATACTCAATCAACATTGGATAGTTTCTTTGTAAAGTCTGACTAGTTGTACTCAGCATAGACACAAATCATGTTATAGATATGTTTATATCATTTGTTATGTTTGTCTGTATTATATTTGGTTCTCGTAATTATTCAATAAATTCTCATTAATCAATAATACAGTCTTGGTCATTCTTGGTATTAAACGGCGGAAAAATATCACCGATGGTGACACGATTTTCTATAAACCGAACACCTCTCTAATCCGAACGGAAGGGCTGGTCCGAATGGGGGTTTGGTTTAGAGAGGTTTTACTAGAAGAAGAATAGGGGGCTCGTTCGCCTCACATCTAAAAATAGAATCTTTGGGGTCTAAAATTGGTTGTACTAAAATATTCCCAAAATATCAAAACCCAAAAAAAAATTCAAAACTTCCAAAATTTATTTTTCCAAAAAATTTCAAAATTTCCAAACTTCCAAATTATCAAAACCCCAAAAATTTCAAAACTTCAAATATTTCTAATCTTCCAAAAATTTCAAATCTTCCAAAAATTTCAAATCTTCCAAAAATTTCAAAAATTTCAAATATTTCAAAAATTTCAAAACCCCCAAAATGTCGAATGTTTATTAAAATTATTTGCGTGTAATATCTTTCGTTATTTTTTTTGTTCAAATATTTTTCATGAAATTATTAATCGATGTTTAGAAATAGCTTTATTGGACATTGTGACCATCGGTATGCATGCATACATTCCAGTGTTTTATCGGACGCAGTTCATATAATTGTCATACCTGAAAATAGACACCATTACTTTTACATAAATAATAAAGAGCGTTTATTCTTTACACTCTCTCTATCCCAGATGAAGTTATTGAGTATATGACAGGTGTGTATTATCGTGAATTATTGGAAGTATTGAGATGTACTATGTTGAATCACTAACGGTCGAAAATGGTAATGTGAAATTACAACCCTCCAGAATGAATTGTCATATTCGATGGAACATATTTTCAAGTATGTACACGCGACATTGGTGGTAACAATGTGTCTTTCACACCTTTGCTTTACCAAATGAATTCTATTATTTCCCCGGTCACAGTTATATGTCATTCAGAAAACATATCGATTTAATGTCTGAACAAACGGGTTAGTATCAATTAAGGTTGATAAACTGTGTCATTGTTAGCATTAACACGATAATTAGTTATCCAAAACATGCATACATATTACGTCCAGGACACTCAATTATAGAAATTGCTTCGGTGTCATTGTTATAACAACATTACGTAATAACCACTTATCGCCCCACATTCATACTTACGCTTTGGACATTTTATCAGTTTATCACGTGATCACTAAATGTGGCAATCGGGTATCCACCGATGCCTGCAATATATTATTTATAATAATTGGACTCATTGATCTCACGTGAATAATACTCTTAGTTGTTCCAATAAAATAGTTATCAAATTCGATCACCAATAGATTTGACTGTGGAATGTAATGACCTTTAACTTATTTATCGATCTAAAGGGACACTCATTATGAATGAATGTTAACAATACAAGCGCACGAATGAAGAGCGTTGAAACATATACGAAATTACTACACGAATGAATTGAACCTTGAAATTTATATTTCACATCTTACCAACAACAGCTACAGACATAATCATAGTATTATACTGTCTTGCATGTACACACGCTATGACATCATTAAAGGCGGACAATCCACTCACGGTGTGACAACAGATACAGACATAGGCATAGTGTTATACAGTCTTCTATGTACCCATGCGATGACACCATTAAAGTACATTGGATGTTAGGTCTATGACTCTTGAGTATGCACCAATCAATGAGCAAATGAGCAATAAAAATGAGCAAATGCGCAAGAAAATGAGCAAATGAGCAAGAAAATGAGCAAATGAGCAAGAAAATGAGCAAATGAGCAAGAAAATGAGCAAATGAGCAATAAAAATGAGCAAATGAGCAAGAAAATGAGCAAATGAGCAAGAAAATGAGCAAATGAGCAAAAAAATGAGCAAATGAGCAAGAAAATGAGCAAATGAGCAATAAAAATGAGCAAATGAGCAAGAAAATGAGCAAATGAGCAAAAAAAATGAGCAAATGAGCAATAAAATGAGCAAATGAGCAATAAAAATGAGCAAATGAGCAAAAAAATGAGCAAATGAGCAAGAAAATGAGCAATTGAGCAAGAAAATGAGCAAATGAGCAATAAAAATGAGCAAATGAGCAAAAAAATGAGCAAATGAGCAAGAAAATGAGCAAAATGAGCAAGCAAATGAGCAATACAAATGAGCAAATGAGCAATACAAATGAGCAAATGAGCAAGTTATCATGTCGATAATAAAAAGCAGCATTTTATAGATCGAACAGAAATTTTGTCAGAATATTGTCATCAACTCAATCAAGATCTCAACGAAACACATTATTGACATCGATAACTATCACGGTGCATTGGCATTCATGGCCAGACAAATTTAATTCATGTGTCTACAATACAACCTACCTATCCAAATGTCAATGCAATTATGAGTGATTTCAATATGAGTACTCTATTATATAGATATATGTAACCTGGTGACATGATGAAATCGATTGTGATACAAAGCTAAAGTACCGCCCCATAGGGCAGATACATAGCTAAAGTACCGCTCATAGAGCAGAAGCTAAAATACCGCTCTAACGTTGTCTGAATCTACAGCCCCTTCATTATTATATCCGTGTTTGGTCAGTTTGACCATTTTCTTCATGATCATGTTATGTATGGGTGATGTTTTCATTCGATGCTGGTATTCTATTAATCGTTCGTAACTTTTGAGAAAGAGGAACAACAACAATAACAACAACAACAACAACCGTCGCCGTAGCGTGACGAGCAAAATGTGATGTTTACACACTTAAGCTCTGGATAAACAATACATATCGCATCTACAGCAGTCTACTTCATTGTGAATTAAGTCACTCTGGGTTAGTTGACTACATGCATGCACACACAACACAGCCGCGGGTTATTGTAATGTAATGAAAATGTCACACCGAGGTACGCCATCTTGATTGCTTTCAAAAAATAGTGCAACTTACCTGTTGGTAATTACTCATACGAATGAAGAGCGTTTAACTGATACGAAATTACTACACGAATGAACTGAGTCTTGACATTTATATTTCACATCTTTCTTAAATGTTCCAACACATACATTAAATATTGTCAGCTTATCGTCTGATGAGCAAATCCGATGTTTACATACTTAAACTGAGGTATGATTGTATTATGTGTACATGTATATATATGGTCATAGCGTGACGAGCAAAATGTGATGTTTACACACTTAAGCTCTGGATAAACAATACATATCGTATCTGCAGCAGTCTACTTCATTGTGAACTAAGTCACTCTGGGTTAGTTGACTACATGCATGCACACACAACACAGCCGAGGGTTATTGTAATTTAATGAAAATTTTACACCGAGGTACGCCATCGTGATTGCTTTCAAAAATAGTACAACTTCTCGTTGGTAATTACTCATACGAACGAAGAGCGTTTAACTTATACGAAATTACTACACGAATAAATTGAGCCTTGAAATCTATATTTCACATCTTCCTTAAATGTCTCGACATATACAGACATATGCACATTTTTATGCTCGTCCCGTCTGATGAGTAACTCAGATGTTTACATATTTAAGCTCAGGTATGACTCAAATTGTATCAATGGTACATATATGTGCATCTTATCGCGTGGCGATTAAAATGTGATGTTTACACACTTAAGCTCTGAATAAACTATACATATCGCATCTGAATGAATTTCTGGAATGTAGGTTAGCCATGCGTTCACAGACACTGGAATACAATAGTCACTGTCTATAGAGAAGTATGACCTTGTACGTAAATAATAAAGCGCGTTATCGAGTCTATTCATTCTCAATAATAGATGGTCATTTAGTCAAAACAGTATGGTGTCATTTATCCCCCACATATTGGAGCCACCCATTACTTGATGTTCACTTATACAGTTGTATGTCAATTATCAGTGGAGTGTCAGTGTACTTCATTGTGAATTAAATCACTCTGAGTTATTTGACTGTAAACTATAAACCTGTTACACCACAGCCGAGGGTTATTGTAATTCACAATGAAGTACACTGACACTCCACTGATAATTGACATACAACTGTATAGAGAGAGTGTAAAGAATAAACGCTCTTTATTATTTATGTAAAAGTAATGGTGTCTATTTTCAGGTATGACAATTATATGAACTGCGTCCGATAAAACACTGGAATGTATGCATTCATACCGATGGTCACAATGTCCAATAAAGCTATTTCTAAACATCGATTAATAATTTCATGAAAAATATTTGAACAAAAAAAATAACGAAAGATATTACACGCAAATAATTTTAATAAACATTCGACATTTTGGGGGTTTTGAAATTTTTGAAATATTTGAAATTTTTGAAATTTTTGGAAGATTTGAAATTTTTGGAAGATTTGAAATTTTTGGAAGATTAGAAATATTTGAAGTTTTGAAATTTTTGGGGTTTTGATAATTTGGAAGTTTGGAAATTTTGAAATTTTTTGGAAAAATAAATTTTGGAAGTTTTGAATTTTTTTTTTGGGTTTTGATATTTTGGGAATATTTTAGTACAACCAATTTTAGACCCCAAAGATTCTATTTTTAGATGTGAGGCGAACGAGCCCCCTATTCTTCTTTTACTGCAGTAAATAATCTCGCCCATATTAGTTATTTTCATAATTTCTATATCCAAACAGACAGAACACAGGGTAATTGTTATAAACGATGTGCACGCCAGCCTGTTCTCCCCAAAACCTGCACATTATCTGCTTAATATATAACTTGATTTAGGTATTTAATCTGCTTAGAATCGCATTGTTTTGAGCCGACAATGTGCTGAAAATGAGATCGTAGTCATATTATCGACTCATAATGAGTCGATTCTAAGCAGATTATATGCGGACAATAACTCAAATAAGCCAACTCACAACTAGTCAGGTGTATGCTTTTTATTATGTGTTTTCATTGTGGACCGCGCATAAAACAACTAATAGGTATGAGTCCATTTATCTGCTTATTTCAGAATTAAATAATCACATTATGTACCTATATCACATTATAGGTCAATTGTGTGCATATTTGCGCGAGGATATGTTGCGCATGCAGTTCATATAGTTTGCGAAATCATCGCCTATGTTTATCATCCAATAATTCGTCCCGAGTAATGGAGTAAATAATTACAATTGTGCGTAGTTGAGCCCATGTGTTCTCTGAAATGGAACATTCGATGTGATTGAACTTTCGACTTGCTTAGTTAATTGTTTCATACGTGTCTTGTTCGGGTACTAATTCATCAGTTTTATACACTGAAATAAGTCCACAATATGTCTTTTATGGGGAGACGCACGTTTTGTATAAATTCAGCCAAAAATGGCAAGAGATTTTCAACAAAGAATTTCTCTGGATCTGTCTGGTGAAAAATCTTGAATTTCACATATCATCTTTATTGTATAAAGAATCTGAGCAATTATTAAGAAACGATAAAAACAATGGATTTTAATTTATTTGAGAGGTTGAAAATATTAGATTCTTTTTGTTCTTTTCTCTACCAAGAAATGCTAGAATAGTTAATAATTTCACACAAAACTCTAATCACCAAATAGCCTATTGTCTTGGCTTTATGGGAGGAGGCTTCTTTTGTACCATAATGTTGAGTGAGATTTTTAATTGCATAATGTAGCATTATACCCCCCGTACATGTATATTATAATGAAGAATAAAACAGTCACAAATATTCCAGCCCACTGAAAACAAAGGTTGATATGCAGTGTGGTCCACTCAATCAGGGAGAAATCAACTGCCACATTGATAAGATATATGACGGTCAGCTCATCACAGCCCAATGTTTCATTGATTAATTGGTGACCTGAATATTATCAACTATAGAAACAATCTACGGATAGTTGCCTTTCTAATTGAAAATAATTAGTAAATTTCATAAATCAAGAAAAATTAAGTCTCCTCTCATGAAACGTGCGCCTTATCATTAACTATGCCAGTCATTCTCTATAGTATAGGGTTAATGTGGTCTCAACCGATGCAGGCAATATCGCCACATTGTCAGCTGTATTGCATAGTAAGACAAACACTGCGCAGAGTAAAAAACACCAAGGCAAACATACAGCACGGGCTCCCGCTAAGCAACGGACGAACTTTGAAGCAAGACACGGGAATCGGTTATCCTGTCTTTGTGTAACAAAACGTTATTGGAAATCGAACCAGCCTCTCGACCACTGGACGGTTTAAATGCGGATATAATTCCAATTTATCCATTCATCAAAGCTACACTTTGATGTTTGCAGTTGTTCTCGGGCCATATTTGTTCATGCATGCACGTTTCTCATTGTGATTAGGTTACAACTGCATGCGCGAACATATTGCAAATCGTATCATAAATGCTGCTATAGCCGGGAAGCCGCGGGCATACATAATTTCAACAACTTACCAAAAAAATATTAACACAAATAAAATTGATAGAATATAATACGAAATTATCCTTGGTTCATTTACACGTCTACATTATTAATACAATAAGAAAAAAATGTATATCTACAGTGTTACATATACTTGTTGACTATAGTTATTTTACAGACTTTTATAATCTTTATTATCTTTGGCTCATTTACCAACATTTGAGCTATTCTACAACAACATCACCCATGCGCGGATGATGTCCATTGAGTGTCTTCATTCAGAGTCAGATAATGCATGTATATGTGGTATACGACATTTCATCTAATCACAATCCGTATGTATACACGAAGTTTCGTCAATGTGACAATTAACCCGATCCGCTTAGCATTATCACAGATATGAATACTTAATTGCGGATATTATTTACCATCTACAGATACTTAATTAACGCACATCGAGCCCACCATTATTTTATCTAAATCTTAATTCTGAACTGACCACGGACACAAAATGATTATATTGATGAAATAACAGAGATATTCATAAATTGAACATAAAATAAAAAAAACATTTTTTTAAAAAGCGATTCTTTTAAAGAGTATTTTTTTCACGAAGAAATTTAGAAATTTGCTGTACTCAAATGTTGTTGTTGGTTTCTATAGTCTCTGAGTCGAAGAATATGGTAACCAGATTTCCATTATTCGAAAGTCTGTTGAGTACGAAGTAATATTATGGATGGCAGATTAGCCGGAATGCGAGAATACAAATTGTCGTTGTCGTGTAATTATTTTTACAGTTTTCAAGCAAATGTATATCAAATAAATGTTATACTCTATGTATACTAGTCCCATATACTCATTTAAGTTATTCTATACCACCAGTCAGTGAGTGGATTCAGATTACATCTCGTATCAATACAATTGTTTACACGATCGTGAGTGCCACGCGTTGCCCAATCCACTATCCGTGAATTAATTTGATTACGTCTTTTACACGGAAATTCGTAATTTATGTTATGACTCCAGCCATAAATTAAATTTATATCAAATTATTAACTTTGATTTTAAGATAACCTATTAACCTGATCGTTTACAGAATACATCTTCGACTCAAATTACTTATTGTTCTATATAATATCAATATTAAATCGTTGTGATTACCGCGAATTTATTGAAAATGGCGTACAGTACCCCTTTAAATTGATCAAATAACACATACTCATTTGCATGCGTCATTTTGATGAAGCAATGTATACAAATTTTCAAGTGTTTGGTCGAAATGAAAGCGTCAAATGATGGATTATAACACTTGTAATTGACACGAGACTGTGCAAGATACTTAGGGGATAATATAAAAGTTGTTGCTATGCTTTAATCTCTAAGATATAAGTTGCTGGCGAGAGGTACATTATTTACATAGTGCTAAGTGTAATATATACACATATACATACAAGAAGATAGAATGGGAAGAGAAGAACAATATAGAAGAAGATATATATTTATAGATATCGCGGTAGTCACTTATAGGCCCTACGAAACAAAATATCATTTTTGTACCCCATGCACAACCTATAGATAAATTAAGGTGTCATCATCATTATTTAGGCCCATTGACACGTATACCGTCTTACATGCAATAAGTCGCATACATGTAGACTAAGTGTCACGAAGACGCCCACGTATCGTATAGACTGATGGTCGTGTTGACGAATTGTCCTGTAGACGAAATGTGCTTAGACGAAATGTTGTGCACCGAGTATTGTGTGGATAACCAAGGATTTGTTACAAAACATGATATAATCGGGGTACACGATTAGATAGCGATTTGTATTCCATCTGAGTAACAGGTGCCACGCGATGTTATAATTGTATTTAAAATCGGGTATTGAGATTTAATCGAATGGGTGATTGTATTGACTGAAAACCGGAGTTATTCAGAAATTAAAACAAAAACAACAAAAAATTCCGTTATTTAGTCGAAAGTACGTTCAATGTTGGGCTATCACCCTTCCGATTCACTGAGGAAACTCATTTAGAAATACAAGCCCAACATTGCGTGGCATATGTTACTCAGATCGAATACTAATCGCTATCTAATCGTGAACTCATTAAGTATCTTTCGCTATATAATCGCGTGCGTATAGTATGTGGCGTGTAAAGCTTACCTCAAGCCCTGCTCTGAGTTCCTGTCGTGATAGCGTCTCGCTGTTATCCTTATCCAGGCTGTGTAGTAGATCTATAAGCCGTAGATTCTTCTGTTTCATGTACTCAAACAAAATAGTAACTGGGTCGTCTGTGTCCAAGACCACGTCCCTATTCCCTCTCTTCAATTCATCGTGACGTAGCACCATACCGTGGATGACGGTTATGGCTCTCCTACGCTTCAGTCTGTCCAGCAGCGTCAAAAAGTTCGAGTCAACTGACACATCCTGCATTCAGAGTCATATATACATGTACATATTACACTTAAAGGTACTCAATCCGATCAGACGCTCCTATATTACTATTTCTTTGGCTTTGGGGGTAAAACATATTTGATTCGAGTCGAGGAACCCACTCATCAAGGCTCAGAGTGATTAGATATCGATTTTTGAACTATTTAATTTTTGTATTAATTCAAAACGATTATATATTCCATATCCTACCACTGACATACATTCAAAATTTCATTCATATCCATTGAAAAATAATAGAGAAAACGGAACATAACACCGCGCTTACAACTTGTATTTGGAGCCGTATTCGGCCTCGGCTCACACTTTATAGTGTGTCCAAATTGACACCTGTCGATATATTCGGGCTGGTTTAATGCGATTCGTGATGATTTCTACCAAATAAGCAACAAAACCAATGGTAATTTGACAGGTATTTGGGCTAAGGTTTACTCATACTGCTAACACGAAACACATACAATTTTGGCTGGCACGCAACAGCTATATTTTCCTACACCATATATAACTTTGGGCGAAATGAACCACATTGACCGCCATTAATTTTGTTATCCGTCATAATCCAATAACAGCGATCGGTACTGGACATCGCCGGAGATATGTTCCGACGTGAACGATCCGCAGACTCAACGGTTATTCGGCGCAATTGGGAGTAATCTGTGTTGACCTAATTTGTGGGACAGGTGATTATTGAGATATTACTAGTAGTCACTCCATAGATTCCGTTGAAAGTTGAATAAATAATAGGAATGATGTAATAATTTAAATTCGTTATTTGTTCAAGTATGTCAATATAAGTAATAAACGGCGGATTCAACAAACTTGCTCAGTTCCGTCATGGGTCTTTTTGACAACTATAGAGCAATGGAACATGAAGATTGTCCATGAAGAACGTTGTGGGTACAGCTTTTAAAGTAACACTCTGCTGGGTTGCCCAGGACGGATCGGAAACTGAGTCATTATGTTGAATCCGCCGTTTAAACTAACCTTTATATCAAGAACATCTAGCCCAGAACATGTGTCGTCATCAAGAACCTGTAACACCGCGATTGCGCCATCTGTTGTGATCGGGTTTACTCCAACCTGAATATGAAATACATGTACAGTACAGAAACCAACATAAATTTCGTCCGGTATAGTTCGAAAATGCCATCCATACACGCCCAATAATGCATGTATTGTGATCAATCTGAAATACATCAACTGTCGGCCTTTCGAATCCGAAAATTGATCGACAGTCAGCTGCGACAGTGAGAAATGTTTAAGGTGGTAAAGATATTTCTTGTTTCAGATTGATAGCCATGTTAAAACTTAAAAGGCCAGTTCTTCCATAAACAAAGATAAAGAATATCTTCAAACTATAGTGATTTCATTGAAGAGCTAAAATACTTAACCATTTCAGGACGGGAGTAGTAGTAGTAGTAGTAGTAGTAGTAGTATTTATTTGTACAATATATAGATATTTGTAACAATACAATATACAAAAGTGAACATAGGTATATTGTACAGGAGCGGCATGGCCAAAATTGGCCGTCTTCCTGCCGCCCCTATATATAGCTGTAATTTAAGTCATAAAACGACAACGAGAAATGGAATGGTATTTTGAAATAACGGAATGGTGTATCCAAACTTATTGTACACATGACGGTTTACAATGGACGGGGCTTAGTATTACTTTATCATCGGTACAGAGTCTGGCTGAAGTATTATTCCTTTGGAATGGAACAGAGCATGTGTCTTTCAATGTTTCTTTTCATTTTGATCGTACTCATCTAGTTGTAAAGACTAATTTTGCGTTCTTCCAGCCAAAATGTAAGGTGAACATACCTGGCTTTTTCAATAGCAAGTTTAATGGTGGGGCTCATGTCGTGCAGTTTATGTATCTGTGCAATCTCGACAAAATGAATTCTTACATTTAATTTGTGACGAGTATCGCGATATGTAACTTTTTGTCAGTACATTTTTAAATCTATTTCGAAAGATTATGTTCTTGTTATTTTTATCCAATGAGTTCCATATGTCAGGGAATGTGTGCTTTGGTAACACAGAACTAAAAGCAGTTCTAGGAGTCGATGCTTTTAGACTGCCTGCTTGTCGGGTATTAGCAGTTGTATAATCAAATGATTCATTGAAAGATTTGGGAAGATTTCCTCTTTTCCAGTCAAAAATAAATGTCGCAGCTTGTAGTTGATATAAGTCGTGGAATTTCAAAATATGTTCATGCAGAAAAATGGGTTCTGTGTGACTTCTATATGATTTATTGGATATTATTCTGATTGCCCTTTTCTGTTGTTTAAAGATAGTGCCTCCTGTATCGGCATGACCCCAAATTGACAAACCATAGATGAGATGACTGTGGATCAAAGAGAAGTATAGTGTTTTCATGCAGTTCTTGGGTAGCATTCGCTTTACCTTATTTATGGAATATAATGCGTTGGATATTTTTTTACTTAGCATAGATATGTGATGTTTAAAGGTGAGATTCTCATCAATTATAATACCAAGGAATTTTAGAGATTGTTCAGATCTTACATTGCCTACTCGCGTTAAGGGCTTGTCGTTCAATTTAATTTTAAGATTATTATACTTCCATGTTTTACATGGATGTATATTGTTTTTGTGATTTTTATTTTTCTCTATTATTATTTGCGTTCTTAGCAATTTTATAATGATCATAGCTCAGTGAATACAAGAGTTAGAAAGCTAAAACTTTGTATGTATATATATGTATACAAACTCTAGTGCTTAGGCCTATTGAGAATCATGTCCTCACTTTATTTGCAGAGTTATCTCCCTTTATGTGAACAATTGGTGTTTTCAGAACTCCGAAAATATAAGGAGTACAGCACTGAAATTTGGTCGATACATACATCTTGATATCCACTGAATCATGAGCACATCAAAAACTTTGTCCGTCTTTCCTCTCCAGAGTTATCTCCCATATATATGTCAACCTCGAAATCTTCTGATCGCCTGTTCTCACATAGCAAGAAAGATAGCTGGATTTAGTTTCTATGGTAGTGCTGGCCGTTGTCAATATACTTCACAAAAATAATTTGGACAGGGTCGGACTTTTTTGCGATGATTTCAACCATTTTACTACCATGTATCTTTAGGACGTACTAATGATCCTCCTGACAGAATTTTGTAAATCGGTTGAGAAATGTCCAAGTTACAGACCATCGAAAATTAAATAATTTGGCTTATGAAGGAGCATGGGAGAGGGTGAGACCATACCGGGGAGGCGATGAGACCATGCCGGTGGTGATACCATGTCGGGGTGGTGAGACCAGGCCGAGGATGGTGAGACCAGGCTGACCGGTGGCGGATGTAAACGTCAGATTTAGCAAAAAAAAAAAAAAAAAAAAAAAAAAAAAAAACAAGTCCAGCGGGATAATATTTTTATTGCGTGCTCCAGATGGGAAGAGTGATTCGGACCGGAATATACCATTTATCAGTTTTTTGTCCCAACCGTTGCCGATCTACAGCATGGACAAGAAAATGACATATTTTTGGCGCCAATTCCAATGGGCTAATTGATGAGCAAGGTTAATACAGGAGCGGGTATGCTGGTATCTCACAGGTATGCCCCCGAAGTTTGATAGCTCTACTATAACAGCAACCTGCCCAACAGCGAGCGAGGCTCGGTGGGTTCAGACTTTTTGCAAATTCCAACAAAAATCAAAGGGGGGAAATTGTCTAAAAAATGAAACATCGAGCTAAAAAAAATTCTGAGTAGTGCATATGATAGATAGTATCCAAGCGCAACTTATTGATGTCTGCTTAATTGGCGCTAAGGTCGAAGGTTTACTCGTGGCGAGGCTTTATAATGTAAATAAGTTTTGTTAAGTGCTGTATCACTAATCTATTTTTCTCGCCAAATCCGACCGGGTTAATGAAGGAACGAGCTAATGCAGGAGAAGCTACGTCGATATACTTCTGGTAATATCCGAAAGTTTGACCGCTCTACTATCAAAGCAACCTGACCAACGGAGAGCTCGTGTTCATGTGGGTTCAAATTGGCAAATTCCAACAAAAACCAAAAGTTGAAAAATACTTCAAAATATCAAATACGGAGATACAATTTTGCTGATGAGCGGGTGTGATAGTGGGTATCAACGCCCAACTCTGGTGCGATTTTCTAAGTTTTTGAGCGAACGACTATAGAATGTTGCACGGCCGTAGCATTATATTAATGATATATATCTTAAGACTTTCATGGCTTACAGTGGTATGTAGTATTTCGCTTATGTACTGTGAGTGTTTGTCATAAATTAGCAGCCAGGGTTGTGGCGTATTGCATAATATTAGTATCATTATAACAATCGTAACAAGAGACTAAGGGCAGTAATCGCCACGACAGTTTTAACAAATAAATCCTCATATATCATTAATAATATACTAACAAGTCGAAATTCTGAAGTTACAATCCATGTCTATGATCTTTTTCTCATTCATTTCTTTTAATTATTTAATATATAATTTCCATATAATATAAAGATTGTGTTCATTAAAAATTAAATATTCCATGGAAGTATAAAATTTCTGGCATTTCAGAAATTTAAATCCTAGTTCCATTTGAAATCATTACTAGTGGGATGTAATAACATGTATTTACTTTTTGATGCATTAATTGCTAATTTGTTGCTACAACACCAACGGTGGATTTTGATCAATTCCGAATTAACTTGCTTTTCAATTTTCCGATAGTTGTGGCCGGATATATGAAGAGTCGTGTCATCTGCAAAAGAGAGGAGATTTAAGCTTGTGCTATTGGGCATATCATTGACATATATAAGAAATAGAATGGGTCCTAGTATTGATCCTTGAGGCACACCACAGGTGATATTGAGTAAGTTTGATTTTTTATTTTCGATTTCAACATATTGTTGCCTCCCCATTAAATAGCTTTTGAACCAAGTTTTTGTAATTCCTCTAATGCCATAGTGGTCAAGTTTTTGGAGAAGTATCTCGTGGCTAATCGTGTCAAATGCTTTGGATAAGTCGATAAAAATTGCCAAAGTCGAATCTCTTGTCTTTTTGTTGTTGTTTTCAGCAACATGATTTAACAGATGAATTAAGGGGTGTGTTGTCGAGTGATTTTCTCTGAAGCCAAATTGTTTGTTATGTAGTATATCAAATTTTGTTAAGAAAGAATTTAGACGTTTATGCATAAGTTTTTCAATAATTTTCGAGAAAGCTGGCAAGATGCTGATTGGTCTATAGTTTTCGATATTATCGCGCATATTATTTTTATATATTGGAACAACTCTAGAAATTTTCATTTTCGTCGGCACTATTCCTTCTTTGAATGATAAGTTTATGATGTGTGTAAGTGCGTGGGCCGTTTCGTTTATAGTAAGTTTCATCAGCTTCATAGATATGTTTGAAAAATCGACGCATTGTTTATTGGAGAACTTAGAACATGTTGATACAATTTCAGCCGTTGATGTTTCGGAGAGAAAGAAGTTTTTTTGATTTTTTTCTTTCATATAGTTAAGGGGATGTATGTTCTGAATTTGTTCAACTTTGGCAGCAGTATTCTGACCTATTGTGGCGAAGTATTCGTTGAATGATTGTGCAATTGCAGCCGGATCTGAATATGTTTTATTTTGATAATTTACATTTTTTGGAAGTTTGTGTGGAGAAGATGACATTTTAAGTGCGTCTTTTAAAATGGTCCATGTTCGCTTCATGTTGTTTTTACTTTCGTTAAGTCTTGATTTGTAGTAATAATTTTTGCACTTTCTTTTCACTTGGTTGAATATTTTGCAAAAGGCTTTGTATTTGTCTATATTTTCTTTTGTTGGATAAGAAAGTTTTTTTGTGAATAGTTTATTTTTATTTAGAGAAGATTGCAATAAACCGCTTGTCATCCATGATTCTCTTTTGATATATTTTCCCCTTTGGTCGGGGTATTTAATTGGGAATGCTTGTTCATATGCTGCAATATATTGATCAATAAAGTTATCGTAGGCTTGTTCTGCAGTCGAGCAACTAAAAACAGAGTCAAATGATAGGTGGCTCAAAATATATCTGAATTTTGACATGTTTTTCTCATTAATGACCCGAATTGGTGTTTGTGGCTCACTTTTAATATTATTTTGAGTAAGTTCATGTTCAATATAAAATGTTGCAAAATGGTCAGAAACATCTGATAATATGATTCCACAGTCATATTTCCGTTTTGAGTTTGTATGAATGTGGTCTATTATGGTAGCTGAGAAATCTGTTACTCGGGTTGGCTTTGTAATCACAGGGAGATAACCGCGTTCAAATACGTTGTCTACAAATTCGTTGGTTTTTGAATGATTGTTGGAGTTCAGTAGATTTATATTAAAATCTCCAATTAAGTAAGATTTCGTGTGAGATTTATTGAGTTTTTCCATTATGCCATCTATTTGAGATATGAATTCATCGATATTTGCCATAGGAGCGGTGTTGGGTCGGTATATTGATCCTATAACATATGCATTTCTTTGATTTGGGTTTATTTCAACAAACAACGTTTCAATTACGTGAGGAATAAATACCGATAAGTCAGGTCTGTGTTGGAATGTTAGGTCATTTTTTATGAATAGCCCAACCCCTCCCCTTCCATCGTCTTTATCTGGGCGCGTTGAATATTCAAACGGCCGATAACCGGGTAATGAATAGGTTTCTTTTATCCTGAAAATCTCGGATAGTGCGATTACGTCGAAAGAATTATTTTCATTTTGCATATCACATAACAAATTTCTTAAGTTATCCCAATTAGCGTTCATGCTTCTACAATTAAGGCCCATCAATGAGGTGCTTTTATGTGATTTTGTTAATTTATTCCGATATTCTGAGGGTGCGTAATAGTTACATGAATGATCAATAAGCTCGTATGGGTTGATATCCGATTCACAGTCATCTCTATCATTAATGTTTGTAAAGTCATATTTTTTATTTGCCTGGAGTTCACCGAGGTTTATTTCACCTGTCATAGTATTCACTATTTAGTTTTTTTGTGTCACATCTATAGCCCAAAGGTATAAAACGATGCCTTTTTTGTGCATGCCAGTTAATTGATTTGAACAGAATATAATATTGATAGTTTGGATACCCATTCACGCCTCTTTCTAATATTTCTAATATATACATAACACAAAAATACATAGCATAAATGTGAGTATTTGCTGGTGGGCAGCATTCCATTCATTTGGTCCATTGTATTCAAACAAAATTCCATATCAAATCTGCAAGTGATTTTATACTAAGTATAGTATGTACGAATTTTGATTGACTGGGGACTACACTGTGGTTGAGATTAGAAGCAGGTCATTTGAAAACATGCGTTCTTGTTACTGGTCTTTGTGTATACTTATATACATGTGTGGAAATATATATTTATATATATATATATATCTATTTTTCTATTCATTACGAATCTATAAGGAATATGCAATTCGAAACTAAAAGGAGTTCAGTAAATGGTCATACAAATGGCTAATACTTCCCAGAATACAATGTAACATTAAATATACAATACAAAAGCAATACAATACAATACAATATTATGTAACAAAGAGAAGATTTATTGTAATATAATAACAACAAGGCACATACATTGTTCACGGCATATAAGCCACCCCGGTCAAGCTGTACGTCAGAAGCACCGCGACGTCAGAAGAAATGCGCCTCAATTCCATTTAACGGAAGGACGGAAGGTCGGACGAATAAAGACCATTGATTTTTAGATTAGAAAAAATGTTATTGATGGACGTACATGCATCTTATCACTACATGAGTAATTATGTAAATTGTTCTGAAAACATCCTTACTAGATACAAGTGTACATTTGACTAGATAAAAGGCCTTCCTGCCACAGTGTCCCCGAAAAAGTGGCTTCATTTGGGGCATCATCTTTTCTGAGAAAAAAAATAACAAAGACCCTAAATCCGACACTAAATTTCAGAATAAAATGGGTGGATCTTACCCATATTCGAACTTTATGTGTATTTAGAGCTGGTGAAATCATATGCCAAATTTGATTCAGATAAAGTTATGATTCGTAAACAGAAATTAACAGGATTCTAAATCCTAAAAAGGCCATAACTCTAAAGAAAACTTGGCAGAGCAAACCCATATTCGACCCTGACCTGTAGATTGGGCTAATAAACTATCATACTAAATTTGATTCAGATATGATCACAACAAACTAATGTTATCATCCGGAAACCAGAAATTGACAAAATGCTAATTCGAATAAAAGGTCGGTAGACGTCATGTCCGCCTCTAAGCGTCGGCTTGATATGACCGTTGTTTGCGCATAAAAACCCGTCTTTAGTGCTAGTAAACATACATACCAAATTTAATTTCATTCAGTAAACATTTACTAAAGTTATCAACCGGAAACCTCAAAAGTCAAAAAGGGACATAACTCTGGTGAAAATTGGCGGGCGGAACCCGAATTCGAACTGTACCTGTGTTTTGTTGGGAGAAAGACACATACCAAATTTGGTTTAAATCTGATTAACTCTACTAAAGTTATCATCCGGAAACCAACTTTTGGGGTTTTATATGCCGGGTCGGCGGACAAAAAAGGGCCATAACTCTCGCAAAAATTATCGGATTAAACCGACATTCGATCTTGAGCTGTATTTTGATATAAGTAATCTACACAAAAACGGGTTTTGCATATAAACAATCCAAAATCAAGTTATCATCCGGAAACCAAAAAACAGAAGAAAAACAGAATTTTCTAAGTAAAAAAAGGGGCATAACTCTGGTGAAAATTGGCGGACGGAACCAGAATTCGAACTTGACCTGTCTTTTCTGCTAGTAAACCCACATACCAAATTTAATTTAAATTGGTTCACTCTAACTAGATTTATCATCCGGAAACCTCGGACGCACGCACGGACGCACGTACGGACGCACGCACGGACGGACGTGCTGATTATAATAGTCTTCCGAACCCGTTGGGTAGGCGGACAAAAATGGCCATAACTCTAGCAAAAAATATGCGGATTGTACCATATTCTAACTTGACCTGTATTTCGAGCTAATAACTGCACATTCCAAATCTTATTCAAGATATGATCACAAAACTGAAAATTATCATCCGGAAACCAGAAATTGACAGGATTTCAAATCGAAAAAGGGCAACAACTCTCGAAAAATTCGGCGGAGCAAACCCCTATGCGAACTTGACCTGTATATAGGACTGATAAACGCACATACCAAATTTGGTTCAGATATGATCACACAAACTGAATTTATCATCCGGAAACCAGAAAATTACTAGATTCTAAGTCGAAAAAGGGCCATAACTCTCGCAAAAATGTGCGGAGCAAACTCATATTCGAACTTGACCTGTATTTTTGTCTGATAAATTCACCTATGAAATTTGCTTTTGATTTAATTACCGAAACTAAAGTTATCATCCGGAAACCATTTCTGGACGCACGCACACACACGCACGGACGGACGGACGGACACTGGCTATTTTACGGGGGACAAAAATGTGTCACGATGTGACATACGTGCGCAATCATGGTCTGTTATAACTCGTCAGTGGCAGTTAAAATGGGTCACCAATATTTGTGTTTCTGGTCCGTACTCGACCATGCGGTGTACTGGGTCAAATATGGTGACAATTAGATGTGTTTGTCCGAAAAGGCGATGGCCTTAATTTTGACTTGCTTGTGAGGATATCGAGAATTTCGTGCAGTGCGGTGAAGTGGAATAGTTGGTTTTCGCCAGTGTGGATGGGAACTTTCAGGGAAAACAACGTTAGTAAATGTTTTAACGATTGTTTTTCGAGTTGTCTGCAACAGAGGTAAAAAGTTAATTTTCTTGCGTTTATTGAACATTTTAGAGATGCCGATTGAACTGAAAATGCAACATGTCAATATATTTTGAATGTGTATGTTGAGGAATGTATTTGGCTGACAGAGCCGTATATATGCTGGTATACGAAAAAACTTTTCCTGGTTTTGTCTTGATAGTCTCAGATTTATCCACTGTCTTGGTCGGGTCTTAACATAACGAGCACTTGTGTTGTGCATTTTGTTTAGGGACATTAGGTGACTGAGGGCACCGATTGCAGAGGTGAGGGGGGTGGGTAACAGCCATGATGGTGCTTAACTTAAAATATACAGAATTGTAGACAATAATATGTGGGGCAATGTGTAATAGGACCACCTATTATTATCATAATTCAGTCAACAATTCTGGATTGAAAGAGAAAGTTCAATGAAAGTCAATTCATAATTCAGTTAATTTACAAGTGACAGAGCATATTTTGTGGGTTTTTTTATAATGATGACATCTTATTGCTTTTCTAGTAGACAATTCAGACAATAAGTATATGTATGTGGCAATACTAAATCAGAATTAGTTATACAATATTGTTACCATGATTCATAATAAACAATTAATTGAATTAATGAGAATCAATGGTCACAATTCAGTTTATTATGAGTGTGTGACAAAAATCAGTCATTTGGTGCTAATACAAGTGAATAATTACTTGCTGCTGACATAATATTATTAAAAGTGACACTTAACTTAAGAGCTTATTAACGATATACAGAATTATAAACAATAAGTGTGGGCATTTTGCAATAACTTCAGAATTTAGTTATGTTTCAAATGACAGAGTAAATTTTTGGTGATGTAATGCTGCCATCTTATAGCCACATGGCTAGAATGCTTTAGCATTGGAATCGTAAGCTTTTCGTGCTACTTTCAGATTAATGTGTAATGAGTCCACACTACTTATTTTACTGGCAATCAGCAAATAAAGTGTCTTAACTGACATTGAATTTATCAAGAATAGTCCATATGTAAGGGATTTATTAATGAAACCAACATATTATTAATATGATTGTTAATCAACAAGTAATATGACCTAATGATGCTAAACTTTTTCAAAATTAACATTACCAGATAATCTGAATTTGAGAATAAGTTCAATGAAAGTCAATTCAGAATTTAATTTTGTTACAAGTGATAGCAAATTTTTTGGGGGGGGGGGGTTTATACTAATATTATATTTTTCCTTAATTAATAGATCACTCAGGGAATGAGTATAAGCATAGGCATTCAAAGATCTGAATTCAGTTATACATATTGTTACCATGATCCACAACCAACAATTAAGTGACGTTATAAGATTCAATGGTCCACAATTCAATTCATCATGTGTGTGTGATATTAAAAAATCTTTTAGTTCTAGTACCAGTGAATAATTTAATTGCTACAGCCATGATTGTCAAATTGATGCATTAACTTAAAATATACAGAATTACAGACAATAATATGTTGGGGCAATATGTAATAGGACCACCTATTATTATCATAATTCAGTCAACAATTCTGAATTGAAAGAGAAAGTTCAATGAAAGTCAATTCATAATTCATAATTCAGTTAAGTTACAAGTGACAGAGCATATTTTGTGGGTTTTTTATAATGATGTCATCTTATTGCTTTTCTAGTAGACAATTCAGACAATAAGTATATGTATGTGGCAATACTAAATCAGAATTAGTTATACAATATTGTTACCATGATTCATAATAAACAATTAATTGAATTAATGAGAATCAATGGTCAGAATTCAGTTTATTATGAGTGTGTGACATAAAGACAGTCATTTGGTGCTAATACAAATGAATAATTACTAACTTAAGAACTGATTAAAGATATACAGAATTATAGACAATAAGTGTGGGCATTTTGCAATAGGACCACCTATTGCTATCATACTTCATCAAAAGTTCAGTTTGTTTGTACCCATGACTTAAGCAGTAATAAACATTGTTTTAAGTAATAGTATGTAGGGTTTAGTATTGAAACAAACCTATTAATAATATGATTATCAATCAATCAATAACAGACTTATTGAGGCTAAATATTTCAAAATTGACATAAGAGAATTTGCATTTGAGAGAAAGTTCAATGAAAGTAAATTCAGAATTTAATTATGTTTCAAATGACAGAGCAATTTTTTGGTGATGTAATGATGCCATCTTATAGCCACAGGGCTAGAATGCTTTAGTATAGGAATCATAAGCTTTTCGTGCAACTTTCAGATTAATTTCTAATGAGTCCACACTATTTATTTTACTGGCAATCAGCAAATAAAGTGTCTGAACTGACATTGAATTTATCAATAATAGTCCATATGTAAGGGATTTATTAATGAAACCAACATATTATTAATATGATTGTTAATCAACAAAGTAATATGACCTAATGATGCTAAACTTCTTCAAAATTAACATTACCAGATAATCTGAATATGAGAATAAGTTCAGTGAAAGTCTATTCAGAATTGAATTTTGTAACAAGTGATAGCAAATGTTTTTTTTTTATACTGATATCATATTTGTCCTTAACTAATAGATCATTCAGAGAATGAATATAAGCATTAATAAATCGGAATTCAGTTATACATATTGTTAACATGATTCACAACCAACAATTAAGTGACTTAATAAGATTCAATGGTCCACAATTAAAAAGTCTTTTAGTTCAATTACAAGTGAATAATTTAATTGCTACAGCCATATGTCCATATGTAAGGGATTTATTAATGAAACCAACATATTATTAATATGATTGTTAATCAACAAGTAATGTGACCTAATGATGCTAAACTTCTTCAAAATTAACATTACCAGATAATCTGAATTGAGAATAAGTTCAATGAAAGTCAATTCAGAATTTAATTTTGTTACAATGATAGCAAATGTTTTGTTTTTGTTTATACTAATATCATATTTTTCCTTAACTAACAGGGAGGGGTGAAAAAATTTCTTCTGGCACGTATGCCGGGGTGGGTGGGTGGTCAAAGCCACCAACAAGCAATTTTTTCCGCAACTAAAAATTCCTGCTTGTTTTTAGTGTTTTGGCAAGGAGTTGGGCTTCAAAAATACTTTGAATCAGTTTGAATGAGAGAAATAATGTAATTCTAACTGGTAAACTGACTGCAGGCAGTTATCGTGTTGTATTTTGTTGCAAATTTTGAAATCCAAGATGGCCGCTGGCAGCCATGTTTTTTTGGCCGAATGACCTCAAAATTACTCATTCCTATTTACATGTCCATGTTAACATCCATGATAAATAGTATGCACAGAAATTCATATACAGCTGTTTACAGTGAATTCCCCCCCCCCGCAAATCTCTGTTTTAGTGTTAAAAGGGGGGTGGGTGTCAAAAAATGGTCGGAAAAAACTGCCGAAAACGGAAAAAAATTTGGCGGTGGGGGTGGGTGGGTACAAAAAATGATCGAAAGGGAAAAAATGCCATACGTGCCTGAATTTTTTTTCCGACCCCCCCCCCCTGTAACTAATAGATAATTCAGAGAATGAACATAAGCATAGGCATTAATATATCTGAATTCAGTTATACATATGGTTACCATGATTCACAACCAACAATTAAGTGACTTTATAAGATTCAATGGTCCACAATTCAATTCATCATGTGTGTGTGATATTAAACAGTCTTTTAGTTCTAGTACCAGTGAATAATTTATTTGCTACAGCCATGATTGTCAAATTGATGCATTAACTTAAAATATACAGAATTATAGACAATAATATGTGGGGGCAATATGTAATAGGACCACCTATTATTATCATAATTCAGTCAACAATTCTGAATTGAAAGAGAAAGTTCAATGAAAGTCAATTCATATTTCAGTTAACTTAAAATATACAGAATTAGACAATAATATGTGGGGGCAATATGATGTAATAGGACCACCTATTATTATCGTAATTCAGTCAACAATTCTGAATTGAAAGAGAAAGTTCAATGAAAGTCAATTCATATTTCAGTTAAGTTACAAGTGACAGAGCATATTTTGTGGGTTTTTTTTATAATGATGTCATCTTATTGCTTTTCTAGTAGACAATTCAGACAATAAGTATATGTAGGTGGCAATACTAAATCAGTATTAGTTATACAATTTTGTTACCATGATTCATATTAAACAAATATAATTAAATTAATGAAAATCATTGGTCACAATTCAGTTTATTATGAGTGTGTGATATAAAAACAGTCATTTGGTGCTAATTTAAGTGAATAATTACTTGCTGCTGACATAATTATTAAAATTGACACTTAACTTAAGAACTCATTAAATCTATACATAATTATAGACAAAAGTGTGGGCATTTTGCAATAGGACCACCTATTGCTATCATACTTCATCAAAAATTCAGTTTGTTTCTACCATGACTTATGCAAGTTATACATGCAACATTCAAGTAGTAATAAACATTGTTTTAAGTAATAGTCAGTATGTAGGGGTTTAGTGATGAAACAAACCTATTAGTAATAGGATTGTCAAACAATTAATAACTGACTTATTAATGCTAAATATTTCAAAGTTGACATAACAAGAGAATCTGCATTTGAGAGAAAGTTCAATGAAGGTAAATTCAAAATTTAGTTATGTTTCAAATGACAGAGCAAATCTTTGGTGATGTAATGATGCCATCTTATTGCCTTGCTAGTAGACAATATTGAAAATATGTATATGTATGTGGCAACACTAAATCAGAATTTATTTATGCATTATTGCATAGCATGATAACAGTTGGGTTCAATGTCACAATTCAGTTTATCATGTGTGCATGATATTAAAAAATCTTATTGTCAATCAACAAGAAAGTGACATGATGAGGCAAAAAGAATTAAAAGTTGACAATATAAGTAAATCTGAATTTGAAAACAAGTTCAATGGGAGTGAATTAGAAATTTTGTTACAAGTGATGGAGAAAATATTTTGTTTTTTATACTGGTGCCATCTTATTGCTTTGATAGTATACAAACCAAATTATAACAATATAAGTATGTGACAACACTAAATCTGAATTTCTTTTTACATTTTGAGGTAATTTAGTGTTCCTTGTGAGGTAAAGTGACTAGGTCATTTATTTTTGTTAGTTGTAATCTGATGAGGTATTTATGTTATATTTGCATGATTATTTACATTGAGACTGTTATTGAGACTACATATTTATATCATGTGTCCATAAATAAGAGTTTAGAATGTACATTATTATTTATTTGGCAAAATTTCAATATTTAAATGTCTGAGGCTGTTTTGATAAGTTTCTTGCTGTTGTTTGTGTACTTCACAATGATTTTGCCATTGTGGCTCCACGAGTCATCTATCCCATCTGTTTCTTTGGCCACTTTTATCAATTTACTGTTTATGTCTGTGAGGTCTTCCTTGATGACAATACTTTGACCTTTAAGTAGTCTTCTTTGCTGAACTACAAGATTCTTTGATCTTCTGGTGGTAAATTGGCAAATGATGCCCCTTGGTCTGGTCTGTTTATCAGAATATACCCCCAATCTGTGAGCAATACTAATATCCTCTTTAGTTAATTTAAGATTAAGTTTGTTTTGTATAACTTTCACTACTTCAGTTTCACATTCATCTGCTGTTTCTCCTCTTTTATCATTCCCAATTCCATAAATTCTAATACTGTCCTTTCTGCTTTGTTGTTCTAGACTGTTCAATTTCTCATTTAGTTGCTTATTTTCCTGTGTTAGTTTGTTTATAGCTTCATCTTTTTCCATAGAGTCAACATGTAATTTGTCCATTTTCTTATCCATGTAGTCTATTCTCTTTTCTACTTCAAAGATCTTTCCTGTGAATTCCTCTTTTACACATTCAACTTTTTTCACATAGTCATCCTTCATTTTTTCTAAAGTCTTATCAAGATCTTCTGTTTTCACTAAGGGTTTCAACTGCTGATTTAGGTGGTCTTTAGTGACCAATGCTTCTAATTTGGTGTTCATTGCATTAATTTCTGTAAGTATTTTCTCTAGCTGATTGTCATGGGTTTTGGTGTTATCCAGACCGAAATTTATGGTCGATTGTTGACCATTGGCCACTGTTTTCTGTTTTTTAGGAGGAACTATCGGCACTTTTTTAGGTTTTGCCCCTTTTGATTGTTCGTTAGACATGCTCTCGTCTGCACTAGATGTTGAACTCATGGGAGTCTGACGTTTATCTGCCATAATATTGAAGTAATTGTTGAAAGAATTGTTGAGTCGAAAATAGGTGACAGCAATCGACCCGATGAAAACGGCTTGTGATTCTCCGTTACCTGGCTTGTTATCATCAAATTCGATCTCGAAGTGTGCGGACTCTTGTGTAGATTCGTTTCTTCATAAATATAAGGCGCAGGACCAATTATAATATTATAAGAAGTGAGTTTAAATTCTCCACCAGCAAATGCTATACCACTTCAAGTCGCCATTTTGTGTTGGCCTGGTACACGCATTAAATGTTCCAGTGCATTCTCTTATATATATATATATATATATATATATATATATATATATATATATATATATATGCGAGTCTCCCATTGGGAGACTCGCATGTATAAGAGAATTCACTGGCTTACACGGTCAAGTTAAATATTGTTAGGCCAATGCATTATCTTTTATATGCGAGGCTCCATATGGGAGACTCACATATTTAAGACAATGCATTGGCACAGGTTTTTCGCAAAATTTCAGGAAGCTCCAGTCATGGAAGGGTAAAGATAGTGCAAGCACATGTTTATTTTCTCGGGAATCCTTTTGTGCTATTTGAATTCTTATTTCAAAACGTCACTTGGTTTAAAAGTCAAAAACATCCGTTCTCACCAAGCTGAATTCAACAACATATCAATATAATTTTCATTTTATCTTCGAAAACGTGTCATATCATCTGCTTCTGATTCATGAATTATCTCCTTTTGTGTGTCAACTGCGACTATTTTCCAGAAAAGATGTCCATTCGACTATACATGCAAATAGGTGGCTTCCATATTTTTCCCGCTGTTAAGCACTGCTATTGCTGTGAGGGTGGAACCATTGACCACCTCAGCCCCAACGCAATCAATTTGTAACAAACGTCATACATAAACAACACCAAACTCAATACACAATATAAATAACAACAATAAAAGGGACCCAATGCACTCGCAGTATGAAAATATGTAAACAAAAAAGTCTGTAAAAAAATGGACAAATAGATAAAGTTTGTTCTTATATTAATTATTGATAGCACTCCAATGACGAAATTTCGTGAGTTATCGATATGTAAACAAAACTGTATGAAGCGGTTTCTCAACAACCATCACTAAGCACGAAGTAAGTTAGACTAATTTCGTCTAAATATGATTTTCAGTATAGTTTTTTAATTTTTGACCGTTTCTAATATTTACCGTTGAGATTTTATTAAACTTTCGTATCTTATTGGACTTTGATCGCTAATGCCAATGTAATGTGTAATGTTAGTAATCTCGTTGTTGGAGACTTATTAATAATTAAAAATAAGAACAAAGTCTATCTATAGTTTTACATGTAATTGTTGAATATTGTTTTACAGATTTTATAAAATGTATGTCCATTCGGATGGAATATTTCTAACTAATGTGTGTTTCTTCGTGCTTCAATTTTCTAACTGCCGAACCTTATAGTCTTGGTCTGACCTGCATGGTTAGACAACCAATATCTCCACCGTAATCACCGATGTTCCACTGGAATTGTATACGTACTTGTCCCTTCAATTATAACAATTAGACCAACTACTCGAAATGTTTATATGATTCACACTTGTCATAGAAACGATACATGAAAATATTGTTAAACGGTACCGTACCGTACTCATAACAATAAATATAGCATATTTCACAAATATAGATAAAACAGCCGACACTATATAAGAGAAATCACTGAGTCGCGGCCATGTTGGATCCATCCAGCACCCGTTCCGCGTTTGAAGTTCTACATGTCAAAGTTCTGGAGGTGCATCCCATATATGGAATCATGAATATTCACATGACTGTGACTCAGTGACAAGACTTATTGACGGAAGTAAATACGGTTCATGCTAGTCACATGCGTCACGTGCCGGTGTCATGTCAATAATCCAAAGGAGATAACAATTTACACCCGTCCGCATTACTAGTTGTTATATATAACACTTATAAACATGTAATACATATAATACATGTACATGTTCGGATGATGGGATATTTCGAGTGACATTTCTATACTATGTGCACTACTACGTGCCACGTTTTACAACGATTGAATATCCATCGCTATCTAATCGTGAAGCCGGATTAAGTATATCTAATCGTGTGCGTATCATGTGGTTGTGCACATACATGTATAGAAATGTCAGTATAGATATCCCATCACCCGAACATGTACATGTAATATAGTATTCATACCCTGAGTATTTTGAGAGTTCTGTTCTTTGTGACTCCCCGTAAAAGAAAACGAAATGCGTCTATATTTATCCGATTTGCACTGAGGTCAAGCTCAATTAGCGTTCTGTTGTGGGACAACACCCTGCCCATGATAAAGCACCCTTCCACACCGAAACCGTTCCAAGCCAAGTTGAGCATTTTCAGAGTAGTATTCTCCTGAAATAAAATTGATAAATATACATCATGTGATATAATAATATATTGATCTCTTGCATATATTAAGAAATTGTGAAATGTCATGTTTCTTGGGGGGTGGGTGTCGAAAAATGGTCGAACAAAAAATTGCTAAAACGGAACAAAAATTAGGGTTGGGTGGGCCCCGAAATTGGCCAAAGGTGAAAAGTCATCACACGTGTCTGAACTCTTTTTCCGACACCCCCTCCCCCATGGCCAGTGGGTTTATTTTATAGAGGTATAGCGTTCATGGTATCTGCTGTCCTTGCTGGTCATGAAATCAACACGTATATATATGATCGCCGGTATACCGGTATGCCGATGTTATCAAATCGTCTTGAACTGATTTCTAATTCTTACTCAACGCGAGACACGTCCACATATACCGTGGCTGACGAGTCTCGTCCGGTATAAACTACTTGGAATATATTATAAACCATCATGGTGAATATTACATAAGTTAACTAATATCTGTCCTTGTCAATATGTATGTACACGGTGCATTTAAAGTATTACAAAAAAAAATGTAATTACAACAGAAATGTGTATTCAGTCAATTATAGGCCATAGAAAAATTCTTTCGTCCAATATTTACACAGGCTTGGGTCTTCTCACGGATGCTTGTATACACTCGACATCATTAGGCAATATTACTTGAATTCATACGGTGTCTTATACTGAAACACGAGGAAATATATCTACAGATCAGGCACATCCTGAATTCAACTACTACAGTTATATTTAACTATATGTATATAGGAGGTACGGCACACCAGCAATGTTATATATTTTATGCCTCCGAAACATGGCGAGCATTGCTCTTAGAACATGCTTGGGACTATACAACACACCAGGCGCCTATTTTTAGAAGCAAATTTGATTTTTGAGACAATGCCAATTTTTTTAGATTGAGTGGGATCCGAACCCCGGCCCGCCGGCGAGCGCGCCTTGCGACTCAAAGTCCGACGTCAATACCACACGGCCACCGACGCAACCCCAAAAAAGGAAGCTCGAATGGCCGCTGTATTCCGACGTCGCACTTAGGACACTATATTCACATTTTAAGGTTTCGATATATATATATGTATATAGTCGGGCCGGGGTTCGTATACCACCCAATCTCAAACAAATTGCATTGTCTCAAAAATCAAATTTGCTTCTAAAAATAGGCGCCTGGTGTGTTGCATAGTCCCAAGCATGTTCTAAGAGCAATGCTCGCCATGTTTCGGAGGCATAAAATATATAACATTGCTGCTGTGCCGTACCTCCTATATACATATATATAGAGACCTTAAAATGTGAATATAGTGCGACGTCGGAATACAGCGGCCATTCGAGCTTCCTTTTTGGGGGTTGCTTCGGTGGCCGTGTGGTATTGACGTCGGACTTTGAGTCGCAAGGCGCGCTCGCCGTCGGGCCGGGGTTCGTATCCCACCCAATCTCAAAAACTTTGCATTGTCTCAAAAATCAAATTTGTTATATTTAACTATAGTTTTATTTAGAGGATTTTACTTGGTGTTTGTTTTATATCAGGCCCGATATCAGCCCTCGGTAACCTCATATCAGCATGAGACCGACTGTCCAAGGCTGATATTAGGTTAACCAGGGCTGATATCAGCCATCGGTAACCGCATATCAGCATGAGACCGACTGTCCAAGGCTTATATGTCTTATATTAGGTTAACCATGGCTGATATCAGTCCAATAATAGCATATACGAACCAAGTAATATCCTATTTATTAATTAGATCGCCTCTTAGTAACAGCGTAATATCGACAACATTACTATTTCAACTGAGTGACGTATATACACTATACATCAGTGAGGTAGAGTAGCTGCATGTCGTAAAACCATATTACTCGAATTTGTGATGTCGTAAAATGATATTACTCGGACTGGTGATGTCGTAAAATGATAATACTCGGTTTAAGGGCATATTAAAGCGATATTCACCTAGTGCGATAGCACGCAGTTCTGAGCAAAATGTGATATATAATTAATAAGTAACTATGATACTTGAATACGGATATTGCCGTTTTGTGAATTCCAGATGAAATGAAATAGGCTGAAGAAGGTTAGAATACGAATTGTATCTGGATACTCTTCATTGCTGTAATGTTGTTAACCCTTTCAGTGCCAGGTCCGATTTTTGTATCAAACCATATACTATGTTCCAATGCATTCTCTTATATATGCGAGTCGACCATAGGATCATAGGTCCCCTCGCATATATAAGAGAATGCATTGGCCTAACAATTTTTCATCATTTGTTATTATTTTTTACAATTTTAATAATTTTTTCTGATATTCTTTAACAGACTTATTTTGTAGGTTTAGTGCCAGGGAATCTTACATTTTTCATGGGCATCAAAATTATTACTATGAATACTTGATGATAGTTTTGAGTTATAACATGCCCCTAAGGTTTTGACCAGTTTGTTTTTAAATTCGCTATAGCATGCTTAAGCATACCCAACAAAAATTCAACCCAAAAAAAAAAAAAAAAAAACGAAAATAAAAACACAAAAAAAATTATTTTTTATTTTTTTAGGGCCGATTTTACAGACCGTAAATTAGGGCCGATGAGATCGAGATCGGCCCCTGGCACTGAAAGGGTTAAGAGTCCAATTTGGCTCTGTACTTGGTTGCGCGATCCCAATTTTTTTTTCACAAAAAAACAGGGAAATCTTATATCTGGCACCGTCAAATTCAACTACATGATAATAGTAATATAACTATAATATTCGGGATGTGTTTGAACTTATCTATATGCGTGACCAATGAGTTTCGTCCTTGAAACCCTACATGTGAGCCTCATTGTGTCATTACATATAAGTGTAATCATGAATGCCATGTCCAATGGCGACTAGAACTTACGAACAACGCCGTACTCAAGCAGGTCGCCCCCTTCATTCTCAGGTGATTCCAGCTCAGATCTAGCCGTTCGATTATCCGGTTACAAGCTGCAAGTAGGGGTATATATTGGATTGGGTTACGGTTTTTGGAATTTATCGTCATTGCAGTTTCTTGGCCATATCACAACGTTATTAGTTCTATTGGTGGAGGAAAGACCGAGCTGATTTCACTTGGAAGCGGCGTTCCACTGGTAAGCAACTAACACGTGACAAATGTCCATATATACACAGTCTAGTTACCACCACCATTTTTCCAATATCACAATTCCACTCTATCGGTAGTCGAACCAGATTCGCCAAGACGGCTGCTTATAACAACCAAATGCGGTACATGTACATAATGCGTCGTAAACATTGGACTCACTAAGTGAATGCATGGTTTGATACCACGATCACGTACTCTACTGTTGTATTAACGGTCATTGTGAAAACAAAGTTGGTCATGCCAATGTGTGTATAATGTCACGTTGAAGGTATAAACGTTTCCCATACATTTTAGTTTAAACATATTTTATTTTAACCAATATAATGTACAAAATTCACGGTATGATGATGAGAGATATTGATGGTTATAATGGGATTTGGCAGTTAGCATACTGCTTATCTTAAGCCATCTCCTTCACGTATGAAATAATGAATGGTGACAGTTTCATACAGACAAAAATAGAATGTACATTTCGATGTATATGAATGTATACAGCTCAAGAAATTACTATTGTTATTGTTAATTATAATGTGCCTGGTACCCCCCCCCCCCCCTCAATCGTAGCAGGTTTTGGCAGGGTACTTTTGGGATTGATGTTACACTTAGTTTAATTTTGATTTTAATGCGTTTTTAATTTGTTCCATACATAGCCTAAGATCGTATACACCAGGTCTGTGCATAATATGGCTTGAATCTGCCAGTTAGTTCTATATATTTCTGAATGTTAGGGAATATCTCAATGTTTTTGGATAAGGGAAGTGATTTTGAACCCATTTTGAACGGCAAAGTGATATACCTACATTGGGGACTACAATGCTCGCGACATCGTGGGAGAATATAGTTCCAAGTTGACTCGTTAATAAGCAAAACGTTAGTTATACTATCATAAATGTGTGATAGTATCTGACATTTGTGATATTATGTGACTAAAAAATGTTGAGTTGCCGCGGGGTCAAACGGAGGATTGAAGTGTTGACAAATTTCTTCGATGTTTTAAGTTCTAACTTTCTAATATTATTCTTATCGGTAGGATCATGGCATAAATAAAATACGCACGTGGTGTTTCTAATTACCAGATCTGTACCACTCGTGTGATTGATGATTTACCACAATCACTATGGCTCTTGCCGTAAGTCATCAATCCCACCGTGGTGTAAATTTGGTATTCAGAAACACTACGTGTGTATTCTATGCGTAAATATATCTTATCTAATTGATCACATGTACATATACCACAGAGGCGTTGGCAAACTATATACCAAGACATGTTATGTGCTAGATGAGACTTGTTTAGAAATGTGGGATGGGTATTCCCGTCTGTGTGTATCATGCAGGCCACCTCGAATAACACAAACCCGAATGTCCTTTTTACAGTGTTGTCTTTAATTGAAGTGTTTGGTCACTGGCAAATCGTCCTTGTTTTTTATATTTTGCCGATGACCTGTGATTCTTGGGTGAAGTTTTTCGGTCTCCGGACACTTGGCACACATGATGAGATACACCAAACCACTCGAATATCAGTTGAATGAGCCCTTCGGTCGGAAAATGTGACCATCCTTGGTTCTTGGAATATTGTTAGAGATTAGCTGACACGTCTTACATCTGGGTGTGTGACACGGTGTGGTTTTGGAATCCGAGAATGATGGTTGTGGTTTATAATATACCTTCGAATGTTTTACTAAACAAGTCAATATATATGGCCATGCATTGCCACTGGTTCATCTGGTAAACAGTAACGGCCACTGTGTTGACATATTTAACAGTGAAAATAAATTATTTTTGTGTAATATTGCGTATATTTCCCAAATTATCTTGACTGACTTCCAGAAGCGATCTGGTAAATATTTCTATACATCAAAAAGTTCTATCGATTGTTGTGTTTGTGTTTGGTTTCAGGACCCTTGTTTTCGAAATCACACGCGGCTTCGTACATGTATATAGAAACAACTCACCGAGAGCTTTGCCAATTACAATTCCGCCTTGTTCTCCAAATTCGTTGTGACTCAAACTGATGGCTGTGATATATTTGTTCCTCTGAAAGAATATATAAAAAAAATAATTCAGAGTATATTTGAACACACTTACACTCGGGCCTCTCTAATTTAACACAGTCCATTGTATCAAGACATACACTTTAAGTCCACCTATATATATATATATATATATATATATATATATATATATCTCTCTCTCTTTCTATGCCCCTCTCCCCTCTCTCGCCCTCTACCTCTTTCTCGCTCGCTCTCTCCCCTCTCTCTTTCTTTCTCTGACATAATATATGGATATCTGATATTGGTCAAAAATAGTATAAGTTAAAGACCATATTTTCTTGAACTGGATTAATCACAATCCAAAGAGTGTTGCATGTACAGAAGTGTTTTGATATATTATAGAAAGGGAAATGAAACTCTCCTTCGGCATATTCAATCCACACATCAAAAACACTCTAATTAAATAAGCGCTGTATACGAATAAATGTCCATATTCGAATACATAAATAATTTCGACTTAAAGGGGTACTGTACACTAAATCCGGCCATGTGGGAACCATTTCTTTGTACACTCCAGTCATAAATTCATTTTCATTATAATTACCATGTTGTTTGCACCTCACCGTTCGTAGAGCACATGAGTGTATTTTGCACTCATCCATCGCTCAAATGTATTCATGTGTTGCATATATTCTGTTGAGTATAAAGGGAGATGGTCCAATAAATGGCCAGAATTAGTGTACAGTCCCTCTTTAAGATGAGCGTGAAAGACATGGTTAAAACATACCAGACTTTGTACCATAAATGATCTATTTATCTAATTCAAACTTGCTTCCGTAGCCCGTGTGCCCCAATGTTTCAATTCAACATTTAAGTGTATATGTTTTGCATGTCACAATGACAGCTTTCCCATGTGAATGAAAATGCGTGTATGAAATATATAAATAGTTTGTATATATATACATGTAGTATATACACTGGCTTGGTCTTTCTTTGTTCATTGATTTTATTATTCGATATTTTCTTGCATCCCCAATTTAAAAAAAAAAATTCAATTTTTTTAGCCCTATAATACAACTACCTGTAGTACAGGTCATTGTGTAGAGCACACCACAACCAACACATTCAAATGACATAACTATCCCCCGCGGGGGGTATAGGAATTGGTTCCGTCTGTCCGTCTGTCTGTCCAACGTCCGTCCGTCCCGATTTTTTAATAGTCATAACTTGAACAAATGTCAACGGATTTCAATGTTTTTAGGTATATGAGTTCACCTGACCATTACCTAGAATGAGTTCGCAAGCCAGGTCCGGTCGGATATTTTTGCCGGAGTTATTGGACTTTGTTTATTATTTTTGTCGAATTTACCATATAGCAAATAGACGACGTCACAGGGCTTATTTCCACAAATCTCAACGGATTCAAAGATATTTGGTATATGAGTTCACATGACCAGTATATAGAACGAGTTCACAAACCAGGTCCGGCCGGATATTTTCAGCGGAGTTATTGGACTTTGTTTATTATATTTGGTGCAAATGGACGACGTCACATTGCTAATTTCCACAAATGTCAGTAACTAAAATGAGTTCGCAAGCCAGGCTTTTTGACAAAATCCCACCTCTTGTTTAGCACATATTGAGAACGCAAACATTATTGAGAATGCACTTCCCCAACTGCACAATTCGGCGGGGGATATCGCCGTCTGCGACTGCTTGTTATATTAATCTTAGCCTCATCTTTAGTGAATTATATTAAAACGAAGCAGTGCTTGATGTGGATGTGCATAAAATTAATACATTAATACTAGATACTATTATATAATTATGTACCTGTTAAATATGTTTTTGTCATGTATTTATATTTAAAATGTAAATCTCACATTCCACGTATTGGTTTGAGATAATAAATCATTGAATAGTATCAACTGCATATCGTCCTATCTTACCTCCATAACATCTGCAAAGTACTGAGCATCAGATTCACGAAAGCAATTTCCTGGAACAACAATAATTTACATTAAAACTTTAGAAAGTGGCGCAGCAACTTCTTAAAGTTCAACTTTTTTATTCAGTCTTTAAACATGAGTGCATATAGACTGTACATATTCATAACACATTTACAATGATAAATTAATCACGCGATACAGGACAACTCTGTCCTTTTTCGGATGAATAATCCAATAAAGCCACCGAGGGCACAAACCCGGTCCTCCAACGATAATGTTCAACAAGATATATCACCATCAGAGAGCCGGATCTATGCCCTCCGTCGCTTTCCATGAACGGTTACGTAGCGTTTTTCCGAAGACCCATAACTCCGAAGGTCCGATTCTCCGAAGACCCATAACTCCGAAGGTCCGATTCTCCGAAAGCCCATAACTCCGAAGTCCCGATTCTCCGAAATCCCATAACTCCGAAGACCCATAACTCCGAAAGCCCATAACTCCGAAGGCCTATAACTCCGAACGCCCATAACTCCGAAGGTCTATAACTCCGAAGGTCTATAACTCCGAAGGGCCGAAGGTCCGATTCTCCGAAGGTCCGATTCTCCGAAGATCATGTTTTATTTAAGGTACAGTCCAGTGGCGGGGTCAATGGGGCCCTAGGGAAGACCGCCCCCAAAAAACGTGTCAAATGTCATGTAAACGTCAGGAAATCCCCCCTAGGCATTCAAATATTCACAGTGTTCCTGCCCAGGGGAGCCCCCGGACCAACGATTGGGGGCGACCCCTCCCATGTATGCGCTCCACAAATCAGGCATTCGTGATATGCTTTCGGCATATCATATGCATGATATATCCCCCACATATCCCCCACATATGCTAATTAATGTGCAACCCTAAATGGGAACCCTGGCTCCGCCACTGGTGTGCACCGGGTATATTATAACGAAACGCTGCAAGAATGTCAAAGTAGCCTAACATGCACATGCAGGGGCGACAGGTTCTTCCCCGTTCACCCCTGTACATTTTACTCTGGCATCTCATGGGCCAACGTAACGTTATAGTATCTGGTGTATAGTCAGTGGCGGCCCAGGATTCCCATTTAGGTGGGGGCAGTAGGAAAAGTTTGAATATTTTGATGCCCCATAAACGATTTCCGGGCGTTTACATGACATTGGACATGTTTTGGTAGGGGCCCTTATTGTCTGAAATAGCAAGTAGAGGTTTAATGGGGGCAGTGGGAATTTTGGGACCCCTTGGCTTCGCCACTGGACTGTAAACTATTTAGTAAACGATAACACCCCGATAAAACAAAATCTTCGGAGAATCGGACCTTCGGAGAATCGGACCTTCGGAGTTATGGGCCGTCGGAGAATCGGGCCTTCGGAGTTATAGGTCTTCGGAGTTATAGGTCTTCGGAGAATCAGCCCTTCGGAGTTATGGGCTTTCGGAGAATCGGATCTTCGGAGTTATGGGCCGTCGGAGAATCGGGTCTTCGGAGTTATGGGCCGTCGGAGAATCGGGTCTTCGGAGTTGTGGACCGTCGGAGAATCGGGTCTTCGGAGTTGTGGGCCTTCGTAGTAATAGGTCTTCGGAAAACCGGTCTGACACCCCATGAACGGTGTTCCATGGTACAATGATTGCACAGAATCAAACCACCCCACAACAGATATACCACAACGATCAAAATCAAATAATCAAGTAATATGTAGTGCACAGTAGCACATCATATCTAATTCAGAATTAAAGGTAGCATTTAATTGGACACGCATGGACCCCTTCCCTCAACAGCTTAAGAATTAATTGAATAAGTGTGATCTAGCTTCATCTTAAACATTTAGGTACGTCACTGCATCAAGATATCAGAGAGGGGGGTCGGATAAACTATGTCTGTGAGTAACAATCTTAAACTCATAACAAACTGTTCGCCATGATATAACGGATAGCATGCGGATGTTGCCTTTTTGTGAAATAGTGTACGATTGTTTATTTTTGGAATAAAATATGCTTTTCCGTGAATTAAAACAGCGGAAAATGGAATCCAGCTGCCTGAATAATATTTCCCTCTAGTTCTGGTTGGGAACTTATCTAAACAACAATGGGTGATCATGTTCGATCATTCGCGGGTACCTAAGTGTTCTAGGCTTGGTTTAATATGTATAAATCTAGGTTTCATATTCTCAACTGGCTGAGTCAGGAGCTGTATATGGAACCACTGTTTCAGAAGCGATTAAATAATTCGGGTATGTTTGTGGTGTTAGATCAACCAGGGGTCAATACTATAAAACTTATATATATGTAATCTACAAGATGAAAGTCAGTGGTTTATAACAATTGGCCGAGGTCAACAGTCCTGCTTACTGTTCAGAAGGCACCACCTCGGGAAAATAGCGCTCGCTATTCCACCCCAATATAGTCAATTGGTGTTTTATTATATATGACATAATTCTCGCTTTGCGCCAACAGTGACGTGACGTTACGACGCGGACAAATAGTTAGACAATTTGTAACAATTATAGCATCGCGCCAAAACTCTGGCTTCGCGCCAAATTGTGTCGTCAGCAGGGTGCGATAATTTGAAAACTATAGACCGGGAAATAGTTCGCAAAATATGGCCCTCGTAGTCTATCATAGGGCGCCTCCCATATATAAGAGAATGCAGTGGCCTAACAATATTCAATATTTTACATTGACCATGTAAGCCAGTACTTTCTGTTATATGTGCGAGGCTCCCTATGATAGACTACTAGTAGTAGTAGTAATGTTTTTTTATTCTCAGCCAATATAATGTACGGTACACGAGAAAACATATATACAATATGTACAAATGAGAATGTTCAGGTCGCATATATATGAGCATAGGATCTTTAATGCTTCACCCACGCAGCTCCCGTCATGAAAGAGATAACATAGAACACTGGTCGGTACACTCCGGAGAAAGGACTTACCCCCCGCACTGATACTGGTAATGAATTGATTCGTCTTCAAACTGTCACATAGAAGTTTAGCACCCATTGATCCAATCCTATTGTGCGATATGTCCTGAAAAAACATGCATGTGATTATCAACGTGCGTAGATGTCTCCATTGTGTGGATGGGGGGTGCATGTTCATCATACAATTTCCATTTGCACCCCATCCTTTAATTAAAAAAATCTCTATCAGCGGTGACTCTTAGTAATCTTACTCATAACATCTCTATCAAAATACCAATTACATTTTCGTATGCTATTAAATTAATCTAGTACTATATAACCGATATAATGTATCGTATATAAATAATAATGCGGTGCATATGTTGTCTCTGTGGAACGTGTCATTCACATGCCAATGTAATACAAGAAAACTAAGATGCATGCATCAGATCGCCCGTGAACTATTTATCATAGAATTATTGTAGCTATCGAATATACATTTTGGAATATATGTCTGTATATATGTGTGTATGAATGCATGTATGTATGTGTGTTTTAGACTCGCACACTGCTCGACCGATCCGACTCGGATTTGGTATTTAACGTGTCAACCTGACCTCGCTCATAGGCATGTTTCTGGACCTTGACCGATCCGACTAAAATTGGTGTGTAGGACTACTTCGATCCCGGGAGCAATATGGACGGGTCCAATTTCACGTGCGACCATGTCATCGAACGTGCTGATATAGGTATGTTTCTGGACAAATTGAAAAATAGTTTGTCCAGATGCTGTATATACCGGGTACTGCCCAGATGAAGGCGATCACAAAGAAATCCCTAAATAGCCCGAACGAAGTCGAGTACATCAGCTAGTCTACTATATAATTTGAGAACTCCGTATATATGTGTGTGCGTGTGGGGGGGGGGTACTTCATAGAATCGAAAACCGCTGGTCGGATCGAGCTCAAATTTCCTATCTAAGGGTAAAAACCCACGGGAATGGTCAACGTCGCGTTTTGGACACTGAGCACTCTGAGCACTCATTCTCCACTCCCAATCATCAAAATCACCACAAACGGCACATCGGGGGTTAAGGCAGGCACGATCTTTATATTGTTGTTAACCGACTAACGCTCTTTATTGTCATCGGCGTTGCTAAACGCTCGCATGTGCCTACGAAACTACGGACGAAAACGCGAAATGCATTTATCATGATTAAAAAGGCAGAATTAACTCATCGGAAAACAAAACTTGCGTGTTGTGTGATTTCAATCATACATCTTTTAGGAACGGGTACTGCGTGTTGTGTGAAAAAAAATGAGTGTTGTGTGATTCTTATGTCTGTCGTTCCTAGGAACGGGGTAAATTTTCATCGGGTCAGTTTTTCCGCCCGATGTACTTTAAAGCATACCTCTTTTAGGGACGGGTACTGCGTGTTGTGTGATTATTATGTCTTCTTCACCTTGAAACGGGTACCCACAAATTATATATATGTGTGTGTCCTTTATAGACTCGAACCGATTGAGCTCAAACTTGCTACCTACGGGAAGTGTCATGGACGGGTTAAATTGTGACTCCGACCTGACCTTGACCTTGAAAATGACCAATTCAAGGTCAAAATCGGGAAAAATGCACAATTAACTCATGTTATAGACAAAAAATTAATATTAACTCATTGAAAAACAAAAAATTAAATTAAAAAATTAATTATAAAAATTAACTAAAAAAAATTATTTAAAAATTGTAATGTTTCTGACGAACGCCGCCAATGGCGGGCTAACCTGCTAGTATTATCTATTTCTAGATTTAGTTACTAACTTTATACCTGTATATTGTACAAAGAAATGTTTGACAAATGTATCTATATCAATATTACCATAAGGGTCATTACAAATTAGATACGACGAAACAAAATTTTGAAGGGTGCATGTGATTGTGAGGAATAATAGGATCATAGGTAAATTTAATTCATGGACGCTTGTTAATTTTCATTGGACTACATGTATAAGGTAAATTTTTATATTTCAAATTATGACAGGAATGTGGAAAATTGAACTACCCAAGTAATACTGGCTATCCGCACGAAGAGATATACATGTATATAAAAAGCAAAATAGAAGATGGCTGCTGGCGACCATGTTTTCCAAAAACATTCAAATCATTCGATAGCCCCCATCTAGTGGTCACCCCGAAGATCAATATGAAGTTTGGTGACTATCAGATGAGGGATGTGGTCTGTAGAGGTGCTAAAGAAAAGAATTCAGTCATACAAAGAGTAAGATACAAAATTGCTGTCTGTGGTCATGTTTTTAACGAAATTCGGAGAGAAAAATACATCACTCTCATCCTGGTTATCCAGAAGATCATTGTGGAATCTGGTGGCGATCGGACAATGTATGTCGTCTGTAGGATCAACCAAATTATTCAGCCATAAAAATAGTAAAACTCAAGATCACCGCTGGCAGTGATGTTTTCACAAGGAAATTTTGAGAAAAAAATATGGCTCCCATTTAGTGGTGACCCAAAATATCCACATGAGAAACAGTTCTCCAATAAATGCTGGCTGCAGGGTGTGCCAATTGATTCAAATTTGAAATTTGGCAGGGTGTACTGCTGGTGGCCATGTTTTCCCCGCAAATTTGATAAACTAATGAACAAAACCACTGAATCCGTTGAATCAATATACATATACACATATATATGCATTGTTATCCACACTACTTGCATATAAAGGTACTGAAAATAACAATATTATACTAGTATACACAAAATAAACCATATATTATGGCAATGGGTTCTAATATCCGAACATAACAGCTGAGAACTTGGTGTGAATTGAAGAGTAGTGGGGTCTCAAGAATATCTTCTCCTCCACGTTAGAAACGTGCCATTAAATAGCCTAAGTATAACCTAGCTCGAAGACAGAAGTGATCCATCAAACCGCTCTTAATTCAACCAGGTCATCACACCCCATGTATGGTCGATCACATGATGATCTAGGTGGAATCGGGATTCTCAAAGTATCGCCGGTACCGCATGCTCATGCCGGTACCGATATCGATACTTTGCTAGTACCGTGGTTCATGTACCGGTACTGTCAAGCCATTTTATAGTTCTAGGAATATCTAGAGGTAATACAGTGCTGAAAATCACAAGCCACGAACTCTATTATTAACATGAAGTAATGATAATTTGATATCAGAATAAAGAAACTATTTTGGGATATTAGATACCATTTTGGAATATACTAACAAACTTTCCCGTAGACATAGACAATTCAATCAACCAAAGTAGAACTATTCGTTGCACACATTTTGTGGTTTTAACTTATTGTTCTTCTGTGTGTGATACACTGATAGAAAGTAACGCGACACACGTCGGTGGTTTTCACTTCACAATATTCAATCAGATTAAATGTATTTGCAAAGTCGCGCGGTCGGCCATTTTGAATCTAAACAATAATGAGTCAAGTTAGGCAACAATTTCTCCCCACGAGTTCCTATACCAAATATGAACTATCATGTCTATTCAGCAAATTACATGTACACTGTGCACGGTTCGTGGATATTCGTTCCCAATTTTATTATATAACTGGAGGTTCCATGAGACCCATTTAAATTCAAAATGGTCTACCTCATATATGCAAAATGATACGACATGTGAACGGGTACGTGTGTATGTGATTAATCAAAACGTGTGGGCCATACTTGTGGGTGATGTCGTTGGTGAATAAATGATAAGAAATTATAACTGGGTTTAGTGTATAATTGCCACAACTGGGCAAAAATAAAGGCAAAATCATAATATGAAATAACAAGTTGCCAACACAAAATAATCTTTGAAGATTAAAACAATATCACAAGGCCGTGCTTTCAAAGAATTGGAATTCAACCATTGAAGAGTTATAATAGACACATAAAAACCAGGAACCACCCTTCCGTGACCGACCTTTCACGCCATGAATACAATCACGATCGATGTGCATCGCGTGTAGTTTAAAGAGCGAAACTTGATACTACTGTATTTTGCCAGACAGCCTGCTGATATAAGAACGTGCATATATGCAACCACAGTACCGAGTACCGGCGGATCTGCACACCAGCACAGTTACCGCAAAAAAATGCCCGAGTACGCGGTACCGGTACAGCGTACCGTTGAGAAGCCTGGGTGGAATTGTTGTATTAAAAAAAAGCACTAGATGTAAATATAAAATAAAACAGTGCTACATCTTATTACAGATTATTTCCACATATAATCAGTGACTACAGGCAGTCTAACAAAATAAAGTTTCAGTGACACTCGATCCGAAGAGGGGGATAATTTCAGCTGTTACAGTCAATGGAGCGATTATGAATCTGGAAAGCTGAAATTTCTAAGTAATACTAGATATGGACATGACGAGTATAGTGTGTTTCAGAACGAAAAAGTTGAATAAAATCAACACATTTGTAAATTTAAAAACAATTCAAACGTTATTGTATCCCATGTCCCAGCCCGGACACCAACTTTCAATAATATTCATTGAGAAACAACGGACCAAACGCCATATAACACCCCGTATACATCTTTTATTCCGAGCCGGCCTTTTATTCCGAGTTGGCACACGTCGATTGGGGCGAGTTAGCCCTGGGGCGAGTACGCCGATTCCGACACCTTCTTATATTGCAGCATGTATAGGTTTACGCTGGTTTAAGCGTAATTTAATTTAGAAAGTTCCCTAATTAGTATCGTAAATAGAGCGACTGTATTTGACAGAGACTGACTATGTTATTGATTATCATGTTGTTATAATTAAAAAACGACAAATGCACATACCGTTCAAACGTAGTAGTCTATTTTCTCCATGTTAAACGACATCCGCAAATAACAAATAACGCTAACCTATTGCAAATGTTTTACACGACAACTGTTAACATATTTGGGCTGAATTCATCTGATGTGGTATGATTCCTCAAAATAAACAACAAACCATCGTTACTAGGAAATGTAGTTTGGGCTAACATTTACACAAATCCTCCAGCTCCTCTATCCTGACACACACGTCAGATGAAAAACAGCCATTAGATAACCGCCCAAATTTTGGGCGAAATGAATATATAATACCACTGTATAAGTAGACAAAATAGTTCCAGGCAAATCTGACAACTATTTTGGGAAACTCATTATATATGGACCGGTTTGAACACGATTATGTTATTATGTGATCAGTCTGTGTTGTCGGCGACAAAATTATTATTGAACACGTATTTTCTCTAATTTACAAAAACCTTGTAAATTCTGGTATCTGGACAGCGTCGATGACGTGAGAGGGGTTAGCGACGCTATGAAAGCTCCAACTGTCACCTCAAGCTTTCCAAATATTTGAATTTTCCAACCTAACACCCCCTAATTTCCCCACCAATTACTGGATGGAAAATCAAATACTGAAAACAAGTAAACCTATATGCGGTGTAACATTTCCAACTATTGTTGTGTCAGGCATGAAATTTCAAAACATTTTGACCCAGCCATCAGGTATAACTACATGTAGCTGTTTTCGCCGACGGACTTCGGAGTCAGATTCATGTAGTGATGAATACTCGGTGAGTGTATACACATTTTTCCAGGTATTGATGTGATACGTACTCTCGAGTTAGACTACTGGAGACAAATTCGAAAAAGAAGGTATTGAAATGGCGTCAAATCAGTTTCGAACACATATTATACGCTTATTATGTCAATTTCGACTGTGATATTCCAGATTTTCATGTTTTCGAAAAAATACGGCACCGAAAACACTCATCATTCAATACCTGAACGGTCAATCGTGGACTAACGTCTGACCAAATAAATCGATATACTCTTCCATTTGAATAACTACATGTAGTGGCCAACCCACGATCTATAGAAGTTGTTACTCGTTTATATATATATGTTACAGTCAATCTGTCAAACAGTCGCCTTCTTATTAAATTCAAACTCCAGCAGTGATGAGTGTCCACTGATGTATTATCGCACTGTTGTCCGAGTAGAAGCGAGAGTGACAGTTTAAAATCCAATATGTGCTCAATTAATGTGTAGGTAAAAACATGTTGATATGTCTTCTCATGCTTTCTTTGTGGCTCCTGATAGCGGCCATGAATTCCTGGTATGACCCGCTCTTGACAATCTCCTCGTCTAGCTTGTTCCAGTGCATGGGGGATCATCGATTGAAAGAAAGAGTGTTGGTACACTTGAGCTATCGTGGGTATCTGTCTGATCCTCTTTGAGTGGATGACTGATGACTAAATGCCAAATGACTAAAACCCTAGTCATTTGGGGAAATGCCTAAATTTACCAGTCACTTGGCCAAATGACTGAATTTTTGTGCCGGTCATTTGGCCAAATGTCTATTTTGATGAAATTATATATATATTTTTTTAAACATTTAAAACACGTACAGTAACACGGAATAGATACAAAATGGTATGCGGTAATAATTAATAAATACATCTAATTTATTTGAACAATTCTTACTTGAGCTGCATTTGTTGTTACACAACATATTATTTGTATAGCAAAGGCATCGCTTACTCTTGTATCTCTTATGTCCATTACAATTGCATTTTACAAATGCATTACCACAATGCTGAGACTCAGTTTTGTTGTCGACTCGTGTCGAGACCCGCTGTTGTTTCGGTTAATGTCAAATTCACTAAGTAGTTTCTGGGGACACAAATCAAATTGATGACGGCTATATTTTCATATATTTACACACTAAGTGTTGTCATCACTAAATCCAGCATTCTGATTGGTCGGCGCCCACGTGGCTAGTTGCAGTTATTTCTCGGTGAATGCGTAACGCCTCATAACACCAAGCTAATAACACCATCGATACGTCATTAGGTTTGGAAAGACGAACGCGTAATGCTTTGGGCGCATTTTGACTGGCGCAGGATTGACTTAATACATCATCGGGTTTCTACATGAAGAGAAATTGTTCCTATTAACGTTTGCCAAGGGTGCTATAGGGTATTTTGGGCTGATCTTGTCACGATACACTTTTCGATTTAAATATATTTACAAAAGTGGCTTTTTCGCTAAATGTATATAAATATAAGGATTAACTGTCATGTGGACTATTTTTATGGAGATGTAACGGTGAGGTAAGTGGACATAACTTGTATGTAAAACCCTTCGGGTTTTACACAAGTTATGTCCACTTACCTCACCGTTACATCTCCATAAAAACAGTCCACATGACAGTTAATCCTTATATAAGCACACCAGAAGGGCTGATATTACCCGACTTCGCTTTATAACACGCTCGGCCTGTTCCGACTGGGCCAGCACCGCAAGTTTCATTTTCTTTGCTATGTTGCTCATTGGTTGTTGATCTTCGGTTGTGGTTGCTTATGTTGCTGGTTCTGATTGCTGATGTTTATTCTATGATTCTGGTTCTGGTTACTGCTCGTCCGTCGTTGCTGATTGATGTTTTGTGCTCGAAAAAAACCCCAATAGAACATCTGTTGTTTACAACTTTTAGATCACGTCATGGGGTAGCGATGCAGATACTAATCAAATGTTGGCTTCAACACCAAACAATGTTACATATGGTGATTGCTTAATGCCTACATTATAACTAGACCGCACAAAGTTCACACCAATAGTCCCGTCCGGTGTATAATTCTCACTCATCCATGCACCAAGCAAGTCTTCGATGTCATATGTTGCACGCTCAACAGACCCTTGCCATTGTGGATTGGAGCATTTCCATGCAGTATCACAATCTCTTGCCTCAACTGCTTTAATTTAGAAATTATGGGTGGCAGGTCTAGGACGCTTCCGCTGACAATCATTGAACAGTTCCACTACTCTGATTTAGTTAAAGACACCTACATGTATGTCTAGAACTACAAAAATTATTGGGACGCGGAAAAATTCTGCGAAAACAACATGTTTTTCTTAACTCTTTCTACTTCTGTTGTGGTGGTTTAAATGTCAAGTGACCAACAGTTATAACTCACCAGTTCAGTGATGACATGATTTTCAGTCATCATCTCCAATACTGACACCAATCCACGATACTGGATCTGATTCCCACACAACACAATCGATTGTATCGTTGTGTTGTTCTGAAATGAAAGATCAGCATATAACACAATCGTATCTGGCATTCGTGAGAGCACATTTAACACAAAGGTCAATTACGCCTAGTGATTGCAGATCATGCTGGAATAACACGACGTTATCATCCGCATGTTACATCTATACAGCCATAATTAAAGTAATATATAATCGACTGGCGCAAGTAGCGAGGTTTAGCAAATTCACGATGAATAATCACAGCCGCTTTATTTGATATACATGTTGTATTTTGCCATTTGGTGTCTAAAATGCTAATGTATTTACATAGCATAATTAACATTAGGGAGGAAGTGAACGTTGAATGCAGGAAATTAGACACGCGACGTAGCAGCAACGTCAAAATAAAGCTTCCAATTGTTTACAATATTTCTAATTCCAAATGCATTTTTAGGTTGATATTTTTCACTGGGATGTAATGAATAAGTAATAACCACGGTATCCTAATATAACTACACAGTATAGAGGCATCATGCCGTATTAAGAACTGTTCAACATGGCGCCTTTAAAACATGTAATTAAATTAGGAAACCGAAATCATTCCATAAGCAGTTAGGGTACTACATGCATCTAGTTATGGGCACGTACTAACTGTAACCGCGAGGTCCTAATCGTCACACATCTAATTATGGGCACGTACTAACTGTAACCGCGACGTCCTAATCGTCACAACTGATTTCTTCGGTTCGTAACAAAATCTTCATTTAAAGATAGATACACTCAATCAATTAGTTTTGCATCAAAGATCCCTTGTCAAACCTGATCACAATAAGGTCGATTGATTAGAAGACTGTTGCAAACACTGTGATTAGTCAGATAGAGCGTGCAAAGGAAAATCTCACTGCCTACGATTAGCGACGCGTTCTTGTGATCAAATATTCAAATCGCCGTCGTCATTTTGCGAAACGAATTTTCGGCTCGGCATACATTTTACGACGACAACCTAACTCTAATCGTAATTGCTAACTGTGAGATTGCGAAGCCTGGCTATTGTAAGATTTTGCAAGTAGTTAATCCCTTTCATGGTGGGAGATGCGCTGGTGCAGCATTACAGATCATGTGCAAGTGCATGATCATGCATGCGAGGTATGGGAGCCTCGCATATATAAAAGAATGCATCTCTATACTCGCAGAACAATAGATTTTGGGAGACGAAACTTTGATTATAAATGATATCTAAACTTGGGTTTTAAATGATTCCATATAACTGCGTAAGGAATTTCCGGTGTTTGTTTAAGTTACATATTATATACTAATTGTTTCTAACTTCCTTATATGTAAGTACCATTCTAATTATTGATAGGCTTTTTCTACCATAAATTGATCCTTTGCACTGTCTTTGATGTTTATCAGTGCACGAGTGGTCTTCTTGCAGCTATTTTCAAAATCGTGTAAAAATAAAATCCGTGATTTTTTCTTATTTATGAATTTTATTTTGGCCTTCTAAACATATGGTTCTTAAATTCCTTGGTTTGACAAGTTTGCAACAATTGGGGATTCTTCCACAGTCTATCACATTATCATATTGTAAAATTGTGTACACAGTACTTTCATGTTATCGCATTGTCATTGATACCTGCATTTACATCTGTAGGATTAATCAAATAAGAGCTTTTTATTCTGTCAACCATCATGTAGTTACAAAAGCCCTCGTTTTCGATCGCTTGCATATCTCATTCCGAGTTTGTTGATCAATAATCCCCCTGTTCAATCGCATGTGGAATAAATGGGTATCAAGCAGTATACGCAGTTGTTCGATCATATGTTAGGCATATCATGCGGCGAGATAAGGATTTGTATATGTGTCACGTTGTTAATGAGACAAGAAAACGCAGCTGACTCCTTAATCTGAAAACGTCATTAATCCTTGCTAAACCAGCTAAATATGCATCAAAGGCACGGATGGCGTTTGTTGTACATGTGGGCTATAATTTAGAAATAAAAGTTACCAAATTATGGATTTTGTCAAAAATATACTAATAGAATAGTATAATTATAGTATGAGTGAAATATTACCGTGTGGTTCGAGAATTTGTTTATATACAATACTTAAAGAGTGTGCGATAAGCATAACACTCAACACTGTGGCGATTTTTTTGAGAGAGTGATTCACGGTCACCCATTCTACAAATAAATTTTGAGTAGCGAGCGCGATGTCGGTATGTTGTAAACAGTATGGTGTCAATTTTAACCGAAGTACACTTAGTTTGGTCTAAGGAGTCCGACCGTGGGATACACTTATGCTGTGGGTAACACGTTTCAATGGCATTTCGATTGTTAAAGTTTACTCCCATAGTAGAACTACATCCGAGTTGACCATCCGTGACCTCTCTCAAATGACCGTCTATGTTTAAATCGTAGAGCCTTGCGACGAATACATTTAATACTTTCTATTCAATTGAATATTAAACTCACTAATTAATATATACAATTTAAATGCACATGATTAACAATGAAATTAAGAAGTTGGTTGTAATTATAATTGTTGGAAGGTTCGTGTCGCGAAAAAAATGCATTTAATGTGAGTTAATTCTCGTACTTTTTTGTTTCGAAATACGGAAATAAAGTGCCGGTAATTTGTAAACACACCCACGTCGATCTGCTGCCAATTGAGAAACTCATTCCCGATTTAACCACACCTCCGTAATTACTTCCTAGATACTGTCGCTAACTCTTACAAGCGCTGGCGGCTGGGCGGCTTATGAGGCTGTGAGCTAGAGCGAGTGCATGGTGCTAATTGCCAGAATTGTTTGGGCATAAAATAAAAAACGATATCTAAAGGTGGGAAAAAATATAATGTTTTGATATGATCTAAGACTGACTCAATTCTACGAGAGGTTCTTTTGTTTGGGAAGGCGACGTCCTTGAACTTTGTTCGCTGTAACGCGATTGGTCAGTTACCGCTGTCTGTCAATAATCTGAGACTCGTCAATTGTGGCGTACACAACGGGGCTGATTGTGAATGGGCGCAGAATCGTGTTGGTGTATATATCCACATTGTGTCTGCATGGGTGAATCCAATTTACACTACGGGTGGTTTTTGGTTTTTAACCACGAGCCTATGGCGAGTGTTTGAAACCACAAAATCACGAGAATTCTATATATTAATCACGGCTGTGGAGAGACTATTTTTTGTTACTTCGGAGGGTTGTCTATTGAGGTCGATATATGGGCAGATTAGATGGTCCCACTTAGATGGTTTCAAGTTGACTAAATATTACTTTGAGTTGTTTTGACTAACGTTGTGAGTTAGTCAGTTTGACTAATTTTGGTTAGTCAAGCATTTGTCATGAGATAACTAACTTTATTTAGTCAAAATGACTAACTCGTAATCTTAGTCAAAACGACTAATTCAGTGTTAGTCAAACTAACTGGTTATATCTTAGCTATTTTGACTAAGAGTGGGAGTTAACTATTTTAACTAATGAAAGTTCTTGCGTTCTGATTGCTGCACACTGCTATACTATTTTACGATAGTACCCCAGTAGGATTCCTACTCGCCTACTAATTTTCTATTTATAGTAACAGACTCATTTCGCGTAATCGGATTTCATGAAGACACATATACCTTGTACGATACTTGTTGCTATATCGGTTTATCATTAGACTTAATGTTAATCTTAAAAATGTCCGATCATAGCTACATGTATATCCATATTTAATAATTTCCCCGCTCGGAGCCACCACTTTTTCGTGAAAAAATCAAGTGACTTCCGCCAGTGGTTTCACAAAAGCGCGGAATTGCCAATGAAACTAAAATTTGCTACTTCACAACTTCCGATATGATATGATAATGGACAATTGAAGTATTTTTTATTTATAAACACTAAGTTGTTATGAATAGGCGTCAATGTGTTCATATTAGATCAGTTTCGTTTGTTAGCTAAATGAAAGCAGTTACGTCATTTGTCTTTGGGGGCAGAATCCAAACAAGACTGCACCAGTCAGGTCGTCTTCGCGGACAACTGGTTTCGCTTCACTTTAGACTAGACCTACAAACGCAGACATGCTTCAATTACTATAGATAACATGGTGCATTCATATGTGGTTTACCGAATCCCTGTCCGCATGAACGCTCATTTGAAGTAACCCTCATTGATCTACTAATAGATGTGCCTATATCGGGCGGAACTTAGGTCTGAATATGGCATCCTTAATTAATTATCGGCTTAATGCAGCGACGTACATTGTATAACATTCACTATATGCATTATTATACGGAGGCCTTTATGTATCAAAGGCCGATATCTAAACCATAGGCTATATTTATAGGCATATATAAGTCATTGGCATGTGATATGCATACAGTTACTGACTATTTACACGATCCTTCGCAGGGTCTTTCTTTCTCCTTCCATTATGCCGGGGGTCTACTATATGCCTTGCATATTATCATATTAGTTAGTTAACAAGTGGACAGTCTTAATTCTGAATGTCATGCAGTGAACATTTCGCCAAAATGTCTCTGCTGATGACGTATTTATAGAAATAAATACATGAATCACGAAGAGATGAAGTTAGATGTAATTAATAACATAATTATGATACCTTGCCGTCGTGAAAATATTGCCGCAAATTGTCAAATCCGAGACCGATTTCCAAAATTCACGTTAATTAAATAGTGACAAAATCAGACACAGAAATTGTGTGAGAATTGACACCAATATTCGATATAATATAAAAATAATGCGTGTCTTGTGACTATTCCAAAATAGTGGTAATCGGGGAGGAATAGTCCACTCGCCTGCGGATCATCAGACCACTGTTGTGGCATTGTCAACTCGAAGCCATGCTTTATCTATATAGACGGAACACGACGAATATCTTAATCGAGAATCTTTTATCGCGGATGGCGCATGCAAGGATACATTTCACGAGAACGTAGTTCGAGCAAAATGTAACTATGCGCCGTCCGCAACGAGTTCGATGAAAGGCAACGAGTTCGATGAAAGATTCGAGATCATGATGCAAGTTGTGTTCTGTATTTATTCTACACCGCTGTGTCAGATAAGTTAAATCCATTACTGTCACCTTCATCGATACAATATATAGCTACATTTATTGTGATTTAAGTCTTATGCATAACCACTAATGATCGGGCATTCACCCTAAGCGGACCGTTAACGCAATGTTCACGGAGACACCGGGGCTCTCCCGGGCTCTTTTAGTTAATACGGTATTTTACCGGATTTTGAGGGTTAAGAACATCGGCCGTGGACACGCCATCGAGTCAATATTTGGATGTCACATTCAGGTGGTACTGCACTAACACGCAGCATAAAAAATATACTGTCCGAAACCACACGAAGACACCGGACTCTCTACTGGAGGTATACACTAATATGTATTCAATGGCTGGGATTTTGTTGAATACATGCGCCTCGTGTCAATGCATGGGTGTGGAATTAATAATATACAAGGCGCTCTGCTATATTTGCCATCATGCATGAGAAACGACTACAATCAATACACCAATTTGTTAATTACATCACGCGAGAGATTCCTCAAACAACCAAAAAGAGCAACCAGGCTGATATCCGATGTTTGGGGGTTGTAGTCGATCGCTTTCGAATAATTCACTGACTGAAATAAGCCGAAAACTTAACAAGGATTGTATGAACATCGATATCTTCTCGCTTACATGTTTTACGTAGCTTGGTGTATCTCCAGTTATTGTTAAATTTGCAAACTGGAACACACAGATAGTTCAGGTTACTTTATTTACAGTTACTTGTAAAGTAAGGCTTTCCCCAGTTTACAGTTTGAAAATGTTACGTCACGACACGCACGAAAATATGGGGCAGTACGGCGGCCTGGAACCGCCACCTCTTCAGTTAGTATCCTGATATATCAGCTTACGTATCCTGATATATCTGTTTTTTTCCTGATATACCAGGTTACATATCCTAATAAATCAGGTATTATCCTGATATATCAGATTACGTATCCTTATATATCAGGCTATTTCCTGATATATCAGGTTAGGTTACGTATCCTGATATATCAGGATAATAACCTGATACATCAGGATAATAACCTGATATATCAGGATACGTAAGCTGATATATCAGGATAATAACCTGATATATCATGTTACGTAACTTGATATATCAGGATACTAATTGAAGAGGAGTTGGCTGTTCCAGGCCGCCATAAGGCGGCCATTATTTTTCCCGATGACGTAATAATGACGGCGGCGTACAGAATGAAGTGACGTAACTCATCAAGCCAGTTTCCCGTAACATTTGGTTACTTCCCTTAGCTCCAACTAAACCGCACAGAGCGCCAAAATCTGGATCAATAGGTACAAGGATACAAATAGTTTCAACTCGTCACATGAGGTCGTTGTTTCGTCAAGGTGGGTAAAAATCATAATATAGCCACCAGGGTGCGCCACACAAAATCACGAATAACCAACCATTGAGTGTGTACGCTGGATTCAGCCCTTGTTCACCTGGTACGCGGGATTCAAAACTCTCTGCTAACTGGTACTCGGGATTTATATGCAAATTTTAACCGGTATTCAGGACTCAACAACAAGGTTGGTGCACAGTTTTATAGCACCATTTTTTTTCTTCAAATTATGATTATTTCTTAGCTAAAATGGCAATTTTTATGTAATTCAAATTATATATCTTGATATGTTCAAGGTATGAACAATAGTTCAGCAAATGTGAAAAAAATTATATTAGTGTGAAATAACTATGAATTGTATTCTGTAGATCCTTAACTGGTTCGAAGGATTCACTCCTATATTTTATCTGGTATTCAGTATTCATGGGGTGGGGTGACACCCTCGCCATTCCGCGCCCGTGTCTAGTTTAGTTACCAGTACGTCAGTACATATGTGCAAGTGAATATGTGATGTCGTCATACTTCATTGCATCTCTTGTAGAATGTCCACGGCATGGATGGTCGTATAACTATTATCTGATTCCACGTTATATTCCATTGTGATTCATACACTGAAAGGTTCAATGTAAAATAAACACAATAAAGTCGATATTTCGACTTGTAATTGTATCGTTTACTGTACAGTTGTTTTCTTTATTGTACTTTGTTTACTCGCACCGGATGTACCCTGGGTGGCGAGACTGTGAGATGCATTATGTCTACAACTTAACACGACCTTTCCATTGCCGATATTGACTGCGAGGTGAATGGAACTTCTCTGCGAGACAGCCAACCTATATAGATCTTGAACTAGCGGCAATTATTATGTTCTTTCCCAAAGATGCGCCATCGATTTATTTTTGCTGTATGCGTCTGATCATTCAAAGTAATGTATAGAGACACGTAACATCGTTTGATTGCACATCAAAACAATGGCGCAAAACTTAAATGTAATCGCATAACAAAATGAGAAGAACTCATATTATCAAATTAACAAGCTTTAAAAGCTTCAAAAAACAACCTTAAAGATCTAAAGATATAGTAGATTTTCTCAAATATCATTTACATTGTATTGACGAAACAATAACATCAGTATGTTTTTCGCAAAATCCATGCCCGTATATATCATAATCAGATATGGGTCGATTACATGCCTAATGTATTTGATTAAAATAAAAATATTTTCAAATTGAGGAAGTAACGAACTGACGGGTAATGCCGCCGATATTGAGAGCATATATCCCTTCAGTCCGTGGTTTGTTCAAGGCTTCAAATAGGTGCCAATTCGCCTTTAATATTTGTCAGCCGCTTGTTGTAAAGAGCCACAAGCTTTTGGAATCGTGAATATAGGACTAACCTTTGGCCACATCCTCAGTTAATATTGAGTGCATATCCTTTCAACATGTGATGTTGAGGAATGTAGGATTTAGCAACATTGCCGAAAATTGCTAGCAAATCGATCGTACCACTCCATAGAAAACATCATCTGAACTATACGCTCAATTGTAAATATTTACTTCACGATTCGGGACGCGACTATCTGCGATAAACTAACGAGAACGATTTCACCCACGAGAGTCACTGCATTTAATTAATACTAAGAATGACGGTATGTGTTGTCAATTTGGATACGAAATAAATTGATAACAATATCAAACAAGATGTATTTCGTGTGGCATTTTTCGTACCACAAACTTTTCTCGCGAAAATAAGCATAAGCTCATATTGATTTTATTTCACAAATACAATTAAGCCCATACGTATATGTGTATCAAATATCGCCTATAATTTTGTATACGCTCTATATGAACCTAAATTGACTTACAATATGAACGCTCTGTATCACGTGTTTTCACTATGGTCTGCTCCATAAAACTGAAAAAAACGGGCTTATGCTGTCCACTATGGGTTTATTTAGAATCAAATATTTTCAATATGAACCGCTGTGACCATTTATGTCTAATATGAACCTATTTGCACGAGGATATGTTGTGTTCCAACTATGGTATTGTATACCAGCATTTTCTCGTGAAAATGATCACGGTATGGACTACCTATAGGAGTTGTTTTAGGTTCATAATGGGCTCAGCATCGCCTCATTTTGAGTCCCAACCGAACTGAAATGAGTCATCTTAGTGCCATTGTGGACTCATATCTTATTATAAGTTCATTGTGAACTGAAAATATTACGAACATGAATAAACCAACTCACGACTTTTCCAGATGTACCCTCTTTATAATGAGTCTTAACTGTGTTCCGCGCCAGTCAAAGACATAACCGGTATAAGTCAACTATGGGGTACTTTCGGAATCAAATAAGTCCAATATGATCCTATGTGAACATTTAGACCCAATATGAACATATTTGCGCGCGGATACGTTGTTATTACACTGGTATATAATAAAGAGCCAAAACAATTTCATAAAAATTGTACATTGAAACATCTTTAAAGGCACGGGCGGCGTTTGTTGAAGAAATATTTATATTTGTTCAAATCGCCATCAACAGAAGGAACACCAAAATATATACAGTTCCGCTCATATGTCAAACATAATCAGCGCGTAAATAGTATATTGTCGTCAAGACGTACGATGGTGTACGTAAACAAGAGCCTGCTCGTGTTACAGAAGTTGTGCTAACAGAGCGCAATTCTATTGGTTAATCACACAAAAATGATATAAACGCTCTTAATTATTTCCATATCAGGAAAACAGTAACAAATAACGCTCTTAATGTTTACCGGATCTAAACAAAGGCGAGGAAACGTAACGTTTTTTTGCTTTTGTTACATAACAAAGGGGGGAAATTGACAGTAACATACTGTTTATGACATATTTCTGATTGGCATAAGAACAAAGTCTGTCTATATCTTACTATTCCTTCTGTTTATGGCGGTTTTTGACGGAGGTGAATATTTAAACAGCATACCCACCGCCAACGCCGCCCGTATATTTAAAACAAATGGGGTGAACTTACGACTAGAGCAATTGCGAGAGCTTTAGCACCATCTGGTCCCAAAGGTTGGAATGGGACGTTCACTTCTGTTTCCGGTAGCTGTCGGAATATGGCTTTTGACGGAACGATGCCCAGCATTTTGCAGGCCCTCCTGTAGATCTGCTGACTAGTACTGGTCCGCTTCTCATCCTCCCAGAATAATTCATCGATATCATCAATGTCGAAATCGCTGTCTGAAAATGGATATTAAATCGTCTCCTACATACCTACGTATAGTTTCCAAGCCCAAAATTAAACATAGTAGCCTCGCTTTCAACACATTCTGATGTTGGAAATAGGTAACGAAGTACCATAAATACTCATTTGCATGCAGATATTGTTAATTAGAGACACCGAGGTGGCAGAAATTAGAAGTTTTCAACATACAGCAAAAGGCTCTATATTATTACCATATTTAGATATACCGTACGATGACCGCTACAGAAAACTGGGAACTCATTTTCGACAATTTGTTCCGACTTTATAATCTCTATCACTTCAATAAGTTTTTTTCGGGGCATATGTAGTCTTATATCGATCTATTTTGCTACCCGCAACACGATAAAGCCAAACAATTACCTAGTTTCAATTGGAGGCCTGAACATTGCGAGTCATTTTAAACGGACACGTCTCATTCGAACATCAATAGTATGTCTGCGCAATGGGGAAGGAGGGATAAGAAAGGTCGAAAAATGAGGCAATATTATTCTCAATTAAAATTATCTTATATATCTTCCTTTCGCACAAATAAGATAAGTTTAGAGTTTGTGAATGACACCCGGGAAGATTTGAAAGGGCTGTCACTCCTATCCTACAACCCACTTTGGTTATGCTGCAATGCCACTGAAGAGCATATGTAAAGTTCGCACAGAAGGGAGACCAATGCCTTTTATTTTAGCCATATACCAACAGTACGATGGTTGACTAACAAGTAACGTTACTCTCTGTTGCATATAACGTCTTTGCCAAATCAGGTGGAGAATCATTAATCTTGTTAATTTGGGCTTTAAAATTATATAACTTGTCGCACTGAACGGCTTGGGAAAGTATCTTAACAATTCCTTGTCTGTATACCACGTTAAGAAAGAGCCGGAAGAAAAAAGGAACAAAGAGAAACAGATATCGAAGTAAAATGCAAGGAGGGACACAGAAAATGGACAAGAAGTGGAGACAGTTCAGATTCCGGAATGGAAATTAAATGTTAAATTTGTACGCTTTATTTACTTCTGTGGTAAGCATAGTCCGCGTTTTATTAATTGAAGCGAAAGCTCAGGCTGTTACCAAAGCCATATATTACATTTGTGTAAATTGGATCTGACTACTTTCGATTGGTGTGTAAACAATCAACTTGTCAAGGGCCAATTAAATCAATGAGATAAGGTTGAGATACCGGTCAACAAGGAGACCAGGGAACCTTTCCGGAATGTTTACTCGCATATTTCCCAAGCAATTAAAACCTGACGGTGAATATGCGTTAACATAATTCTGAGCTTACTACGTTTTACAACGAAATATGCGAAACCGAATACCACACATTTCACAGCATTCACAACCTTAATTAATCGTACTAACCAGTTCACATTTTATCAAAGATCCAATGGGAAAAACGTGTAGTTATATTTCCCGATAGGTCCGCGCTGAAAAAACTTAAACCGTCTCTCAATTGCTCTGTTAAAGACGCCTAGCCCGACTTGACACCATAAAAACCACCACACATGTATGTACGTGGTTCTATACGAGAAAATACTTATAACGGACCAATGAGCCCATTAGTTATTAGAACTTTTTGATGGCCAGATACCGACTTACAACAAAGGAAGATTGAAACGTTTTGATTTTTTTGTCAGCCGAGCAAAAATCGTTTCATATAAAGAGCGCATATGGTTCCGTCGCGTTCTAAATTATAAGCTGTGTTATTGCACAATTAGCCCCTAAACCCGGCCTCATATGTTTAGTAAGACACAAGACGTGTCGTAAAAGCTTTGCGCAATGATATCGATCAATGTTATTATTCTGTTAATTAGAATATAACTATAATATTCAATTTGGGTTGGGTTATTTAGTGTTGACTGTGAGATAAACATAGATAGATGATAAGAGTGGTCTGTCAACATGAAAAGGCACATTTAAAATGAAACTACTTTTGTTCTTGAAGGTGTCTTTATTTCCTCTTTGGTGGTAATAAGGAAATCAATGTTAATTTTGTTTTAACCCTAGCCGTTTCGAGATCGTTTTTCCTTGCTAAAATGTGATTATTAACCTCGCCCACTAAATTCGATTCGAGCCTCGATAAAGTGACTCATTAGAGATCATCTATGTATTAATTTATCGATGTAAAATTGATAGATGCTTTTGTGGATTTTCAACTGTATCATACTCATGGCGGTCATTGGAAATAATTTTTCAATTTTCTTTTGTCGGTTAAGCTGAAAAATAGCTTAGAAAATTTTGGTGTCAAATCTGACCGTTCAGGATTGAATATTAACAAAGTATATATAGAGGATCTGCAACTCGATCTCAGTTTATAGCGCAATTTACAAAACTCGTTCAGTAAATTAGGTCTGGACCGAGCCTTTGACGACGTTTTGACGAGATCAGACCTAATTTACTTGACCAGTTTTGTAAATTTCGCTATAAACTGGGGACGAGTTGTAGTCTCTATTTATTACTTGATCCAAAACCTCCATAAAACATACTTAAATCAATAAATGAGACATGAAACTAACATCGGCTTCTACGCGGCGTGCGATGACGTTTCACGCAACAATGCGTTGTTGTCCGCGTAATGAAATACATGTAGTCCCTAGATAATAAGACCCTTTGACGTATTTAATGGCGTAAATTTAATTTCAGTAATTTTTCAAACTATGTCAATATCAGTCACAGTCACCGATTCTTCTTCACTCCTCGTCCCCCGATTCAGAATCACGTTTACACAACAATAATACATTTGGGTATACCAGGCACTAGTTCCTGACATCCAACGGCCGTTTCATATCATTATTATAGAATGGGTTTAATGGAGGGAATAAGGGTGTGATCATGTAATAAATATATATATGATATATACAAAGCACCCATAACATATAAATCTTATGAATAACAATACACACACAAAACTCATGGACTGCTTTATGTCTCTGTAAAATATGGCACGCTCTGAAGTCACATGAATAACAATACACATTCAAAATGCATGGACTGTTTTAGTCTCGGTAAAATATGGCATGCGGTGAAATCCTCGCGTCGTCCCGCAATCAGTTTCTTTGTTATACTATAAACGCCGATGCGCGGGGTATTTATTTTTTAAATGTATATGGACTTTATATCACATATAATATTTATGAATTTGTATACAGTGGTCCCATTTAAATAGGTACTATAGTAAGTACTTGTTTACCATATGACTTGCGCCTACTATTTGGCTTCATGTATTTCATAATTACAGATGTTATTAGTTAGTAACAAATAGCACCTTCCGTTGATTAAGAGTGGTCATGTTTTCAAAGCGTCTTGCGAATGACTGTCACATACAGTAACTGTTCTTGATTAAATACATACGCCTGTAAATAGAACAATTTCAAATACGCCCTACGCCGTGCCCAACATTCACAGTGGAGAAACTAACACTATCATCTCTATATATATATACAAGAAAACCATAGTCAGACATGGAAACGCCACCTAGATCATATTATTAGCCATAAATATAAATTATAATATAATTATAATATAAAATATTATTCATTAGTTAGCGCTAATATAGGCGCTAACTAATGACTTGTTAAATAACATCTAATAAATATTCATCTTATTCACAACTTTAAGGAGTCCTTCTGGCACACGAGAATATTTATCGCCGTTTGATTTGCACCCAGTGAACTCGGCGCATATATACTTAATAGAACAGACCTCTATTATGATGATCGTGTCGTTATCTGTTTAAGATACGTATCAATTGACATATACGCACCCGTTCCCTCATTAAAATCTATATATATATCGCCCATTTTAGGGGACGTCCGCGAATTCGGGGACTTCCGCAAAGTTACCTCCACAAATCGGGACCTACTGCAAATCGTCGCACCGAATGCAATTTGTAAACAAATACGATTGGCATGCGTTTTAACGAGGTGAGCTTTAATTAAACGAAAGAAGCATTCTACATAAACTATTTGTCATGGACTCAGCCAGTAGTACAGCGGCCAAACGCCAAAAGTGGTCGGGTACCCCTACCCATGGTAGAACAAGTTAAAACCAACTTTCTTTGAAGGAGAAATATATACTCTAGACGAAAATCATAGTGAAAAATAACGGAATTGGTGGTGGCTATTCTCAAATCGACGATGAACGATACCCATCAGTGCCTTTTCCCAGAAATTAACGATTTTGGTAAAGTGAGCACTGCGGCTATGTCCTAAGTTATTAGCCCACATTGTAGGCGTCAAAATGACAACAGCATACCATATCTATACCTGATATGCAAGAAGTGTTGGTTAATTTTGATTTTCGTGCCATTTGGAGCCGAAACATTTATTTTTTGTTGAAAAATCTCTCTTTTTCAACAAAATTATATTTTTCGAACATTATCATTCAAACGGATATTGCAATAATATTGAAATATTTAGTCCATATGGTGTAGTAGTTATCTGTCAAGCATATGAAGAAAGAAGTTAACAAACATTTTGAACGGTTTGCGAGATATTGGATTTTAGCTACCCCTCCCCCAAACACGTTTTTGGTCGAAAAAAATACATATTTTTGATAAGGACATTACAAACATTTTCGAATTGAACTGAATGGGACCCAATATGAATCTTGTACTGAAAGTGTTGTCCAGAGATGCCGTTTAATCGATTACAGATGTATTCAGGCTTTCAGACCCCCAGTTACAACAACAACAATTATGTTATTGATAACAGTTAATTTTGCATGCATTAACATCGATGTTAAGTACTAAAACCTTTGTTATAAACAATACGTGACCAACTATATAATTCATATGGCTCAGTAGTTATCTGGGCATCACAAGTAGAAAGAATTTGACAGAAATTGTCAACGGTTTTGAAGATATTGGAATTAGGTACCGCTCCCCCGGACGCGATTTGGTAGAAAAACTACATATTTATGATAACAAGACAGACCTTTCTAAATTATTCTAATGAGCATCTAATCATTATTCGTGTGATGAAAACCTGATCCGTAGACACCGCGAGCCTGGTTTTAGATGACCTCAGGTTTCCAATTAAACCCCCAGTTACAACAACAACACAATATTTTATTTATGACATGTAATTTTATATTAACACATATCGATTTGAGCAACTGAAGTATTTGTTCTAAACGACACATAATATAGACTAACATAATCATACAGAACAAAATCATTGTTGCTCCCCGCCCTATTAGACGTCCTGAACACACCATGAACTGAACAAAATATGATCTCAGTATTAAGAATCATGCAATTATAAAGGACATTTACATAAGGAAATATACAATGTTTATGGATGGGTTTGTTCCCGTAACAGTGTGGCACTTTGCTTGGCAAATATGAAGGGCGAATTTGCTATATTTTTCAAGAACACTCTACCCAATTTAAAGACTTCAACGTAATACGAAATTAAGCTATATGATCTCTAATTCTCTATATTAACCGAGAGTTTGACGGGAATGTAGTTCTATCAGAGAATACATAATTTGTATGGATGTGTTGTGCATGTGTCGCTTTACACAAAGTGGCTGATAAATAAGAAAGACGAATTTGCTGTTTTAGGCCCCCCCCCCCCCTACACAATTGAAGTGTTAAAGTTGAACAACTCACGAACTGAAATGATTGCTGTAAATATTAACTGAGGATGTGGGCAAAAATAGTAATATCGGGGCGCATACATGGTGTTGATGGATGGGTTGGTTGGATCCCGAAAGCATTTAACACTTTACGAAAATCGGATGGCAAACTCCAAAGGCGAATATTTTTTTTTTGGTGAGACCCCTTTATATGCCCATTTAAACTCTTGAACACACCATGCGCCGAATATTCATGCTTTTATTATTAAATCACAGTGTGAACGAAAGGTAGTGCTATCAGGGAATATACATGTTGTATGGGTAGTTTGGTTCCCAAACTCCTAGGGTACTTTACAAAAGGCGGCTGGCAAAAACCAAAGCTGAATATTTTCTTTGAGCATCCTACCCCATTTAAAGTCTTAAACACACTAATGGATGGACATGTTCTTAATATTAACTGGGGTGTGGACAAATGGTATGTAATTCAGGAAATATACCTCTTGATTGCACGATGGGTGGGTTGGCTGGCTTCCCAATGTCTGGGGCACTTTACAAAAAGTGGCTAGCAAAGAGAAGGCGAAATATCACTGTTTTGGGTACCCATAACCCTTCTAAGCTCTTTAGCACACACTGAACCGAATCTATATGCTCTCATGTATTATTTACAATTTGTATGGGTGATTTTGTTCTCGAAATCCTGGAACACTTTACAAAAGGCGGCTGGAAAATACGAAATGTAATGTATTAGGCCACACTACCCCATTTGCAGTCTTGAGACACACAATGAACCGAAAGGATGTGCTCCCATTATTAACTGCGTGTGTAGAGAAATGGACGCTATATAAAAAGTATAGTATACCAGGGTCTTGAATGTCTGGGTCAACAAAAAGTTGTTGATGAAAGAGAAAGGCGAATACTCACTGTTTGGGGGGGGACCCCATTAACCCATTTAATATCTTGATCAGAGCATGAACTGAAGTTATATTCTCTCACTTAGCTGAGTGTGTGATCGAAAGGTATTGCTGTCATGGAATTATTAATTGATATATGGGTGATTTGGTTCCCTCGAAATCCTGGAACACTTTACAAAAAGCGGCTGGCAAACAAGAAGGCGAATTTTCTATGTCTTGAGGACCCCACTATCCAACTTGAAGTCTTAACAAAATGATATGCTCTCAATGTTAACTGAAGTTGTGGACAAATGGGATTATTATCTGGCAATACGAATCTGTTATGGATGAGATGGTTCCCGATAGCCTATGGCACTTTACAACAAATGGTCAGCAAATGAAAGGGCTAAATTTTACTCTCAGGGGACTCCATCCATATCTGAAGTCTTGAACACAACACTAGCTCAAGGCATTAGCTATCCATATTACCCGAGATTGTGGCCGAATGGCAATGGTCTCGCGAGCCCGCCGTTCGCGATAACACCGTGGCACCTTACACAAAGCAGATGGCAAACGAGGAAGGCGAATTTTAAGGGACCCCTACCCCATGTAAACAATTGAACCTACCACGAACTGAATGGATGTGCCCTCATGGTCAAACGACGATATAGACAAATGGCTATTCTATAAAGAAATACACAATTGTTATAGATGGGTTAATACCCGACAGTCAGGGACACTTTACAAAAAGCGACTGAAAAATAAATAATGCGATTTTTCAATGTTTGTATTACCCCCTTCCCAATGTGAAGACTAGAACACACCACGGATTGGAACGATATCATCATTGACTGCGTGTACGGACAATGGCGAGTTAATTGTACAAGGACGTAAACAATGTAAATAGATGGATTTGGGTTCTGAAAGAATGAGCACTCAACGAAAAGTGACTGGAAAATATGAAAGGCAAAATTTTGAGGACCCCAACTTTATTTGAAGTCTGGGAAGACACCACATGGTGAAATTATATGACCCCAATATTAATATATTGACCAAATGTTAGGTTTTATCAGAATTTACATATGTGTTGGTTCCCGAAAGTCTGCATCATGTGGCACTCCACAACAAGCGGCTGGCAAATGTTCACTGTTGTATGTACCCCTACCCTATTTGAGGTCTTGAACACATCATGTAGTGAAGGGATTATGAATTCAATATCAACATATATTGTGGCCGAAACTATGCGATATATAAGTATGTGGTAGTTCTATCCGGAGGTAAACAATTTATCTGGGAGGGAGATTGTATGGGGAAAATTAGGATGTAATCCAGTTGGAACTGATTGGATACAATGATATACACATAGTTTCGTTAGAGCTGATTGGACGCAATGCTACACAGAAAATGTTGTTTTCGTCATTGATACGCCCGTCGCCTTGAGATTGCAGACGATCTGGAGGTGGTAAATTTCGCGCTCAGCAGGGTTTCAATGCTTTTCACGAAGTTTTAACAAATGTCAGCATTATGGAAATCGCTTTGTTTTCGAGATAAATGTCTGAACCCCGTCAACTATTTTAATATTTTCGCGCTGACTGAGTTGCTGTACATAAAAAGAGTATTTCTGATAACATTACATTCAGTATGGCGCATAGAAGTTCTGTCTTAGGACCACTGTATTCCAAAAAAGTAATGATATGCTTTTTCTATTTGCCGCAATGACATGGAGGGGACGTTTTAATGTGATTACTCAATTGGCCATAGTTCAAACTACTGCATTTCAATCTTAAACGAGAATGGAGTACTTGTGCATCTATACGTCGGACATGCTGGGTTCTCCAGCTGTCCAATTATTGTAATCTCTGTATACCATTATTGGGTTTTTTTAGAATAAACTATTGATTGGTTGATTGATATGCGACACTTATTGTATGTAATAGCAAATAAAATGCGTTGTTGTTGTAATTTGGGGTATGGAAGCCTGAACACGTCTTTAATCACTTAAGCAATGTCCCCGGGCTCAATTTTCAGCAAAATAATTATGTTGGGTCCCAGTATGATCAATTGGGAAGTTTGGTAAAGTTCTGAACAAAAATATGTAATATTTCGCCCAAAAACGTGTTTGGGGGAGGTGTAGCTAAAATCCATTATTTCGCAAATTGTTCTAAATTTCTGTTAACTTCTTTCTGCATATGCTTTGCAAATAACTGCATCACCATAAGAATTACATATTTGGGCATTATAACAATATCCATTTGAATGAAAATGTTCGAAAAATAATATTTTTGTGAAAAAGTCCGATTTTTCAGCAAAAAATAAATATTTTGGCTCCAAATGGCAGGAAAATCTAAATTAACCAACATTTTTTTTCATATCAGGTAGAAGTATGGTATGATGTAGTAATTTTAACCCCAACAATATGGGCAAATAGGCTAGGACATAGCCACAGGACTCGCTTTACCAAAATCGTTAATTTCTGGAAAAAGTCACTGGAGGGTATCGCTCATCGTCGATTTGACAATAGCCACCACCTATTCCGTTATTTTTCAATTTCTGTCAAAATTCTTTCTACTTGTGTTGTCCAGATAACTACTGAGCCATATGTTATATAGTTGGTCACGTTGTTTATAACAAAGGTTTTAGTACTTAACATCGATGTTAATGCATGCAAAATTAACTGTTATCAATAACATAATTGTTGTTGTTGTAACTGGGGGTATGAAAGCCTGAACACATCTGTAATCGTTTAAACGGCATCTCTGGACAACACTTTCAGTCCAATATTCATATTGGGTCCCATTCAGATCAATTCAAAAATGTTTGTAATGACATTATCAAAAATATGTATTTTTTTCGACCAAAAACGTGTTTGGGGGAGGGGTAGCTAAAATCCAATATCTCGCAAACCGTTCAAAATTGTTGTTAACTTCTTTCTTCATATGCTTGTTAGATAACTACTACACCATATGACCTAAATATTTCAATATTATTGCAATATACGTTTGAATGATAATGTTCGAAAAATATAATTTGTTTTAAAAAGAGCGATTTTTCAACAAAAAATAAATGTTTCGGCTCCAAATGGCACGAAAATCAAAATTAACCAACACTTCTTGCATATCAGGTACAAATAAGGTATGCTGTAGGCATTTTAACACCAACAATGTGGGCAAATAACTTAGGACATAGCCGCATGGCTCACTTTACCAAAATCGTTAATTTCTGGGGAAAGTCACTGGTGGGTATCGTTCATCGTCAATTTGAGAATAGCCACCACCAATTCCGTTATTTTTCACTGTGATTTTCGTAAAGAGTATATATTTCTCATTTAAAAAAAGTTAGTTTTAACTTGTTCTACCGTGGGTAGGGGTATCTCGAAAACTAGAGCTCTTTTTCGATTTGGCCGCTGCACTACAGTGTGCCATATATATGTGTCAACTAAATCCTATTGAAAATGAAAGTAGCCTACACTTTTGGGATTTCCGCGGCAGATTGCAGTGAATCTATATTATTGGAAGTGAATGTACAATTCCTGGAATTCTATCAGATATCGCGACTCTGCTCGTTTTCGTGATCATAGGTTATATAGGGCCTATATGACCACGAAAACGAGTCGAGTCGCGATACATCCATCGGTACAAACACATTGTGTATACGATACAATTTTGACTTGATGACCAGAAAATAAAAGATGGCGGTTAATCCAAGTCTCCAACAGAACAGACATGCGCGCTCCAATTAAAATTACCCATAATTCACTTCACTACACCAGGGGTTCCCAATGGGTTATACATTATTTTCAGGCTATCAGATTATTTATATTTTCAAGAACATATTATTACACCGGTGACTTTAAGTTTACAATTGCAGCCTGTCCTGACTCTATCGGTATGTTTGAGTTATATTTTCAAGAACATATTATTTACGGTGCCGTTAACTTTACAATTTCAGCATTTACGTGATTATATCGGTACGATTGAGCAAGGTACAAAAACCTATTCTCCCACAATGTATTCGCTCACTGCTCCATAGATTATCAAAAACTCAAAAACAGCTTACACCACCTTGTGGCGTAATAAGAGTACGATATGTCTGTCCATCTGTATGTTCGGAATTTTCTCCCAGACCCCTATACTGATTTCAACCAAATTTGGAGTGGTGACACGGGGTACCCTGGCGGAGGTTGAAACGGTGTTATTTTTTTTCAAAATTTTGATTTAAAAAAATTTAATTAAATAAATAAAAGAAAACACACAAATTAAAATAAGCTCACTATGGGCCTATTTCAGAATCGAAGAAATGTGAATATTTTGGTTCATTATGAACCTATCTGCAGATTAGATGTATGCTCTTTATATGTGTATTTTCACTGTGGCCCGTGCCATCCAACAGAATAACTGGTAACTATGGGCTTGGCTTATTTCGGAATTTAAATAAGTCGAATATGAACATGTGTGAATATTGAGGTCCAAATGTGCGTGAAGCGCACACATGAGCCGCAAGCCCCTAACGCACAAAGTGGCCGCAGATCCCTCCGATGCTGAATAAAGACTCCCGAAGGGAACCTGTTTCAGCTAGTTAACAGTACGTCATAAACGATAAGGACAATTTAATCGTTACCTAAATTTTTAATAATTGTATATTGTTCAATGAAAATGTTCGAACAAGGCGGAAAATTCCATGTTCACATGAATGTAATTGACAATGAACCAGACACTAAATGCCCTCTAAAATCATCTACGTTCAAGCGTCGAATAGTACATTCACAATCTGATACCGTGTGAAATATTAATCCATGTTGTGCTACATGCATAATCGAATTAAAACATCTTCGTTTTCATTCAATATTCACAGAACACATTCCTATAACACAGCTGTATAACACGTTGATGATGTCCTGGGATTATACTTGGTTTAATTGTACTTCGGGGAAGTGAACGAACTTGCTAGTTGGGAGAATTAGTGACAGTTATCATGGCGATGCGATAGTTGATTGTTATACATGTATAGCTCTAAACCTCACCTGAGCAAATATTAATCCTTCACTAAATATTATCTAAACCAATATGTGGTATATCAAATTACAATAACATGTTCCTTTAGTTGAACCAATTTCTGCCGTGTCAACGTAGTATTTCGCTCGAAATTACCCTAAAATACAGTAAATTTCATATGCGAAAAACACTAATTTCATATCCTCTATTTATCTATGCCTCAACTTTCTACAGAAATAATCTAGAATACTTTGGCAAGATATCATCAAACAGTAATCGAAACTACTCTCCAATGTTCAAAGCATCTGTTTAGAAATAAAATAAATTGGCTCATAGAGTTCTTGGTTACAAATACAATGAATATGCTTAAATATTTGTAATGTTCATAACTACAATACAGAAACAGAATAGGATTACCCTATCCCTGTTTATATACGACATACATATTCATAGCATCGAATTGTGAGAAGCTGGTCCCGTGTTTCTGCAGAATAGAACAATAAAGAGCGTTCTTGTTAGTTTATTTCTGCAGCTTGTTCTCTTGAAACTAAGCACAATACGGGCTTATTTTGTATCATCTCGTTATAAGCCCTTATGGAGCGTATTTTATAAAAAAAAAAAAATATAAAAAAAATACGCTCTATATGGGCGTAAAATGCGGCGTTCAAACTATGCCCGTAAAAGTGCTTATTTCAATATGAAACAAGCTCATGTTGGCACTATTAAATCTACTTTTTCATCAAAACGACTTGCCAGATTCACGCTCTTTATAATGTGTTTTCACTGCGGCCCGCTCCATTCAACGAAATAACGGGTATACACTCAATATGGGCTTATATTTTTTTTTAAGTCAAATATTAACCTATGTGAATATTTACGCCCCATATGAACCTATTTCCATGAGGATATGTTTATTTCTGATAAGTAAAAAAAATAATTAATAGGACCAATTAATCAGAAGTGTTGACCTCCCTCTTAAATTGACAATGAATCTGAACAACCCACTGAAGTTGTTCACACCACTTTAATGCGATTCTTCGCTGTTTGCCATTGTCGTGTTCATGCTAGCACCATGAATACATTAAATACTTGCATACGCACAATATATCTCTCCAACAAAATCATCGAACCCATAGAACGTATCGGATCAGAAGAAAACTATGATCATTTTCTTCGCACAAGAACATTAGAGAGCGTTCCCATGTTACGCCTTTCATGCATGGCAAGAATAAAAAGCGATGACATCACCAGTGTTCGGACATGTGGAAACAGTTGACAAACATATATGACTTCGGTAAGTGTTCTCGGAGAATATAAAGTCTATATATATATATCAGTATTTCGTGTATTTATTGACATATTTTGCTGGGCAGAACTTAAAAACAATGAGGGGCATTTTTGCCAAATTTGAGACACGGCTATTGCGAATGGCTTTAATAAAAATAAAATAAAATATAACTGAAGTATATACATACCGGCTTCGTCTGGATCTCCCATGTGTTTTCCATAAGCTAATCCACTACTTTCCTTCCGGAGTAACGGTTTCACAAAATCATGCTTTTCCTTACCAAGAACATCGTCACTATCAGTTATATCCATGTTTCACGAAATCACACCCATATCTTCGATATAATTTATTACATAAGGAACAGAAGATTGGAATTATACAACATGTTCTGTATTCCGCCAAAACGCGAATGAGGGCGGTGCGTTGCCGTATAAAGGCATATCAACCGCTGACATCCCTGATTGTCATGAGCGTGATCGATGCCACAGATGCATTGTTATTCTTATAAAACCATGCACCACACATCGATAACGTAAAGAACTGCTGGGACCTAAAAGCAGACAATAGTCGCGCTAGGTACGGTACTCGAAATCAGCTCCGCTCAAAGGTCGAATAACCCACGACATTGATTTCGCATCTCTATCTGTCAATAAGTTGCCATCAACGAAAATGGAACGAGGCTACTAATGGACTATACGGTACCCGGGTTTTGTTGGTTTTGTTTGGCCCTACACCGGTAATCAATCTCTGAGAGGCAAACACACTCTATATACAGAATTAACATCGACTGCTGTTTATTGTAATAACGTATAAGAAACATGACACAAAGCTTAGGGTGCATAAGTTGTCATCAGTGCGGGTTCAGTTCAGAAGTCAGTCATGCACGCATCACGTGTTCAGTTAAAGGTAGCATATCCGATTAGATCCAAAAATTCGTCAGAAATCCCTGTCAATTTCATTAGCATTTCCCGCTTACTACATACATAAGAAAATGAAAACAAATATTTCCAATCACGCGTCGACCATTCGTAGCACACAAGAATCGCGACAATGCACATAAGCATACACAGATAATACCTCAAAATAGGAGTAGGCGTATGTAACTGAAAACGCTCTTCATTTGTTACCGGCTTCATGCAGTACAATCATGAACGCTTTTTATCATAGGTGATTAATTAAAAAATCTCACTCGACGAAAAGTCGAAACGAGCTAAATCTTTTTGAAAGTCTCTATCTGACAAGAAAATAGTCCTTTTAAAGGCCCGGATTGCATTGGTTGTATGTTATAATTTAGAAATAACAGTTAGCAAATTATGAACAAATCCTCAAGAATATACTGATAGTATAGTATAATGAAAGTATAGATGTGATATTTTCCTCAAAAGAGTGAGCGATAAGCAAAACACTCAACACCGTGAAGATATTTCTAGGAGAGTGACTCACGGTGACCCATTCAACACATAAATATTGATTGGCGAGCGCAATACCAGTATCTTGTAAATAACTTGGTGGAAATTTCAACAAAATATCATTGGTTGTTCTCCCCGGTGTTGAGTGGGCTTATCCCATATTGTGTGCACACTGTACTGTAACAAGGCTTTTGTTTGCATACACGTAACACAGCGTCCAAAACTTACAATAACATACTATATTTATGATCGGTATAAGAACAAAATATGTATATATTTTGTACCCCGAAAAAATTTCGGGGGACTATTAAAATAGCCGGTGTCCGTCCGTCCGTCCGTCTAGCCGTCCGTTCGTGCGTGCGTCCGGAAATGGTTTTCAGATGATAACTTTAGTTTCGGTTATTAGATCAAAAACAAATTGCATAGGTGAATTTATCAGACCAAAATACAGTTCAAGTTCGAATATGGTTACGATCCACCCATTTTTGTCTTGTTCTGAAATTTAGTATCGGATTTAGGGTCCTTGTTATTTTTTCTTCAGAAAAGCTAATTCCACCAATGAAGCCACTTTTTCGGGGGACACTGTGGCCGGACGGCCTTTTATTTAATATTCGCGCTAACGGGTGTATTCAGAACTGAAAAAATAATATAAACGTCTAAAGAGCGTTTTTTTTATATACTACAGTATATTCTTATTTATATGGGTTTTACCCATGTATGTCCTGTTTCGCCAGCATTTATAGAGAGAATACAGTGGGGTATGTCATGCCTTTACTTGGAATTAACAAGGGTATGTCTTTTTACATGGGTGTACATTACTTTTATCAGAGTATATGGCCTCACATAATTCATACACTGCCCCGATTTGATTGAGCACAGTCAAAATATAGTTAAATAACATTATGATTATGGCAATCAATTAAACAGTTAAGGTGGATATCATTATATTACAAGTAAACGACCATTTTGGAATCATGTGCAGCCATTCTCACATTTAACGGGAAGCTGTATACTTCACCATAATTATCAAAGCCAATTACAACTTATTGGTGAGAGTTATCCCTTCAACTATACTAACTCGATACCTCGTACTAACTGTTATCGTTCTGGGGATTTGAGTGAATACACGATGACCCAACACAGGGAAACGCTGCAGAAGATGGCAGATAGAACCGAACCCATAGCGTATCCCATCAATCAGTTGAATCAACTGCAGGAATTCCTCTTAGCTGTCAACGACAAAAGATACGTACAGAATAATAATGTCCGAGTTAGTGCAGGATTTGAATCTGGACCAGCAGAATAGTAAGACTTCCTATAAAAATCATAAGACGTCTGACGAGACGCCTGATCAGAAACATAACACGGCCGATAACACGCCTGACAAGGCGCCTGATCAGAAACATAACACGTCCGATAACACGCCTGACAAGACGCCTGATCAGAAACATAACACGACCGATAACACGCCTTACATGACGCCTGATCAGAACCATAACACACCCGATAACACGCCTGACAAGACGCCTGATCAGAACCATAACACGCCCGATAACACGCCTGACAAGACGCCTCACCAGAAACATGACACGTCCGATAACACGAATGACAAGACGCCTCACCAGAAACATGACACGTCCGATAACACGCCTGGCAAGAAAATGTAACACATCTGAAAACACACCTCATAATAATTGTAAGACACACGAAAAGAAATGTTCTTATTGGAGAAAATGTTGGCTATGCACAACGATTAAAACATCTGAAATTAGTATCGTTAGCAAAGTCGGAAAATCGTTTCAACTCATAATACATAAAAATCCATGTGATGTCGTCAATATATGCTATGGAATATATACGAATCAGAAATGCACAGGAAAGCTGTATATTGGTCAAACGGACGAGACATTGAGAGATAGAATGAATGCACAATGAAGCAGAGGTTCGAAACTCGATTTTGATCAATGTTTCAATTCCGAAAACCACATTGAATGTGGACATCAATCACCGTGTCTGAACTAATCAAGGGTGATGTGTCGAATGATATCATACGGAAAGAAATTGAGCGTCGCGTGACGAAATGGACGCTAGCACATGTGGTTTCAATGATTCTAAAGAGCAAAGGAAGGAAACGTTCACAGACTTCCGCAGAAGGGAGATTAACCATACGAAAAAATTATCGGAGACATGGTTGTCAACGTAAATCCTGCATATGGTCGATTCATGGGCGTAGCTGATACACCAAACGTTGACGATGACCAAACAGAATAGCTGAACCCTTTCCGAGATTTCCAGATCCGACGTGGGGTCAAGAGACAGCTTTTTCCGCATTGAAAACATCGATAAAGATAGATGATGACGTCTCATCATATGAATCATCATCTGAATAGAATGGTCAGCAGACTAATAAAGATAAGATTGTAATTGCGCGCATGCGTTAATGGTACGGATGGCCTTCGTTATAGGTTATACATAGACCTTTGTATATCGCATACTTTTTACGCACTGTACTGTAACAATATTTGGCTTTTGTTTACATAACACAGCGTACGAATTTGTCAATTACTATTTACGTGATGTTTATGATCGGTATAAGAACACAATCAGTCTTTATTTTAATATTCTTTCAGTTTATACCATCCGTATATTTAATGTGCGTGACATTGGTACGATATAATTTGTTTACGTACAACATTAATTTCATATCTCTATCATTCAATAACAAGGAAAAATTAAACGAGGTATAGACAACTAATGGACTATATATGGATCCCGGATTTTGTTTTGGTGTTGTTTCGCCCTACACCGGTAATAAATCTCTGAGAGGTAAACTCACTTTATTTACAGCCGTGACATCGATTGATTGGGTATAAACATCATGGTACAAAACTATGACACAATGGTTGAGGTGCATAAGTTGAAGTTAGTGACACCCTGTTTGCGTAGGAATGCATCCCCGATGTGGTGTGTGATCCTGGTTTTACTAGCGTGGCCGTATCACATAAGGCACCAAATGTACGACCTGCTATCAGAGCTATCGTTCCCGGTAGTGCTACTCGTGTAAATTTAGCTTTAAAATGGAATGTTACATCTTAAATTACGCTAAAAGGCAACAGCTATTAATTTAATGCAAGAAGTAGTTCATTGGACATGATATATATTAATTTTTGGCATAGCTTTTGACTGTGCCTGTAAGGATTTCCAAGAGTGAGTTTGTGGACCAAGACTTCTATTAACGCGAAGTATACGCTGACTCTGGGCATTCGCTTGTGTTTACAACCTGGATATCTCTGTATACATTATAAGCTGGATAGCACGGAACTACGGATTCATTGACTAGCTGGATTACCAGATCGATATGAGTATGGGCTTTTGACTTAACTTTTTGAGCTGTAAGCAACACATTTTTTCGACAGTTCAAATAATCGTACTTGTGACGACATATATGTGCATTGTAATTTTTCGCTTACATCATCAAATGCGCCCAAATTTACAGTGGACCGATCACGTGTTGAATTAGCATTGTTAGTGTTGTACAGTGAAATTAAGCCGTGCGTAGAAAGTGAGCTCATTTGCTTAGAGAAGCAAGCTCGCGGGCAATTGTTGACTTGTTCACAGTGTTATTTATACACAAGCGACCGCGAAAGTTAAAGCAGCTATTAATTCGCAGTATGGGTGAGAATGTTCTTGTCCACAACCTATCAGATGAACTATCAGTAGTTCACGATATGATAATGTCATTTTTGAGGTCACATAGTATAGCGAACCAATCAGCGGTGTGTGACTGGGGACTTCATGGATCAATCGTCACCGGTACAACTCAGCTGATTAGTCAATCGTTAGAAGTGATTCACGATAATCAAGTGTCTTCCCAAATCGTGATTTTGAGTCGAGGACAAGCATTGGTTCGCACTTAAGCAGATTTGAATATTCGTAGTGCCACCTGAGGTAACAGTTGATAGTGCAGGCTTTTATCCAGCACCACTGACAAGTCAACCACATTGGGGTCCCGTGAATAAAATGGACATCGCATCTACACCAGCACCCCATTCTTATGGTGGGGTGATCCTCTTGCTGGGTTGATGCAGTGTTGGACATTATTCGTGCCAATCTTGGGAAACTGAATATGATCGATCATGACATTTCGAGCATGAAACAAACAATGGCGAACAGGAAAGCAGATGTTCATCATAATACATTTAGGTTTGGTTCTGCAGATGTCGGCGTTCACGCAACTAAACATGAATATAAGAGGAAATGCACGGAGATTGATTAATGGAACGCTATCATGAAACAGAAAATGAGAGAACTAATTCTAACCTTAGAGGCACGATAAGGGATCTTAAATATCGATCAATGAGAGACAAGCTGTTGTTTTACAATATACCCGCATCAACCGACGAGAGAGCGGTATTTATATCATTTTGAATTTCTGTGTTGACAAGCACGATATACAGGACGCTAATCACCGTTTACAGATTGATCGCGCACACCGTGTCGGCAAGATAATGCTTCCACGCGACATTTAATCCTAGGCCAATCATAGCAAAATTTAATTTCTACTAGTATAGAGATAACATCTTCAGGAGGAAGTCCACATTAGCAGAATCGTCGTATGGAATCTCCGAGCAATTACCAACAGAGATGCTTAAAAATGCGGAAAGACTTACCACATGCATATAAATACGCTAAAAGAGATAAACTGTATAAAAGAGCTGTTCTATTCAATGATAAATTGTTCGTCGACATAGTTGACTACAGAAAATGGGGACACGCGGAGGGATAGGCTAAGATGTATATCGTAGGACATAAATGGTGGTTTTGTAACAAGATTAAAGATTTCGACTTCTTGAATTATTTCATGGTCACACCGGAACTGTTCTTAGCCGGAATGAGTCTTTAAATAGCGTGGTTTAGTAGTGTTAACTAGATCATGTCTTTCTCCGTTCGTTCAGATTGTGAGTGAATCAGACGTTGGTTACATTTGTTGTATATTTGACAAATCCCACTTAAGTTTGTCACAACATTTAATTATGTGTCACATATATATTTCCCCTCCCTGGAAATTCGTTTTCTACCAGAGAGTAGAAGTAGACATTAATGAGTCATAGTTTTTTTTTAATGAAGAAAACTATAATTATGTTCTGTGGATAGCAGAACAGGCCCATTGAATTGCTTTTTTTAAAAGTAATGTTCATATACCAGATGCAGATTTGTTGTCAAAAAGGTGTAATTGGGACACTTTTGTGAATAATTATGGAAACAAATTGATCCGAACATGTATTGACACTGGCTTACAAATATTGAATGGAAGAGTAAATAATGGAGTGGGGTCCAACTGTACTTTTTTATGGATGTACCTAATGGATGTAATGTGAATAATTATTGTTTATCAATGTATATATATTTCAAATATGTTTATGATTTCCAGGTTGTTTGTCCTAATGAATTTTCTGATCACTCTCCAATAGCATTTACATTGGATAATATATTGTTATCTAATAATATGAATACAACATCACCCATTAATGATATCGATATGTGTGCTCATAATCTTTTGAGTTGGGATGAAAATAAAAAAAAGGCTGAAATTTTGTTAGCTGCTCTTAAAGATAATGCAGAAGTGTTTGAAGGCATACTTAAGTCTTTTGATGAGAATTTTTCCGAGGTTAGTTTTAACAGCGAATAAATTGCCGATTGACGCACAAATACATTCATTTGATACGATATTTCTACCATTACTTATCTACGGGTAAGAAATATGGGGAGGTGGGAATAATACTTTAGTGGAAAGGCTCCAGCTTGAATTCTGTAAAGTATTATTAAATCTTAAAACTTCAACTCACAATTATATCGTCTATGGAGAACTTGGCAGATATCCAATACGAACAGATACACAAATCCGCATGTTAAATTTTGGGCCAAGTTGGTGTATAAACAGGGACGTACCCTCTGTCACAAGATGTATAGACTTACAACCGACAAGAAGAATCTTTCTTTGAGTCTGAGTGTTTGACTTCTCTGCGCCATTAACTGATGGATTGAGGACAAATAAATTTAAGGGTCAGACGCACGTTTTTCTGGTATTTCAAAATGGATTTTCTCAAAATCTGTCTGGGATTTCTTTGTGAAGTGTGGTATAATCGATTATTGTGACACAATATTTAAGAACCATTGACCCGTTGAAATTATAACCTCATTTACTTTACTGTTATGTCATGAAAATATTTAAAATTCCACTGTTTTCCGGACAAGAATATCTGAAGATCGTGAGAGCAATCTTGTTTGTTCTCGATTTGTGAAATTTGATGATTATTTCAACTAGAAATGCAACTAATATTTATCTATATTTGATAACGCTATTTTGGCGATTGTGGTGTTGTGTGAAATTATAAATTATTCTAGCAGTTCTTGGTAGCTAAAGGGACAAAATATGTTCAACCTCTCTAATGAATTATAATCCATTGTTTTTATCATTGTTTAATAATCGCTCAGATTCTGTATACAATGAAGATTTTTTGCCACATAGATCCAAAGAAACGTTGCCGTTTTTGGCTGGATATATTCAAAACGTGCGTCTCCCCTTTATTGATAATTTGTTGAGCGGATTGTATTCAGCGGTCTGCTAACGAGTATTCAAACAAAGCATCCTGTTTTTACAAAAAATCCGCACATTATCTGCTTATAAAGAACTTATTTTAGGTAGGTAATCTGCTTACAATTGCCCCATTTTGAGTCGATAATGTGACGAAAATGAGAACTTTTTGTCACATATATTCACTCATAAAGAAGCGATTCTAAGCAGAATATGTGCGGACAATGACTCAAATATGCCAACCCTCGACTATCCAGGTGTACGCACTGTGGCCCGCGCCATAAAACGAAACAACGGTTATGACTCCATTATCTGCCTACATGTATTTCAGAATCAAATAATCACACTATTCACATATTTCACATTATATATCCATTATGTACGTATTTGCTCGAGGATATGTTGAACAAAGACAAATCAGGTTATCTGTTTCGAAGTCAGTCAACACGTTGATTAAAATTTCTAAGTATAATAACTAAATTTACAGCACTTTGAATCGATCATGGTATTCATTTCGAGATGTTTAATCTACGCTACGCCATTATTTATTTATCTGGAACGGCAAGATGATGAGACATGAGATGGCCGTTAGGTATATCAGAACTTCATAAATTAATCAGCTCATTAAAGAGCAAATATTTCGAAGACGATATTTAAAATTAATATATTAATATATTTAATTTAATAGACACCACAGATAATCTCGAGATGAACAATATGAATCCAGTTACATCACATAGTAATTTCAAATCTGCCAACAGACCGTTTAAAAGTCATTAATATCCCGATGTTTCCAATTGGGCCGCTGACATGCACTTGACCCAGACAGTTAACAGGATGCAGTTGGTAGCAACATGGTATTGGTAATATTCAATTTTATAGACTCAGATAGCCGATACTTTAAACCTTTCATGACGGGAGCTGCATTGGTGCAGCATTAAAGATCCTGTGCATTCTGTTAGATTAGAAATTTCAGAGTATGTCTTCGATTAACCCTTCCATGACTGGAGCTTCCTGAAATTTTACGAACACCCTGTGCCAATGCATACTCTTATGTATATGCTATTCTTCCATAAGGATCCTCGCATATGTAAGATAATGCGCTGACTTACAAGGTCAAGGTACATATTTTACCAATGCATTATCTTATATATGCGATGCTCCCTCTGGGAGAATAGCATATACATAAGAGTATACATTGGCACAGGGTTTTCGCATAATTTCAGGAAGCTCCAGCCATGGAAGAGTTAATCGAAGAGATACTCTGAATTTCCTAAATTAGCGAATTTGTTAAAAAAATATAGGAAATTTCCAGGCAAATTTACCAGCAGTGAACGAACCTTAACAATGCATTGATTCATATACAGATATGTTGAGTTAGATAATACCTGCAAATTTATTCTCGTATGCAATGCAGAACTCTTATAACCAATGTTCGCGCTGCCACTTGCCAAATGCAAAAATAATTTACATTTGGCCTTTAAAATAACATTTGGTAAATGTTTATACATTTCCTGTTTTGCATGGTGGTGGTGTTTACATAGCTAATCCTCACTATCTCGAGGGTTGCCCTCTCGATGAAGCAGCAATTTTCTTGTTCGGTAATTGGATTATTTTTCTATGATATAAAAGAGATACAATAACTTTTTTAAATTGATGGGTGCCGCTGTCTGCTGCGTTGGCACGCATCCCATAGACAGCTGTGAAAACCAAAATGTGAGTATGTAAAGAGGAATATACTCCCCATCTGATACAAATGCTCTTCAGCGGCATTACAATACCAACATAGGTTGTATGCTGGCGGCCAGCCCTTTCAAATCCCCCGCGTTTCAATCCCAACCTCCTAATTCCGCGCTCCGCGTGTATAATGTTTCGCTGTTTCTTGTTATACAGTGGGCGCATGTGCGTTTTATTTATAGAATGGGAATTTTTGGAAGGATTAAAAGTCGAACTGCGACCCGGAGGCCGAATCTGGTAAAAGGTGTAGTTGGGAATTTCAATTGTTATTCGGATGCCAATAAGTGCAAGGCGATTAATTCTATGAGTTGTTCATTCGTGAAACCAATATATTTTATATTCTATAATTACAATCATGGGTATATAATATATTATCTTGAGCGCGTTACCATTTTTGACTATGGTTTTCTTGTAATTTAATAATTGATTGTTTCCAGATCGCTAACACTGTATGCACGCATCAACACCAGAGCGAAAGAACACTCCAGCGAGTCGATGAAGATAACACAAGTCGACAAACAGCGACTGTTACAACATAGGACTCGATATTGCAGAAACCGATATCGTTTGGTCAATTCTAAACGAATTTGGCCAAAATTATTTTCATTTGCCAAAATAATTTGTAAAATAAAATCTCTGACCAGCGCGAGCCCTGTTTATAACTCTAACGCAACAAATAAATTCATTCATGTATCGGTGTGTAGTTGCTGCTACGAGATATCCTTCGTGTCCCGTTCGGTTGCCTCGGCGACAGACTCTCTTCACCAATACTACTTTTTCTACCCGATGCACTGTCACTTGTCACACTCCTTCTCCTCTGAGAAAAGGTATCTTTACTTGAACTATTCTTTCTTGAAGGCAAGGTACCAACAACACTCATCTTTCGCGACGCAGTATTGTCTTTGCCAACGCTAAGCTTGCTGGCTGGCAATCCGAGACTGACCACACTCATTTTTCTGGGCGAAGGAACTGGTGTTGATGCTTCGTTTTTCATGGCGAATTGCTTCTCTCTCTTATTTTTTGCAGCTTCTACCAAATCCTTTGATCTCTTGTTTAACAGTGCCTGAATAGTCTTGCGCATTGCAATCAACCCTTCGTCTTGATTTCCCCTAACCTTCGCTTTCACGATCCTCTGTGTAACTCTCCGGACGACAATTCGCTGCATCAGGAGGAATTCCCTGTGGATAATGTCGAATTATAATCAATGCTAAAATATAGTTTATGTTAGTATTTTTCTACACTTTAATTTTTTTTCTACGGCAACGGTTAACAAATTAACCGCTGATTCGTGGCTAAATTCGCCAGTTTGCTTGCCCATTAAATCTCATTAAATCAGGTAAATTATAAACGACAAAGGGCTATGTGTCCACAATCTATGGTTGTGATCAATCAAATGATTCAATTACGATTCAATATCGTTACGAAACAATGTACGTGTATGTGACAGCTTGAACTTCCCTATCGAATAGTCAATTTGTTCGAGGAATCATTATAACCCTTTACCCAACAGAAGGGCCCTGTGCCAATGCATTCTCTTATATATGCGAGTCGACCATAGGTCGCCAATGCATTCTCTTATATATGCGAGTCGACCATAGGTCGCCTCGCATATATAAGAGAATGCATTGGCTTAACACATTAAAAATTATAAAATTGTTAAAGAATGTAAGAAAAAATGGTAAAAAGTGTTAAAAAAAAGATTTTTTTAGGCCAATGCATTCTCTTATATATGCGAGGCGACCTATGGTCGACTCGCATATATAAGAGAATGCATTGGCACAGGACATAACTGTAACTATCACAATGTGGTCAAGGAGCCGGTTCCAATGATATCCATATTTGTATGGTTCTATTGAGACAGACCGAAGATATTTTAGGCTGTTGAAGCTTTATTTGGCCGGTTTTGGCCGGTTTTGTTGGGTAAAGGGTTAAGGAACATAACATTGTAATTAATGTGATGTTTCCAAATGGGATTAGACATATTCGTCTTGAGAATGCTACGAAAGTTGCTCCTTTATATCTGTAATGACGCAACATAAACGTCATATAACATAATTTTAAATTCTTAGGAAACTTGAACTTTGAACGGATATAATGCAAAGCACTTACTCCAAGTCAACAGCTCCATCTGAGTTCAGGTCAGTCTCTTTAACTATGGTCTCGATTCCGTATTCGGACAGTGGAAGATTGATCACCTATGCATTAAAAAACGAACGTTTAATGAATTTGACGTGAGATGTGACCCATTTCATTATATTACACTCAAAACAAATTTAGTTAAAGGTACGGTTGGCCTTGGCGGTGGGTATGCTGTGAAAATATTTCCACCCGTCAAAAACCGCCACAAACAGAAAGAACATCAAAATTTAGACAGACTTTGTCCGTATACAAATAAGAAATATCGCATAAACAGTATCTTATTGTCATATGTTTGACCAGTGTTGTGTAAACAAAAGCTTAAAAAGTTACTTTTCTGGTGTTTGTTTATATTATGATGGTAAACATAAAGAGCGTTCTTTGTTGGTGAATTCCTTATATGGATCTAATAAAGAGCGTTTCTGCCATTTGTGTGTGATTAGCCAGTAGCATTGTGCTGTCTTCTATAACACAAGCAGGCTCTTGCTTAGGTAAAACATAGTAGGTCTTTATGATAACATGCTGTTTACGCGATGGTCATGGTATATATGAACGAAACTGTATGCGTTTTAATGTTTTTCTGTTTACGGTGATTGGAACAAATATGAATATTTTCGACAACTAAGGCCGCACGTGCCTTTAAGTATAACTAAATAATAGTTAATATTTAAACCAACTATTTTGTTGCACAACACCGAATAAACAAGTGAAACCCAATTATTTGTTTACCCAAGTATATTGGCTACTACCAAATGCAGTTAAGTTGCATGTGACTAATCTCAATGTGACCTAATATTGTGTTATTTTGGTGGTGACAAAATTGCTTCAGTTTTACCCGACTTAACATTGCGCTACAATCAACCAAATATTTAGTATGGTTTTGCCACTCAATATTGGATCATTCCAATGGGATTTAGTTACAAAATATGTCTCAATATTCAGTTATTTTCAACTTAATTAATTCGGCGATGAAATATTTAGTAATTCATCTGAAAGAGTTGGGTGAGGTGAGGTGTATAACATATTTGAGTATCAGACATTGGTATATGTAACTAACCGGACACACTCAACAGTCTTAAGAATTTACAAAGTAGGGAATAAGAGGTCCCCAATATCTCCAACTCTCGGCCCATAAAAGGTAGAGACTAGTTAGTGCGGTGTAATTGTGAATTCGGAATGTTACACCCTCTTAAATAGCCACACCACTTCGCGTTAATGGTGAGCATTTTCACAAATATAATCCCATTCCTTGCTATCAACAATTATGTCTTGTGAACAAGCACTTGTCAATCACGCATACAGTTGAGGAGAAATTTCATTTTCATCATTGTCATTGGTCGGACATTTGCTGACATATTTCGAAGATGCTGTCCTCGCGCACCTGTGCTTTCCGTAAGAGTGGCGGTCAACTATTAAGGTTATCGAGAAAATAAAGTGACAGCCAATTGTTTTACAGCATTCTATGCATTGCAAATTTATTATTACATTATACATAATAAAATGGGTAACCTCAAATTTATTAAATTAAACATAATAAAATGGGTAACCTTTAATCCTTCTCTTATGTCGTCTCCATTAATTCGTCCGTCGTCGTTCTTGTCGAAGACACTGAATAAGTCAATCACACGCATATTATCCATCCTCATGAATTCAAACAATACCAATACTGGGTCGTATAGGACGACATTTGTGGGGTCGTGGATCATTCTCTTGGATTTCAGTTCTTTCTTCCTGACTTCACCATCGATTAGTACCCTGATGTCTTTGGCTGACTTTAGTTCTTTGAGTTTGTCGGCGAACTTGTAGTCTATGGCAACGCCCTGTGGAAAATCAAACACAAGAATACCAATCAGTTTATATTTCATAGACAGATACACGGAGATAATAATGATATATTTAGAATACATAAAGTAATACTCATCTTACGCATCAATGCTAACAATCGTTCGTAAGGTACCTTGATGCTTGTTTGTGTTTATAGTATTTCGCCTGCCGAATTTAAAAAATGTGGGCAACTGTATGCCATCCGACAAATGTATCTGCAATCATACGAAATACACGGATGGGAAGAATTTGTCTGTTGGTACAGGTCCAAAATGGGCAAATGTCAAAATGGATGACTGCCTACGGAACACAGTGGTTGGTTGTACTTTGATAGAGCTGATTTCGGGTTGAATCAAGATTGAGTCTTTCTGGGGAATTAGCATTTATTTACACAATAGAAATATACGGACATTCCGGTATAGTTGGAATCCAGTTTACCAAAACAATTGGACCTCCAGTTGTAATAGGTGAAACGTGACTGAATATTGGAATTCCAAAACATAGAGTGCCATATCACAGTTTTACAAATTCTTATATACAAAGCATGAACAGGTGTGAATTAACGACGCGAGATTAGATTAACAGATTTGCATATACAATATCCGATCACTACAATGGCATTAGCAGTTTGACAAATGAGTTATTATTAAAAGTAAAGCTTAGAATACGTGCTATGAATGGTAATTAATGAGCACATGCTTGGGCAAGAATTAACAAGTTGCATAAGAATAGCCAGTTGATTAATACAAAGAAATGTTGTAATTTCGAGAAAGCCTAATCTAACAAAGAAACGAACCTAACGCGAATACTATAGAAACGAATATCGGCAAAATCAATGTAGATAAACACGGTAATAATTGTCCAAAAATTAGCACTCTGACAGTACGCTCTACTATAATTAGCAAACGCTTAGGGTTAATTCATGGAAATACAAATTGCATTATGGTTTCTGATTTCCGGTGTATTGCAGTGTTGCCTGTTTTATATATTCATAAGGTGTACGATATTGAATATAATATAATATAATTTATTGAGTTTCATATGTAGCACAAATAATTGAATACAACATAAAAACAAGACATTAATTAGTGAAGTAGTGAGGGTTGAATAAGTGGAAAGTGAATAAATAGTAGCTTTGTAGACTTGGTTCAGAGCATTAAATGTTTTATATATTTTGGAGATTGTCGTATCAATACATATAAGTTTGTGCATAGAGAATATTGATGGACATCTAATACAAGAATGAAATGCAGTCTTAGTATCTATGCTGCACACATAGACGTTTATGCCATCTTCATTCAACGGGGAAATAGACAATAGCTCTCACAGGAGATTATTGTGGACAAAGTATCACAAAACCATACGAGACAGCCTGTCAATGGAAACAGTTTTACCTTCAGGCATAGTTCTTTTATCTGACTTTTTACCGAATGCTTCAAGACACCGAGGACCGCTCGTGCGCCATCTGAGGTTATTGGATTATGTCCCAGCTGGAATAGAAAAGTAAAGATGATAGCCAGGTTCAGACCACGTGTACGTACATGTAACTTGCAATGTCTGTTACTAATCTATAGCTATGGAGGTCCACTTGGCGGTAAAAGTCGCATGATTTCACAGCGCGAAACTCCCACATGTCTGCATATCGGCCAAACGTGTGGCAACATATGTGAGAAAAGGTATGTGGCGAGGATAAGATGCGACCAACGATGTACTTAATTGGCTACAATCAAATTATGATCATTCCACGTAGGCAAGGCACAATCTCCAACTGAACATAGCGTTTATCGCTGATTATGTATATAATTGAAGACTGGATACTATTTGCTACAAGTTTCGTAGCATAAATAATGAACACAAAACCGTGTGTGTAAGCGTAATGGTCAGGTGAGTACCGTTTGCATTGGTAGCACAAAACACAAAACACTTCTTCAAATATTTCCGTTATTTCGTCAAAAACACTTAGCGATATTTAGTTAATAAAAATATTTTCTTATTTTAGTATCACATATCAAAATGAGAGGATATGGTGATCCCCTTTTCATGGGATCACCATATCCTCTCATTTTGATATATGATCCTGCCTTCATTGAGCCACGAGTAACTCCTGAGACGAGGGTCACATATTATATTATACCCTGTCCTACGGAGGATCACATATTGTTTTATATCTACACCCGTGCGCATGGCCTGGATGAGTATTACCCTGGACTATGCTAATACACGATATCCATCACACCATCATGACATGTATCGAGCAATTTTGAGTGCCTAAGGCGTGCAGCAAATTGAAATGATTACTCAATTCCATGGACGTTAAATCGAGATGCCAGGTTTTTTCCAACTATAAATGTAATTGAACATGTTTCGTTCGCTTTAAGTTTCGGTATACGGCACAGGGAGCTCGAGGTGTCTAAGCCCTAACCCTAACCCCACCCACCCCAAACGTTGACCTCAAATTATCAACAGTTGAAAATGCCATGCCTGGCACAATATTAGTTAGAAATTAAAAAATAATTGAACCTGTTCCGATAGTTTAATTTACCAAGATGTCGTTTATTTTTATATTTTCGGTCCGATTTTTGGACTGATATGCCCATCGGTTGGAAAATTCAACCTATAGAGATGTGTCGGGCTACATATTATCAAGAATTGGAAAGATTGAGGCACCAGTTGGACAATTGTATTCGAATGTAGTTTTCCAGGCTTTGGGTCTGCTGCAATAGGAATGCAGCTAGAAATTCTTAACACAGACCCTTTTTCCTTTTTCAGTCACGTGCCTGATACTACGACACGATCACTGGGAAACGTTACTTCCAGAATAGCGCGAAAAATCTAGTCTCTTACTACGCCGTAACTAAAATTACCAACATATCCTCGCGCAAATACGCACACAGGGTAAATAATGTGATTATCTGATTCTGAAATAAGCAGATAATGGACTCTTATCCGTTATTTCCTTGTATGGCGCTGGCCAAAGTAAAAACACATGTTAAAGAGCGTACACCTGAACAGTCGCAAGTTGGCTTATTTGTGTCATTTTCCGCACATAATCTGTTTAGAATCGCCTCATTATGAGAGAGTCGAAAATGTGATAAATGTTCTCATTTTCAGCACATTATCGACTCAAAATTTATGCAATTATCTACGTAAAAGAGGTGCAATCATAAGCAGATAATGTGCTGGTTTTCGGGATAACAGGCTGAAACTTAATATTGTTGGTATATTTGGTAGACGCTCGTGCAGAAATTCTCTAAAGAAAATGATGTTTTCCATAAAAGTCAAATTGCTTTTCTTATTTCATTCAACATGAAACCAACATGCATGTATGTAGTTGTGTTTTTTTTTCACTGGAATATGTGCGATTCTCACCTTGAACGAAGTCAGTCCGCTGTTTTTCTCGACACCCTGCATGAGCACGGCCAGGGCTGCAAGGTCGATGCGGTTGCTGTCCATATCGAGTTCCTTGAGAGTTTTATTGCGCGGTAACGTCTTGCATAAGGATTTACATCCCTCACGTCCAAATCCGTTCCAGGATATATTGAGTCTTTCCAGGGTTTTGTTTTTCTACAATAATACAACTATTAATTTCGTAGAAAATGTGATATATGATGCACACCAAAATTGAAATGTCTGTATCACATTATCACGATGACATCAAGTGTTTTGAAAATACAGTTACATGTCACGCTGTATAGCCGTCGTCTCCTCGTTAATCCAGTATTTTACCCACCCAATACACGCTTCAATATTGTTATATTAGTTTTCACAATGTTCTCATGAACTGTCCGTCAGAAATAACATGGATTTGAAAGTGAACAATGGTACCATTATTCAGCAAAAATCAAGGATTAATCACTTGGATTGTACAGCTGATTCTTCATTCTGCGTTCTGGAATAAACTAGGCATCTCCATAAAATATAATGTCGAGCTCAAAATATGACGCGCAGTGATTAATGTATTTCGTAGAAATATAACGAAAAGTTATCTGGATAAATTTGATCTACATGCAAATTGAAATTGTGTTACGAGAGGTGAAATATTAGGATATCACTGTAGACCAAACTGTGTCTTTATGGTATTATTGTACCAGCTGTGATTCAGCTGGGATTACATACGAATAGATGTACACTGTATCATGATTGTTTATGAGATTAAATATAGACCTTTTGATCGTATACAATGAAACGACTAGATGTTGAGATTTATGTTCACTAATGTTTCGGAGATTTACCTGGATAGCTTCGGATATATGAATAGCACTTTCTCGTCTAATGTGATTCCACTGCAAATCTAGCACTTTTAGATTATCATTTGAACCTGAAATAATAACAATTCAGAACCGACATTTGATGGAGCTATACCACACACAAGTTTTCGAGCGAAAATGGTACCGCCCCAGAGCTTGCAAACAAACAATCTTGTCCAACTTATCTACTAGATAAAGAAGTCACTCACATTAAACCACACGCGACCATAATATAGTATTAATTTAATGACAGTAAACGTCGCACCAGCCCGCTGTTAATAAGTGTTAAACAGAGTGGTTTGTTGTCGAGTCCCATCTACGCTATATTTGTTTTTGGATTGTGATAATTTTGTTTAAAATTAACTATATGGATTATATACTGTTCACATCAGCACTCTTCTCCGGAAACAACATATGGTTAGAACTATCTATCAATGCTCGATAACTCTAAAACTGAAGTAATACCCATATAAATGTGTTCTGTTTGACACCATATTGCAACCGTGCATATGACTACTACTAGAAAGTTTACATTACTGCAATGTCTCATTCAGGGAGCACATCTGCTTCCGATGACAACAGAGAACATTAATTAATATAGACATAAAGAGCATGCATAAGAATCGAGAATCTTACCTATCGCGTTGCCAATGGAACTTTCGCTGTCGAGTCCAAGTTTGTTATGTCCGAGGTATAACTCTTCGAGGCCACGGCAGTCCTGTTGATTATAACATGTCAATATACCGTATGCAAAGAACATGAGCTATAACTCAAATGTATTTATAAGAAGGGTCTAGTAAACAAGTTGCCATTTTGATGGATGTCTGCATTACGCGCTAATATAGCACGATCATTTTGCTCAGCAACGAAATTCGACTTTACTAGTCTCAAACAACTTTTTTGAATAGACTCAAAACAGATTGAACTGGCTGAGTACATATGGAATTCAGCTTCCACTGTTGTGGGTATTGTCAGGTTTTCAATGGATTCTCCACGTGAATGAACGTAAGGTGGAATGGATCAGACTTTTTCTCTAAAGAATCAATGTATTTATCATGTATTGCTATCAATCTGGCAACACCATTTTTTTGCATGGATTATAACGAATACTGATATTAAAGATATTTACCGTTATGATATCAGCTACAATTCTTGCATCCTTTGGTTGAATGCTGTTATCTGACAAAATAAAGTAATGTTATACGATATAGTTTTGTTACAGCCACATAATGTGGTGTATTCGGATTCCTGTGTGTTCGCGAACGGCACACCGACCACCGACACGTAATATGCATACGGCGATAGAAACTGTTTTTAGATTCTATGTTTAAATTTTTACTCCCGTGTTTAAGAGAGTGAGTTTCCAAACACACGAACATGACGTGATTGTGCTTCTGGACCAGTTTTCTGTGATCGACTATTGACAGGTTTTGGCAACTCACTTTAGCAAACACACGAATGTGTCTTCGAATATTCCCATTTATGCATCTAAAATCAGTTTTCGTATATTGTCAACTCAATGTAAGGTCTCATATTTCTCATATTTCCTTGCATGCATGATTATACGTTATTCCATAGATATTATAATTAACATTATTGAGATGGGATTTCCAACACACCTAGTGGATCTTATATCGGCGCTGTACAATGACCAAGAGTCAGCAGTGAGAATACCAGGTGGGGATACAAAATGGTGTTTGCGATTGCTTCATATGGATGTGAATCCTGACCGCCGACTAAGAGAGACAACAGCAGAATCGATGCATTCGGTATGTGGTGTTACAGGCGCGTGCTAAGAGTGTCATGAGTGGAGAAGAGAACAAACCAGTGGGTACTAAGTCAAATTCGACCCACACTAGTGCTACGCTACGAAAGAATGTTATCACCAGGAAAATGAGGTTTTCGGACACATATGAGAAGGAAGGGCATGGAACAGATAATAATGGAAGGAAATGTCGAGCGCAGAGGAGGGCGATGTCGTCCAACGACATCATGAATCGACGATTTCAAGTGATGGAATGACTCGGCTTTGGCTGAAATTGCACATCGGACAGAGGATAGAAAATCTTGGTGCCAACTGGTAAAGATCACAGCAGCGCGATACGGTGTCACCTGACCATAGGAGGATGAAGTAGAGTCCACATATATTTTGTATAGTCAGAGTTTAATGCATCGTTAATTTCGACTGTTCGGTTTCCGATGGATCGGCACTACACTAGCTACCATGCCAGAATGGTCCATGCGTCATAGTGTGACTTGCAGAATCAGATATCCAAGTATTAAAGGTTGTCACGTGCAATTACGAAATCTAACGCACGAACCGTATGTAAAGCACGTCGGCGATGAATAAGCATCGCCCCAAGCATGATCTGTGTTGTATCCAGCAAGAAGGAACTTACCAGATAAATGTAGCACCTTTAGTGTTGAATTATGCCTGAGACTGTCCCTGAGCGCCACCAGACCATCAGTACCAGGTTCTGTACCGGTCAGGTTCTGTTGAAAGGAGACATACATGAATTTAATTTAGTCTTGAAAAGAGAATAAGATACTAACTAAATTATTTGATTACATGATCCTACTCTTATTCCATTCAATAAACCCATTCTATGAATTGTGATATTAAACGTTCGTTTATTAACAGGAAATAGTGCCAGGTGACCTTCCGGTTTCTCGTATGTTTACCTTCCGTCTTAAAATACTATGGCTTCCAATATGTTTCCAACAAACTATAATGAATGAAGAGTTTGAAAAGTTATGTTATTAAATATACGCTATTAAATACGTCATAAAAAGTTTATAGAGGCTCGGTTCAGACCTAATTTACTGGACTAGTTTTGTAAATTCCGCTATAAACTTGTGACTCGTTGTAGATCCTCGATATATGATTTATTCCTATTTTACCACGTGACTCTTCTAACACCGTTGCTCCTTAATATTAGCATGACGGTACAAGTTAAAGATACGGGCGGCGTTGGCGGTGGGTATGCTGTTAAAATATTCACCTCCGTCAAAAACCGCCATAAACAGAAATAATATTAAAATATAGACATACCTTGTTCTTACACCAATCAGAAATATGGCATAAATAGTATGTTATTGTCAAATGATTTTCCTTTATTATGTAAACAGAAGAAAAAAACGTAACAGAACCTGGCTTTTGTTTAGATCCGGATGGTAAACATAAAGAGCGTTATTTGTTGCTGTTTTCCTGATATGGAAATAATAAAGAGCGTTTATATCATTTGTGTGTGATCAACCGATAGAATTGCGCTGTGTTATGTAAACAGAAGCAAAACTTATGTAGCACGAGCAGGCTCTTGTACACCATCATACGTCTTGACAATATACTATTTACGCGCTGATTATGTTTGGCATATATTTACATACTAAGTGTTGTCATCACTAAATCCAGCATTCTGATTGGTCGGCGCCCACGTGGCTAGTTGCAGTTATTTCTCGGTGAATGCGCATTTGGACTCGCACAGGATTGACTTAATACATCATCGGGTTTCAATATGAAGAGAAATTGTTCCTATTAACTTTTGCCAAGGGTGCTATTGGGTATTTTGGGCTGTTTTTGTCACGATACACTTTTCGATTTAATACATTTACAAAAGTGGCTTTTTCGCTAAATGTATATAAATATGAGGATTAACTGTCATGTGGAGTATTTTTATGGAGATGTAACCGTGAGGTAAGTGGTCATAACTTGTATGTAAAACCCTTCGGGTTTTACACAAGTTATGTCCACTTACCTCACGGTTACATCTCCATAAAAACAGTCCACATGACAGTTAATCCTTATGTGAACAAAACTATATATATTTTAATATTCCTTCTGTTGATGGCGATTTGTACAAATATGAATATTTCTGCAACGAACGCTGTCCGTGCCTTTATATTGAACTAACGACCATAATCCCCATACGATCAATAGAAACAGTTGTCAACGTATCTAAATGGAAGAATGGTATGTGTGTACACGTATACGTTTATCTTGATTACTAATAAACGGGCATGACTCATTTGAACCTCCAAATTGTGTACGTAATTGAGAGGAAATGGCACATTATATCAATCTACGTGTTTGCGTACTCTGAAAAGTTTGCAGAGTATATACGTATCAACCCTCTTCCTAGCTTCAATATTTTCGTATAGGTGTGAGACAAACTTTATTTCACTAAATCAGGAGTAGACTAACAAGGACTGCTCGTTACTGTTCCACTGTGGAAGGCAAAGCGGACCCCGGGTTTTCTAAATTATGACATCTCAATAAGCCAACATGTGACATATAAAGTCCGTGTAACAATTATCTAATGTATTTATCGACCATGATTGATCCCAGAACAGGACCAGATGGTAACAACAGCAACACAATTAAGGATCCACATGTACCTCCACGGAGCTTTAACACTTTCATGGCGGAATATGCGCTGGGGCAACATTAAAGGCACTGCCATTGCATTCTCTTATATATGCTAGTCTCCCATAGGGAACCTCGCATATATAAGAAAATGCAATGGCTTACAAGGTCAAGGTAAATATTGTTAGGCTTTTGCATTATCTTATATACGAGAGTCTCCCTTTGTGAGACCCGCATATATAAGAGAATGCATTAGCACAGGGTTTTTGCAAAAATTCAGGAAGCTCTAGTCATGGGAGGGTTAAGTATGCATATATTGCCTGCATTTAATATGAACTACATGTCACCATAGCAACCTACCAGTTCTGATATGGTTCGGTTCGCTTGTACTGTCTGTGAGATATATTTCACCCCAGCTGTCCCAACCTTGTTATGTGACAGATCAAGTTTTCGTATTCGATCGTCAATCTGAAATACGACAGTATATATCGATTGTTGCGAATGAATTATTCAATTAGCCATTATATCATATGTGCGCATGTATACATAATTTAAACTGTATCTAACGAGTTACGACTAACCCGAAAGATGAAACGTAACCGAATCGCAGCCGATTATCTCAAACTCGATTTGGAATTTCTGTTTGAACAATAAACACGTTGGAAATTATAACCGCATTTACAAAACCTTAATGTCATGATACCTATTTCTATTTTCGTTGTTTTCAGGTACCAAGAACTTCCGTAAAATAAATGTGTTTCAAAAGGGGAGTATATATAACATTGGCATCATATTTAACGATCTTGAGGGGGCGTAATTTTTCTTGATTCCAGCAATTCATAATTATTTGCATTTAGAAAGAAAATAATGTTCTATATTGGAGAATATTCAAGCCATGATTGTTGATCAATGGAAAATTGGGCTAAGATGCGTTCTAGGTAATGACCATATCCAAATCCCAGCTGACCATGCACTATATCTTAATGGTGTGGTCTATTTCCAGTTAATTCCTCTCTGCGTGGGTGGACCAGATCAACATTTGTTTTAATTTGAGCTGAAATATCTGTGGCTGCTTTATTCGTCATTGTAATATATGGTTATGATGTTATATCATCCAATTAAATTTTTTACTCAGCATTATGACGCAAATTAAGCTCCACTCATAGAGCCAAGACAAACAGCTACTTGGTGATCTGATTGTTGTGCGAAACTAGTTCTTTGGTACCTAACTGGAAAAAACGATATATTATACTCTCAAATGTATTAAAATAAATTGCTTTTGGTCTTCTCATTATAACTGATTCTAGAAACACTGAAGACGAAGGTTTGTGAAAATTAAGAGTTTTCACTGGAGAGATCCAGAGAAATTCCTTGTTGAAGATGTCTTGCAATTTGTGCCTATATTTATGCACAACGCGTGTCTGGTCCTTGGTTCGTTCTCAATTATTATCCCCATCAACAACAATTTTGTTGAACAACCTAGACACAAACAAGGTAATCATGGACTCCCTATATATAGCGACTTTCTCCAACCGAAAAAAGACACCGGAACGGTTTTAACACGCCACCACCCGCGATGCACAAATTATGTAAGTCCGCCATATATTAAATAGTAGCAATCTAAATCGACACTACCGTATGGTTGTAATGAACTCTCGCAGGAAGAAATCATGAAGATTTTCCGAGAACTCCAAAAATATAGTATTCGAAGCAAAAGATTAAATGATACCATGAAGCCAAGGGCTCCCACTTGAACCAGACGTATGCATATATTATAACATGCACAAAATACGATTTGTATAGTCAAAATTCGCGTGAGAAATAGCAATATTAGTGTTAACATTAATGTTAATATTAATATGGCAATAAATATTCATACATATTCAAGTGATTGTGGTGTCGACTCGGGTGCAAATATTCTAGGTCAGAACACAAAATCAGTGTGCTATTTAAACCAACAGTTTATCATTTACACTCCCGCCTCTCCTTCGTGTGATGCGAATCAGACTTATCCAAACTTTTGATATGCGACCCCAGTAAACTTAGTGTTTGATGTCGGACCCCCTCCATTATTTGAATTGAAGCATTTTATGTTATCAATACGAAGATAAAATTGTGCAGAAGAAAGAACTGTTTTGTTCACAACAAGGTGGTTTGTCTACGTCATTGTACATATGCAGACTGAATACTAATGATTGCAATATTAAGCCGGATAAACGCTCGAGAACACTCATAAAATAGTACAGTTTTACTGTTCAATTGACAAGTTATGGGCCGTTGATAAATAAAACATGAATATGCACAATGTTAATGTCTTCTGGTGGGATTTGGTATCTATTGAGCTCATCATAACCTGCACAGATATAATCGTCATCACTGTCATGCACACTATTAATCGACCATACAGGATTCACACTGTATATATAATGGGTGTAATCATTCAGTTGATATGACAGCTTTCCTGCATGTATATTGTTAGACCACCCCGGTTTCATATGGAAGATCCACCTTACTTGGGACATATTACAACTTTTAAGTCTATATCAACTTACAGAAACTAAGAAATGCTAATCACAGATTATCCATCGCAGTAAATAAACGGAAGACAATAAAAAGAAAAGTACAAGAGAAGAATTAATTTTGCCTTATATACCACCATGGACATGGAGACAAGTTTTATTATTTATTATAACTCCGGGAATTCAGAGTCAAATATACACCTGAAATCATATAGAAAATGCTTCCTTTTGGATCTGTTTATGACACACTGAATGAAATTGAAGACGATATTATAAAGAATCTTTCAACATTCACCATTCCAGCGTTGAAGCTCAATGGCCAAATAAAATAATAATTTTGTATATGTATGCATCCCTCCACTATCTCGTATTCCAGACTATCGCGTTTCTGTAGTAGACAATCACTTTGAGATGATTATTATGTGTACTTGATACTATATATAGATGTATATATGTTACTGATCCCATTGATGATACATTTGTTTCATGTATGAGACACGTGTACACATATGTGTCTGGGAATAAACGATACAACAAGAAAAAACCTCGATTTTTCATCACTCCTGATGTTTCCAACATAAACCGATGCTGCTGTGTGAATTGCGCGCAAGTAGCCTATACTCCATTACATTTAACTGTCATTCATGCAGCTATATGCATTGGCTGACATACATGTACATTGCATGGCCGTCACTATATTCATGAAAACTTCCTAGCCATGATCGATTGAAAATCGGAACGCGGACGACTTAACTGAAGCCTATATTGAACGCGTTCAAGCAGGAATGACAGATCCAAATATTCTATCACATGCAACATATGATGGATCTAGAGTTTTGGATACACCACAAAAGGAACCTAGGACCAAATCGTACAAACCTAGGAATTTAAATACAACATTGGACCTGGTTACGCGACTAACAAAACCATGCCATCAAGACCGATTCAACCTTAAATCCCCGAATAGAACGTAAATGCATTCTCTTTGTGAATGACTTCATTTGTGAAGATGGAACTATAATATCGCATGGAGAAGCAAAAGAAACAACATTCCATTATACACCTGATTTTATAACTTTAACAGAATAATCGTCGCAATTAGAAATTTCCTTCGCACTCTGGACAACGGAAGAACGTACCCCAGCTACAGAACCCGATAATGCCTGTTCATTTGTTTATCTTATCGCGTTCTAATAGTCAAACGATATATTCGACTTTAAATGAGACTGAAACCATACCTACTTGTATGAATATATGGGACACAAATTTTAACACCTTAACGACCAGTACTGTAATGGCTAATATACTTCAAAATCCGTTCCGATGCACAAGCGATACTAAATTCCGGTGGTTCCAGTTTCGTATTACCAGAATCCTTGGAACAAAGGCGTTATTTAAAAAAAATGAAAATTACAACGAATGATCTGTGTACCTTCTGTGGTAAAGAAAGAGAAGTTATTCAACATATATTTTGGGAATGCGACATTGTCAAAACTTTTTGGAATGACTGGTTTAACGAAAAAACAGAAAGTCCATTTAATTTTACAGAATCTAATATCATATTTGCATATGGAGAGGGATTAGAGAATGAATTACTCGGTTTCTTAATTATATTCAACAACTTTTTCGTATATCTTGCGAAAATGAGAGAAGAAAAACTTATCGTATCAAATCTGAAATCTGAACTGAAATACTACTATTCTGTCGAGAGGGTTTGCCACTTCAGTAAATGCCAATATTAACAGTTTTTTGATCGATGGCAAGATTTTGTCGGACTTGTCGATTAATGAAGCACAACTTTCAATATAATCCTTCTTCAATCCAGACCCTTATAGATATTTTCTTATTCACAGATTTCCACAGTTAATATAGTTATGCATACTAATCCAATCGATATATTTCGGCTGATGGTCTGTACATGCATTAACGCTTATTCCCATCCGGACTTATTGACCCCTGATATCCCCACTCACTATACACACACGTACTTGATTAGCTTTTCTCACGAAACCATTTATATTTAGACAAAATGAAGTATATTACATATTTACAAAATAATCCGATAATTGTACAATCGATGAAGTCTGAAAGTCCAAAAAAAAAGTATTCGTTTCTGAATAGACACCATCCCCATAGAGTATACCGTTTTTCTTATAGCAATTACCCACATGCTTCACTCCATTTCATCTTCTGTAACTTTCTCTTCCCCTCTTCTTATCTATGTTCTGTCTAAAACTCTTTCGCAATCTCTCTCTCTCACATATAGAAACCTAGAACAATTTACCATTTATTTTTGTTGTATACCATGCCATTCATTAACATGTTCTTGATTTTAATAAAAAATATAAAAAAAACAAACAAAAGACCGATTCAACCCCACTTGGAAGGTATAGTAAATTGTACGCGATGTGTACTCACTACTAAAGATATGGCAATAGGTTTTAGTTCTTTGGACGTAATGTTGCAGTATTGTAGGCGGACTTTCTCGTGTTTTATCTGATGCATATAGCATTTGATGACGGGCGTCTTTAGTATCTGACACGCCTCCACGTACAGCCAAGCCGTCGTCACCTCCTGAGGGTAGGTGTGTTTCGGAAACTCGAAATCATCTACAAAGAAATAATTCCTGTCATATAAGGGGGAAAAATATTTTCTATCCGAACGTTTTGGAATAGTTATCAAAGTAGCTTTACGATTCGTGGGCAATACATATATGCACTTTGCAATAAAGTCAATATTTAAAGAGTAAAAAATTCAAATTGCAGAAATGTTACAATTAACCAAATCATCTGCCCAGGAAAACATCAATCACTGACCATTCCACTTTCAGGATTTGAACTCAAGACGAGGTTACATTTATAAACACGTCCGGACTTACTGCATGAATATTTCCTAACTGTTGGAAAGTTTTAGCGAGTAGCTTGAACATGTAAACTCAAGAATATATACATTTACCAGAGTTTAGTATGGTGGTATTCGTTACGATGCAAAAGCAATATGACCATACGGTAAGCATAATTAACGACCGCAGTTAAATATCTGCAAATGTACAGAATTCTTATCATAATCATTTGATAAATACATATAATCGATATGTTAAAACTATGACCATATACGCTAGCATAATCAACAATCAACAGCTAAACCACATGTACACTGAGGATGTTAGTTTTTATTTTGAAATTCTTCTCAAAATTAGATAATATATTTAGACGCATATCCCTTTAAAAATATGGGAAGATTCCCATGTATAACAAAAAATTATAGCTGTAATTTAATTCTTGAAAGTGGCTACTCAAAACATGAACATTCTTGGAATCCATCCATACAGGAACGTTCCTGCATTGAGTTGTCCAAATTGTATGATGAACTATCCATAGTCGTAGTCGAATCTTAGAAGAAATGTGGTCGAAACATTTCACACTCGGTTAATCGATATAAATCGTTGACTCACCATCATCAAAATATGCCGACAGATCTTTGAGTTTTGCGGAAACGCTTTCTTCGTTACATAGACTTGTACAGGACAATGCATCACAGCACGGGGTATTTTGTCCCAAACCCAGCGATTCCCATTCCTTAACGAGGTCAAGGTCGGGCAGAACGATATCTTCTCGAGCACATGCATGGCACCCAGTGCCCGAAAGAGTCCTGTTGGGTGTCAAAACCACTGGTTTGAAATCTGGATGCGTTCGTGTACGCTGAATTGTTTCGATACCAATTTCACTCATAACTCCAGATTTGTATTATATCCTTTTCCTGCATGGCGTGTTCTGACCACCGCGTCTGAAGGTACATGTATTGTGAAGCAAAGTGATGAGGCGCAGATCTATTCTGAAAAATAAAAAGAAGTTGACACGAATACGATGAACACATGCAAATCACACACTACCAATTTGTGTTATGTTCAAGCCAGTGGCGGCGGACATGGGGGCATGCTGCCAATCACAGTTTCGTCGGATATAGCCTACACAGGTGATTATAGTACTATCCATGTATCTGATGTAAGATGTCATGGACGTTTTGTTTATGTCACTAAGTGTTCGTTGTTAAATGTTCAACAATTAATTAGCCACACTAAATCAACCAGATTGCAAACCACCTGTCGACACCGTTCATGGAATAGTAATTGGCATATGTTTAATTGTTTGACTGATTGATTGGGGTTTAATGTCGTTACCGCCGCGAGGTCATATCACGACTAATATGAGAATCATTGTGAGTCTTTGTAAGATCAGCATGATGATAGTCGGTGGATGACAAGATATGTCGTCCTTCACTAAACCGTAAGCATCAACAAACAGAAACTTCTTTGTATCTGTCATACTAATTCATATGCAAACCTCCATGTCTGGTAGTATAATGTTGAGGAACATTGACGATTGTTGTGGAGTATCTTGTTCCAATGGAGCAGAAACGTCTGCCATTTCCACTTCTTTTGATACAGGCTCTGGGACTTTTTTCCCGGCAATTGACTTGCGATGAGACTAAATTGGTCTGACTTTCCGCCTGGCCACTGGCATCAACACACTTCCTTGAGGACACAGCCGCAAAATATATGCAATGCACAGCCGGCTGTCAATGTCAAGCTAGTTTCTTAGCATCGGGAGCAGAAAGTTGTTTCTCAATTTTAATTGATGTACTTAAAATTAAGTCCTCAATTGGGAACGGGTAGTCCATTACTGAGTGTACACCGAGACAGTTGGATCCTTCCTTTGGTTCGTATACATTAGTGTGTTCGTGGTGTGGCGAACACGGTGCACCTATCATTTAATCATTTGTTTACTTTTTTTTGTACTTTCTTTTCTTTGCATGGTTGATTGCCATAGAACACACAAATGGCGAACTAGCATAGCGGTCGCTTCGGACAACCCTTCTAATACAATATACCCTGGCACTCCCACGTCGGCTAACAGACAGCTGATTATAGCCAATCACTGTGCTGCTTTATCTCACATACAGATTAGCGACGAAAGACGGCCATATTGTCTCTAACATATGCGTTTCTTAGTATACTTATATCAGCTTATATAGGAATTTACTGTCATCGAATCGTGTTTTTCTGGTTTTGCCAAAAAAAAATGGTTTTGAGTTGTTCCTGGCGACAGTGTCCTATCAATAGACGGAATATTCTAAATCATCCCGGTGTTTTCATTTTGCTCTTTCTGGAACCGAAAACAAAATTAGAAAACTGTTTACGCTGGATAAAATTCGCATATGTAACTTAACTGAATATGAACACCGCACTGTACATGCATAATCCATCTCAAATCCTGGTCAGTCTTTGTAAATAAGGATGGGCATGATCTGAGTAAAACGTTGAAAGTTTACCCAACATATCAGTCATGAATATCACACCAGGGAGTATCCTCTCCACAAATATGTCCTCTGAGTTGACCTTGAATATTTGCGTACTGTTTACAATTTGTTAACAGTCATTTACTACCTTCCGTTGACACTTCCGTAGACACCATAAATCCTTTGATCTGTTGTGAAGCATCCGACACAGTAAGGTTTCGGACTGAATAGGGACACTTCACTTCTATGATTCCACTTTGGTCATTTGACGAGCCCAACAATGTGTGAAAATTTTCCACTCAACCTATAAATAATTAAGTACATGTTCAAAGTAGTCGGATCATTTTACAGACAACAAATATCCCTAGATAGATGTCAAGTTTACATAAAACGACCAAACGGTATATTATGCTGTATAAGTTTGGTGAGGAAATTCCGATATATATTCATTATTTTATGAGAAAACTCGCACTGCCAGTATACGCGCATGAATGATAATTTATGTAGTCGAAACATTAATTTGAATCATATTCCCGGATGTACTAACGTTATTGAATGCCGACACGTACTAGTCGACTACGAGTTTAAGACAATATTAACATCGCGCGTGTATACCTATACTTTTATACTACCTGTCCCCGTAAGGAAACCAGGCATGAAAACAGAAAAGTAAAAACCCAGTCTGCTTTGCACGTGCACACAGCATCTGTTATCTTCTTTTCTGATGAATTTATTTCCACGTGTATGCGATGTGGTGGTTGTAGTTTGACTATTTATTTATTTATGTATCGGTGTTTAACGTCGCTTTCAGCAGCCAGGGCTATTATCACGACGTTGCCATTTCTATTGGCGGGGGGAAAGACCGTGCACTAAGGTGTGGTGTAGGAGTCATGGAGGTACTAGAGCGGCCGTGTCACGTGAGGCATCGACCTTGGTATACGGCTTAGCTCATTGTCCTCTTTGGTCCTAGATCTGTTTAAGCTGGGTGGTTGAGTTGACCCGCTCAATCAATCGGCTAGTCACGCCTCTCCACAGTGGTTCAGATTCAAATTTTTTATGTTGTATCGCTTGTCTGATGTTTGAAGTATTATTTTCTGTTTTTTTTACGTATGTTTCTGTTCCCTCCTGTCTCTTTTCTGTTCGTCCAGTTGAGTGTGTTGAATCCTGTATTGTTCACGACTGTCTCACTGTGGGGAGGTACCGGGAGGCTGCTACATGCAGTTGCTAAACCGGTCACCGCTTCAGTCTTTGGCCCGACCAGAATTCGAAGTGTAGTCCACGGCGGCTGCTCGGCTAGTAGTGGATTTTCTTTGCTTTTCGTATACAAAAAAACGTTTTGCTCGCAAGAATGATGATTCACCAAGTTCCAATGATGCTGTGGTATTCCCTCAGTACTCGGTTCTTGGCTTTGACCCGATTGTGAAAATGCCTCATATCTTTGTCATTGATATAACGCTACAAAGCATTGCTGGACAATTGTTAAACCAATGAAGACAAGGCCAATAAGTGGCTCTCTCTCTCTCCTCTCTCTCTTTTGGTTGATTGATTGATTGATGTTCAAAGAAAGGTCAATCTTATGCTCTGCTGCAGTTAACAACTATTGCAGACACCATTGTTGGTTACTCCTCACAAGACATTGAATTATAGCAGAGCTGTGTTGAGAACCTCTGAATAGTTCTCTTCTGACCTTCAATCTGTGCAAACACTGTTTCAAAATAGAAATCCATAAAATCTCAAAAGATTCGACTCTCAGAAAAACAGGTTGATCCTAGAATTTGCAAAGTTTGATACGATGCTCAACGATAAACAGACAACTTTGAGGGGAAAACGTGGCTCCAGGTGTTTTATATGGGGGCAGGATAGCTGTTTGTTGACACGTCACATACAGAGCCTACAACTCGAACGTCAACTTGACGAATTGAATCAGGCTCACACCAGATGCATCAGATTTTATCTTATGAGTTATTCAGGATTCGACTTTGTCGAGTACTTCACATATTTCAATGTGGACCTGCCTTAAGGGAATACGGTCCTGAAAAAATATATATATAAAATGTCCATTGGGCGCATATAATCTAATATTCGGCCGCCAATCGTTATTTTTATAACGACTAAAAAAATTCCGAAGTTAGCCGAAGATTTTGTTGTAGACGTAGTCACGTGATCGGCCCGATCACGTGATTGTCACATGTAAACAGAAGCATAGCACGTGATCGATCACGTGATAACTCATTGACAACGCATTGATACGCATCGGCGGTATTTTAAGTTTGCATGTAGTCGATCGCGGCCTTTGAAGATTGTCGTGTTATCACACTGCGAATGCAAAACTTCGCCGAAAACATCGCCGTTCTCGTAATTAACTGTCTTTATCGTGTTATTATTATTATATGCATCGCGATGTGCTGTTACTATAAAGCCATGCCTGTATATTATTCAGTTTGGCGCGCATTTATCTATATAAACACGTGCTCGTATTTATATATTTTTTTTCGTTACCGGAATAGTCCAAGTTATATTATATATTCATATAAAGATTGAATATATATGCGAAGACTTGCACAGTTATTAGGCAATTATCATCTCGTAAACATTCCAATTTCCAGATGCCCTTAGTCGTGTGTGAATAAAGAGCGTTTCGTTTTAATTTATCGTAACGCGGTAAAACAAAAAAAATCGGTTTATTGCTGTCGGATTTAATCAATTATAATCAATTCATTCATTACCAATATGATATGATAAATTTATTTTTTCTTGGTTATGAATCATGTATATATTAGGGCAATATGGTGTTTATATATATTTCGGAATATTGCTTCCCACACCCCAACAATCTTGCCGACTGTCACTGATGGAAATTCACTGCGTCTATGCATGGTTATTGGCCAATAAAATTAGCACTCTAGCGATGCGGTCTATTGAATATCCAGGTCATAAATCGACCTCTATGTGTCAATTACGCATAACAATAGGATTATAAAATATATAAACGTTCGCCGTGGTTCGTTTAAACATCCAATCATATATAACACTTTTTGAAGGAGGGATAATAATCCAGTTTAATATGTAATCACATATACAAGCACTCTTTATTCGAAATATATCGTAATAGTGAACGCTCTTTATTGCTTCAAGGTAAAGAGACTCGACTTAGAACAATTGTCATCGTGAGTGTTTACTGATTACACAAATACAGGTCAATACAATCATATACACGAACTTCCGATATGGATGCTTTATATATCAATCCAAGTCATAGCAATTTCCGCTTTATTAAAGGTACGGTTGGCCTTGGTGGTGGGTATGCTGTGAAAATATTTCCACCCGTCACAAACCGCCACAAACAGAAAGAACATCAAAATTTAGACAGACTTTGTCCGTATACAAATAAGAAATATCGCATAAACAGTATCTTATTGTCATATGTTTGACCAGTGTTGTGTAAACAAAAGCTTAAAAAGTTACTTTTCTGGTGTTTGTTTATATTATGATGGTAAACATAAAGAGCGTTCTTTGTTGGTGAATTCCTTATATGGATCTAATAAAGAGCGTTTCTGCCATTTGTGTGTGATTAGCCAGTAGCATTGTGCTGTCTTCTATAACACAATCAGGCTCTTGCTTAGGTAAAACATAGTAGGTCTTTATGATAACATGCTGTTTACGCGATGGTCATGGTATATATGAACGAAACTGTATGCGTTTTAATGTTTTTCTGTTTACGGTGATTGGAACAAATATGAATATTTTCGACAACTAAGGCCGCACGTGCCTTTAAACTCTTTTTATTCGTACCATATTAGGAAAACTATTAACATGAAACGCTCCTCATTGAGCCATGGTGAAGGAAATGGGGACTCGACTTAGAACAGTTGTCATCGTGAATTATTCATCAACATACTCCCCACTTTAACTGCAACTGTATGTATTCGTAACCATGACTGACTCGTCAAATTAAACGCTCTTTATTTGGTGTATGTAATCGGTTTCTGATTTTGCGCAACGGGTTTCCAACAGGAATCCCGCCAAATGTCACGTAAACGATCATCGTTTGGAAATGAATACAGCATTATACCTAACCGAGAGTCACTAGACCGGCCACAGCCGAAAACACTGCATTTATATGGCATTGTCACGAATGAATGATTGTAAATACGGGAAACTGAATTGCTTTATTCTCTGATCCAATTAAATAACATGAATGGATATTGAGAAAACGAAATTATATACATAAGATGGACAGAATAACGAAAAGTATTTATATACAAAATATACAGTGACATATATACAACATCGCGAACACGCACTCGAATAAAGTTCACATGCCGGCTCGTGTTTTTATAAGCTTTATTTTTGACACGAAAGTGTTATCTACCCCGCTCAATCGGCCTTCTATAGTTTTTGTCAAAACATTAACTTTCCAAACAGCACTTAAGACAAATCACAAGTGAAGATAACTCACCGCGCAATGACAATTCACCATGTGTACACAATGCTATTGATATGCCCCGCAGTAATTCCATTACACTATCGCGCTGATAATTAACTCCGATTCCCGGGGCCTGCTTTTAATTAGTTTACCTCACTTGACGTCATGCGAGGTTTTGCGACGGAGATAGCCAACAACCGATGGTGGTATTATTTATTTATTTCTCGGCTTATTTATTACGCGATTTTTATGGGACTTGGATCATTGTGATCACAATAGGGGTGGCTTTCCGATTGAGTTTTGTTGTTTCATGAGGATAGTAATCCTTTAACTTAAATTATTTATATTTGCTGATTACATTCCATGTAGGTTTGATGTTTTCTATATATTTTGATATTCTGAATTTATGTGTATTTGCACAATGGACAGTTTCTTAATGGCTCCGATCCCAATGAGCACCTTCGCTCTGATTTGGGTGTCTTTATTTGTATATTATTTCTTTTCATTTTAGTCTATTTGACTGTAGTTTCTAATCACGGTTGCTTCACTCGATTTTGATTATCTTGTTTCTTCTTGTCGTGATATGGCTTTGTTGCTTTGTTTTTGATTATTTGATTTGGGATTTTACGTCGTTTCCGCCGCGATGTCATATCACGAATAATATGAGAAAACTTTTGAGCCTTTATAAGATCATCATGACAGTCGGTGGTTGACGCGATATGTTTTCCCTCAATGAACCTTCAAGTCTAAACCAAAAGACTCTGCTTTGTGACTGTCAAACTCATTCGCTTGCCTTCCACCATAAAATGGAACTTATGAATATCATATGCACACCTCTATCTTTGGGAGTATAATGTTTAAGTGACATTGACGATTGTTTGTGGAGTAGCTGGCTCAAATGGAACAGAAGCGTCTGCCATTTCAATTTCGTGTGATACAGGCTCTGTGAATTGACATGGGAACCGGCATCAACACACTTCCTTGTGGACACAACCGCCTATATATGTGCAATGCACAGCCGATGGTCAATGTCAAGCTAGATTCTTAGCATCGAGATAAGAAAGTTGTTTCTCAATTTTTATTTTTGTACTTCAAATTCAGTCCTAAATGTGTATGTGAACTTAATGTAAAGTAAAGTATGAGTGTACCCCGAGACAACATGATCACTCTTTTGGTTTGTATCAACTAGTTTGGAGAACACCGTGCACATATCATTCGATCATTTGTTTACTTTTGTTGTTCATTTTTGCTTGTTGAGTTGGCATATGACAGATAAATGGCCGACAACTAGCTCAGCCGCCGCTTCCGAAAACCCTTCTAATTATGGTCGGGCAACAGACAGGTACATTATTGAAGCGGTGACCCGTTTAGGCACTGCATATATCAGTTTCTTGTTGCATTTTTATAACTATACCGAAGGGAACAAACTACATTTAAAAAACTACATTCAAACATTTAAACCTCCAAGGCAAATTTAAATTAAATACAACATGGCACAACTAACATATATATACGCATGCTGTAAAACTGCAAAATAACGGGTGCCGCAAACAGGTAGCAATGTAATTTTAAAAAGTCAGCTCAACCACCAAATGTAAGTGCGATTTGGATCATGAGCTGGGCAATGGCAGCATGGCGTTCATTTGGTGCTTCGCGTGATAATATACGACCGTATTACCACTACAACACCTTGCACCCCATGGCACATCAGAGTTCGAAATTGGGAACACTTACAAGTTACCACTCACAGTGGGGCCGTGAACATATTCTACCTTACATAGTCACGCATGAGTTCTCAAACGTATTCTATATGTCTATTTTACATGTGAGTAATACTTTTTTGGAGCTCAAAGGAATTAAAGTGACCGCAGATAGCTAATCAAACGTCGCTATATAAATTAAAACATAACGTCCTTATTTAACTTAATCAGAGTTTAATGCGTCTCAAACTGTACAGGTACAAAATTGTTACTTAACTAAATCGTTTTAACATTCATACATCTAAAAATCCGTTTTCGCATCAGAATTAAATACATGTACAACTGGTGTATTTCGAATATATATAAACATATGTTCATACTGCCGACAATAATTACAAAAATATTGAATTAACTAACGTCGATGGTGGTACTTGTATATGTTTTCACAAACCAATAGGTTTTGATATTCCAGAGGTGTTTATATTCAACGAATGGTTATGGTTATGTGTGAGACATTTTGGTGTTAGGGAGGAGGTGAACCGAACATGAATTTAGTGCTCGTATAAATTCGCCTAGTTTGTGAAGTCATAGCGGGTCTCTGGTATTAAGATGGTATCTGTTTTAAGCTGTGTAATCTTGCCGACTTTGTTAGCGTTAGAGATAAGTTATGTCAATGTAAGATACATGCGAAATATTGACATTGTTTATACCCAAAATATGACAGTGAGCAGCAGCTAGGTTTTACAAAACACCAGATGCTTGAATATTTGTTTAACGTCGTTCGATGGAATATTTTAATTATTATTGGTGTTTGTGATATGGTTGAGAGCAATGCCATAGGGAAGAACAAATATTCGGAAGAGTACACTAGCAATGTGATTAATAAAATGTAGGACATCGGAAATTTATAAACTGGATTAACCCTTTTTATACTAGATGGATTATCCTATCAGTTATAAGAGTATACATTGGAATGGATATTATCCATCTGGACGGATGTTCAGGAAATATGAGCAGATGCCATACAGGCAGTCGAAAATATAACACTATTACAGACGGATTCATATTCTTTGTGGTGGAAATGTTAAGATAGTAAGTTCAACAAATGTTTAGTGAAATTATGATCTGAGTATTTCCTACGAAACTAGTCGTCAATGAGTATTTAGTAAAGACATTGTTTACCCTCCTTTCAAAGACTGTTTCAAACATTTTTAGACTCTAATTTTATAACATAATTGAGCTTACCGTTTGTTTTAATAAATTCACAGGAAACGGATGCAATATATCCCACCCGTCCAGTTGGCACGATTATATAACACCATGGTCATTCACCAAGCACTGGCCGAGCTTGGATATATAAAGAGTTCATATTGTAAGGGCACAGAGCCCACCTCAGGCAATTCAATATCTATTTGTATTACTCTGGTGGGTTCTTTATTGACATTGTGTGCCTATGTATACGGCGTGTTATTTCCTGGTGAGAGAAACCATTGTTTTCGTAGGACACTGGTTCAATACCTCCAATGAGGCTGTAAGTGACACAAAACATCCTTCAAATCTATGGACGGGTTTCAATTACCGTTTTCCGATGCTGCACACAATATTGCAGGAGCGTGATCGATCAAGATAGTTTACCTTGTCGTACTTGAATATTAAGTCTTTTTTATTGGCAAGCATATAATAAAACTGTTTATCGCCACTACAATTAACGAGTTTTGTGTAAATTTGAATATAGAAGTTGCAACGAAAATGCAGACAGAAATACGCACAAGGAAAATGTATATATGAGTCAGCACCAATACGCGTATATCGATATGAAGAGAAGTAACTTTTAAATCGCCATTTCAGAATGTAATACTGGGACCGAAAAGATGGCGACAGACGGAAACCATCTCAAAGGTAAAGAATTTGTAATTCATGATTATCTCATCGGTAAAAACAAATCGGTTAGAATGTCTAAATCTTCATCGCTGGTACATGTATGGCTTGGTAATCTCCCGAGATCCCCTGTGTCAGGTACTCAGAGATGAAGCTTCCATAATATAGACACCATAATGTCACAACCCTGTCGAGGAATATAGTTATATGGCTTCAATAATTCGTGCGGGTCGTGTAAGGTCCGAGTGTGATGATCTCATGTATTTATCGATTTAATCGTCGGAATGAACATAACCCATATAGCTTTGAATAATAGCAGCCTCTTTAAGTGTCCATAAGACCTTCATAGTGGGGTACATCAGTGTGTTAACCCTTCCTATACTGAATGGATTCTCCCAACCAGTTAAAAAGTCTACATCGGAATGGTCTATTATTGATTTGGAGGGTTGTTAATGTGATAACAACAAACAGATATATACATGTGCAGAAGGAGCGCTATTTATTGAGGGAAATATTTAGATAATAAGTTCAACAAACGACATATGGTCTGATGAACTTATTATCTGAACATGTCCTGTGGGATAACTACTTATACATGATGCTTTAGTATAGAAAAGGTTAAAACATAAAAGTCTGCAAAACCATAGTCACCAAGAAAAACATATATAGGAAAATAGAATATAATATAATAGAAAATAGAAAATGTAATGTAAAATAGAAAATGTTCTTATGTTCATTGGCAGTAATTCTTGGATAATGAAATTTCACATGCTGAAACAATATAGTTACGTATACATTAACTCTTTCAAACTGAAGCCCGCTAAAGCTGTCAGAGCGCAATTTTCGGGAATAATACAATTTTCCCAGAGATATACAAATGATTTTATTGGTTAGCGACTTGTATATACTTTCGGTGATATTCGGTATCAATACTAATTTATTGGTGTGCACGAATACCTAGCATGTACGGCATTAAGATAATTTCTGGGCCTAAATATAGTCAACACCTCTATGACATCAAGATTACTATTTTGGGGTTTCCTAAAAAGTGTTCATGCAATACTGCCGGCAGGTGTGGTTTTATGAGTCACATTTCGATTTTGATTTATGTTTATCACAAACACATAAAAACATTATTATTATTACGTTTATGAAATAAAGAAGATAATGTTGACCTTTCTGACGATGTTTTATTTGTGGTATCCATCTAATGTCTCCTATTTTCGACGTGTTACGAAAATCACCGCGCGGCACAACGGCGCGACTTTAATAATAGTTGCACGTGTATATCACAGGTATTAGGCACAAATCTTTTTTTTTTAATTTAATAAAAAATCTCGGAAAGGTATCTATCTCATTTTTGATAGAGGTCAGCATTTTTCTCTACAAAAGCAACATTTTATTTTTTATCGATCTGTAATTGCAGCACTATGTGACCAAATAATCATAGTTTTCAAAAAAGTTTGGTTCCCCGTCGTATTTGAGATTAGTGAACATAGAAAAACATTTAAAGTTGATAAATCAAATTTATTTGGTTGGTACCCGAAACGTCCATCCAATGAAAAAAAAAAATCAAACAATCCAACCCCTAAACCAACGAAATCTATACTCTAATCATCAAACTAAATAGCCCTATTGTCAAACAGACGTTGTTTCACGAAGGACAGCTAATTTGGGTGTGGTACTCAACATACATCGAGTTTAATAACGATTTTTGTCTTCTTTTTTTCAGTCAGTTTTACTGATTTCTTTTCGCTTTTGTGAGGATGATTTTTTACCTCCTATTTTCACTATCAGCCTTGATACATACCTTTATATATGTTTATTAATTTAAAAAAAAAAAATTGGCCAAATACCTGTGGTGCATATTATAAACATAACATCGACATTCATGACCATTCTGGGAATCCGACCAGGACGTTGGCAGTTGTTTTATTTGGAATGTTACTCACAATTCCTCAGCATACTGACAAGTAAATCCCTGTGGGTCTACAGTAGCTAAATGTGGGAGTATATGTCTGTTTCGGTGAAATATCGGCTTTTGGGTATACCAGCTATAGGTTAGTACTGGTCTGCTCTTACCCTTGATAAAGCAATTATGTTCAATGAACCGATCGGTAAAACATTTGAAACCATGCAGGGTGTCATCACAACCACGTGTATACACCACACTTGCGAATAATGACACATACATGCTTGTATTTGTGGAAAACATTGATATGCGAAGTTGATATCCCAGATACAGGTGATACATGTGACTATAGCTTATATTGGGGTTCAATGTCCCATCTCGGTTCTCACGTGTACATACCTAATGTATCATTTAAATGTGGCGCCCCCAACTGGTATATAACACAAATTTAGAGGCAATTGAAGGTCACCTGTTAACGATCATAAAACATGCAGTTTGCCATACATGACATCACTCTAAGGGTAGTGTTGCAGTAATACATCAGGGACACATAATGGTACTTAGGCAAGCTGATAATCCAGGGTTCTGTGACATCTATATCTGTATATTCAGGGCTGAAATAGTTAATCTTACAGCGGACGTCATTTGATCCGCTAATGACGCTAATCCGCTAACGATACCCGCGCGTGTTATTGCTAGGTATTCATTCGTTCTTTTAAGTCTGACAGCATTAGATCATGTAACAAGGCGATATACAAACTTTGTTGGCGAAACGCTTTGTCCTAGAGATGTATTTCTGTACTTGTCTGAATCTTTTTGCGTTGGTCTTGGGTGTTAATTCGGGGGATCCATAAAGAAGCTTATGCGTTGCCAGGCTGCAGCTATCATTTAATGACTGGAGAAGTGAGTTTCTTTCAGATGTATATATATCGCAAATCATTAGGTAATGGTTGTTGTCCTCTATTTGTCCGCATAAACACTATGGGTGATCGGCGATGAAATGTGTGTATTTGTGATAATTTAAATCACAGCAGTTGAGTCTGAGGCGGTGTGGTTAATTTGTGTATTTCTGGTAATAGCTTCATAGTAATGTCGGGGTACTTCTTCTCTAGTACAGTTTAAGGACTTTGTGAATGATGCAAGGGACTTGTTGCGTTCGGGTCGAGATTATTCCCGAGGTCTATTGTTGAGGGGATTACAGATTTTTTGAAGGAAGTGTAATCGAACCTCGGGGCTCTGTCGGGTGTTAACATTTGTTATTTCAACGTTTGTTGGGGTATTAGATTGTGCAGATAAGGAGGGGCTCGGACATCATTTTGTCAGATACGGAGCTTGAAACGTTTCTGCCGTACGCCGAAGAGTTCCCATCCGGTTTCCGCGAGGAGAGATTTGTTACTGGCAGATCGGGTTGCACCTGTTACTATACGTGCTGCTTCATATTGTGCTTTTTCTATGTCATCGCTTTCTTCTTTGGTGCAACCATCCCAGACAACACAAGCCTATTCTAATACAGTGCGCACCAGGGTAAAGTAGCATCTTTCTAGCTCTATCCAACGAGAAACGATGTTTTCTGATGAGAGCTATTCTTTTCCACGCTGAACTTAATAAATTCTCTATGTGTGGTGATGTGTATGAAGTTTTACGTCCGTGATGGGTTCATTATTCATATAAAAGGTTGGGTGGTCGATTAGATTTCTCTTCCTAGTGCAAGGTCTTAGTTCGATCAGGTCTTAAATGTATATATTACAAACGCTCAGAGCATTGAATACTGTTATGTAATGCGGATTTTCAAAGGACAGCTTTGATTTTCATTCGCCATCAGCTACATGTATGTTTGCGGATGAACTGACGTGGTAAGTCCTTATTAGAGAGTTTTCAATAATAAACATAAGAACAAAGTTTATATATATCCCCATATTCTTTTTACAAACCTTTATTTTTTTGCACATGTATTCCCTACAAAGGCTTTGTGTCCCTTTAAAGACATATTAGTACCCAGTTAGTTAATACCCAGGCGCTATGTCAAATGGGGGACTGTAGCATTCTACTAACGTCGCCAAAAATCACAAAGAGCTCGACCATACTACTCAATAGAAAACATCGTCTGAACTACGCTCAACTGTAAATATTCACATCTTGGGATTCGGTAATCGGCGGTAATCTAACGCAAAATAATTTCGTCATCGGGAGTCATTGCATTTATTTCTACATGTAATAATATAAGATTGAAGGTGTCTTGTCAATTTCGATTAAGATTCTTAAAAATATCTACTTTGAGCAAGAATCTCCATCTCTATTTGATCACCCTACCGGAGTGTTTAACATCACTTTAAACCACAGGCGCATATAGTCAAGTTATATACGGTGTTTAAATCTATATACAAATATTTCAAATTCGATTTTAATTTCGAAGTCTGAGTTTCAATAACCGCTTCTCCTTGAACTTAAAACTGCTCAGACTATAGACTTATATTTCTTTAAAATGCCCCAGTATTTTTATTTATGGCGAACTCCGTTTTAAACGGTCGTGTTTGACAACCATAAAACTACTTTGTCTACCACTGAGGAGTTCTACAGTCGGAGAAATGTTTGAAGAGAACGTCAAGTGGTAACCATTCAATTATTTGACGCCAAACGATATGTTGGTTAGTCAACTGCTAAGCACTTTACCTATTGTAGAGTCATATTTAAATTCTCATTAACTAACCTATTGAGTTGAAATTAATGCGTTCCTTTTACCAACTAATTCCTCCTCAAGCGCATCAAGAGCCAATTACCTGGAATGCCACCATATACGGACTAAAAGTTTGTATATGTGTTATGCATGTTACACATTAATTTGTGCCTTTTGCAATAAAGCAATCAATCAAGGACACATCAAATGGCAAGAAACATATTTTAGTAGAAAGTTGCCCTACTTTTGCTTTCGCATTTGTAGATAATATTCATTAAAGTGATGTGAAACACTCAAAGTAGTTATTTTTTACAAATAGTATATCCAAATTGACAATACACGCCGCCATTCTTATCTATCAATTAAATGCAATGAGTCTCGATGAAGAAATCATTCTTGTTAGTTTTTCTCCGATAGTTTGTCCCAAAATCGAGATATAAATATTTACAATTGAGTGCATTTCAGATGATGTTTCTATGGATGGAGTGGTATGATCGATTTGCTTGAGATTTGCGACGATGTTAGTAGAATGCTACATTCCTCCAGTGGGAATGGCGCCTGTTACGTCCATAATATGTCTTTAAAATATTGATCGCCGATTGCCTCGCTTTCATATAGGTTTTGCAGAGTTATCTTTCATGTGAACGTTAAATTTACGAGATAAGCATCTACATTTCGCGACCTCATAGAAATATATATACTTAAGATGATTTATTGCATGGAAGCATATTGCCCATTCAACTTAAAGTGCCTCGTTCGTGCTGGGTACAGATGGAAAACGCGCAGTTTGTTACACCATTATTATATATACGAAAATTATATATACAGAAAAATTATTATTTATAATTCTTATTTTCGTTTTAAAAAATTAATCTAGTAACGACGTTCCGTATGTTGAAACCATCCTTTGTGATAACACTTTGCATAAATTGTCTGGCAAATACTATATATAATGAATAAAACTTTGATACATGAGACGCAAATGCCATATTTTGTTGATATACGCTAATAAGTGGCACTCAGACATGACGATATTTACCGTTTGATCGGCGGAATTCGGTAACTTTCTATTCACGTATACGGGTGTAACAATATATGCATATCGAAATCCTAATGAAGTTTTTTGTTATCAAAAGAGAGATCACTGTCGCCAAACTGTATCGCGGAATAGAACATTGAAATATGACAGGGGGGGGGGGCAAGTTTATTTTTTATATGTTAATTACAAGCCGATACTCGCTATTCAGTGTGATACGGTGCACATGCATATATGGGTATACACCCGCGGGCGCGACTTAGATATGTAACGTACGGGAAAATTACCATGGCATAATTTGTTTTTACAAACTAACAAGAGCATCGCTAGGGACATGGCAAAATACGCCCGTGGTAATTTCAACAAAGGACCAAAACGAGTAAGCCATGTGACACATTTAAAAACAAAACATAACTATAACTAAAGCTACCGTCCGGAAACCAAAATAATTGTCAAATTATAAGTAAAAAAGTGACCACCGGAAACCAAAATAATTGGCAAATTCTAAGTCGACAAGAACCACAACTCTGGCCACAAATATTGGCGGACAGAATCCAAATTCGAACATGGCCTGTATGTTAATGTGGCTAATCCCCTATTTACTAAAGTTATCATCCGCAATAGTAAAAAGCGTGTTTCCCAGTGTTTCAGATTACATTTCTACCATCTGTTCTATTCTATTTCTGGTGTCTATATTTGTGCCATGTATGTTTATTTCGTGTCATGTCTGTTTGCATTTCGTCTTCATCACTGTTAAATGTTTCAATGGTGTAATGTTTACGCCTGTACCGGGAGGCTGCTAAATGCAGTGTCTAAACGAGTCACCGATTCAGCTTTGGCCCGACCATAAGTTGAAGGTTAGTCCGGGGCGGCTGCTGGGTTAGTTGTCGATTATTTGCTTTTCATATGGCAACTCATAACAAACAAAAACGTAAGAATGACCACCCGCCAAGTTCACTGATGCTGAGGTCAATACTCAGTACTCGGTTCTTGGTTTTGATCCAAATGTCAAGAGACCTGTATTTGTGATTGATAAAACACTCCAAAGCATAGTCGGACAATTAAAATCGTTCAAACCGATCAGGACTGGGCCACTCAGTGGCTCTCTCTGGTCGAATATTCAAGACGCTCTTGTGCAATTAACATCTATTGCACAAACGCCAGTGTTGGATACTCCACACACGATAATGAACAGTAGCAGAGAAGTGTTGAGAACTCGAGATATATCTGATTCTCCTGAGTCAGATATATTGGTTGAGATAGCACAATGGGCAGTTATATATATACAGAAGTCCGTAGATTTACGAAGACAGTTGATGGTCACATAGTTCATTTGTACAGTTATCTTCTGACCTTCAATCGGTGCGAACATCCACCGACATTGAAGGTCGGGTATATGAAGATGGTTTAAGTACATAAATACATATGTTCCAACCCCATTGCGATGTTTTATATGTCAGCGTTATGGCCATGAACATTGTAAAAGTAAAGAAACAATATGTGCACGATGTTCTATTTCTGGTCATGATAATAAGGAGTGTGCGAAATTAAGAAATGTTCAAACTGTCAAGGTTCACATGATGCAATGGATCGTTAATGTCCCATTTGGGTCTATGAATTCAAGAGACAACGAATTAAAGATGAGGAGCATCTGTTATATATAGATGCTAAGAAAATAGTTGGTCCTCGACCATCTATTCCACATGTCACATACTCAGCAGTCGTGTCAACCAAAATTGTGTTGATGCAGCACTCAGACACAGAGTCAAACCAAACTCGTCAGTATATAACTACATGTAGCAACACAAGTTGGGGATCGAGGAGTCTGATATTCCTGTTCTGGAACCTGTAGCGTAGGCTATGGATATAGCGTCTGTCGTTGAGACATTTCCTCTGAAACAATCTATGCAACTTGATCCTATTGTTCCAAAAGAAAAATCGCTTGTTGCTTCGAAAAAAAGATCGCCGAAGTTATTCAAACGTTTCTACTCTCAGAAAGAGAGGTACATCTTTGAGCTTTCAAAATTTGACCGTATGATTGATGAGCAACGGTTAACTCTCAACGACAAGAAACAGTATTTGTTGTTCAATGCTGTCGGTTGGGGACGGGTGACATTCTGTCTGACCCACCCGACAATCAGCTTGACGCATTGATAAAGGTTCATGTGCGATTCATCAAATATTATAAATACCTTATCACTGCCAAATCTGATTTTAAAAGCCCCTTTATATATTTCGATGTGGATCTTTGGTAACTTCCTGTCCTTTAGTTGCTATTTATTATCTACGTACTACGTTTATACGTTTTTAGTATGATTGCACAATATTCAGTTCTTGAATTTATATTCATGACTCCAAGTGGAAACATTCCTCTTGGGTGTTTTATTTGTAAATAGCTCATCATTGTATTGCTTTAATCTAATCAACTGTCTGATTTATCTACAAAGTTGCTTCGCTGCGAGCTTTTTGAATACATGATTCTGTTCTTGGTCGTGATATGGCCTAGCGGCTAAAACGACGTTAAATCCTCAAGCAATCAACATGTGAAACGTTATACGTTGAAGATTTCTAAATCATCACTATAACGTCCATTTGACTCTTATCGCATTTGATCCAGATATCAGCATTTAAGTCAACCTAACACGCATCTAATTACTACGACACATTTAGTATATTATTATTAAACAAACAATTACAACCTATATTGGGTTTGACTTTTCCAGCCGAAGTATGGAATTTCCAACTGCTGAAAACCGTGACAAAAGTTGGGGGCGTGTGGTGAGACAAGTACCCCCCCCCCCCCCATTACCCATCTGCCCCCAACTGATAAAAACGCTCAACTGTTAGAAATATTCCAATTGAATCAACAGCAGTTGGAACGTCCAAACGCTAAATACGTCATTGTTTGTTGCCACATAGTTTACTTGTCTGTATGATGTTCACTGTATAATTGGTTTTCCAAAGGGGAAGGGGCCATGCAAATTCTAGTGTTTCCAAAACTAACGATGCTCTCTCCGATATGACACCGTGAAAACTACCACATGTGCGTGTTCTAGATCAGAAAAATAATTACATCGACCCATGAACCCATTGGTAATGGGCTTTGGCGACCAGATGCCGACTTTGAACAGCGGTTTATTTTAACATGTTTTGAATTTTTATAGCCAAGATTGTAACTTTCTCGGGCCGATTGGGTGTATAAATATGTTGTAAGCACGGCGTCCGATTTATAAGAGAAATAAACACCACACATTCGCTCATAAATCGGACGCCGTACTTAGATACTCTCCGCCAGTCGCTCTCCGATGAGAACTCCATCTGTATATCAATTGAAATACTAGTCATGGTATAAATAAACATGACAGGCGTGGGGGTACTATAGCTAAAATGTATAGTGTGAATCATCTTTACATGTATGTACCTGTTCTCGAACAACAGATATCCTCGTCCGTATCCAATGGCCTTCAAATAGCTGACCACTTTCTATCAGAAGATTAACCGATAATTCCACGTAAACGCCATGTTCTCCAAGTCAACGGAAAAGTAATGGTAATCGCTTAATTGTTTTGTTTATTTTATAGCATAAATTGGAAAGGAATTCAAGCAATAATATACCAGCCTTTTCAATGGATCCGACAGGCCACTATTAATCCCCGTTATATATCGTTTAATTACCCCTGAATTAACGCCGAATTTATCGGCAGAAGTGAGAGTGTTATTCTTCTTCGCTGTTTGACTTTAAAGAAAAGTATAATCGAGTTCGAAAGGTGTTGTCGTGAAGTAATATTTCGGTCGCTTTCATTCATCGTACCCAGTTGTCCTTTCTGAGCGTTTTGCTATCCAGTGAGGTCATCCCAGCATGGTTCGACCGGTACTATGACACTGCAAAAATACTTGAGGGTCATAACAGTATATAAAACATAACCTCACCCCACTGTTAGCTGAACTCGGTAGACTCACGAAGATTAACATTGAGAGTACGTTCGTCCTTAACTATGTTAACCAGTTATATACTAAATACTCATTGATGAGGAAATGTTCAGATAATAAGTTCAACAAACGATCATACTTTTGTTGAACATATTATCTGAACATTTCCCACAAATATATATGACATATATGAATCCGTCAGTACTTGTACTATCTTTATGTGTGACTGTCGTCTGTTAATTAATCCTGCACGCCCCTCCAAATTAATAATATACATTTACAACTGATTGGGAGAATCTATTTAGTATAGAAAGGGCTAATCAACCTGCGTCATCATCACCATTTACGTACATTATAAGACGTACATAATTATTTGAATACAATATGCGTATACAGTTTTTGTCCCCACATTTGATTGTAACTAGCAATCTGATTGGCTACAACGCCACGTTCAACTCACCATGTCCCCCGTCGCCCTTGACAGTGGGGTATATGAGAACGTGCGTCAAACATCGGGGGTATATGAGCACGTGAAACATCGGGGGTATATGAATGACCCTTGAACTGGCAGTTTCCACCAATCGTGACGTTGCTCTCGCACGCCGAATTTGACGTCACCTGACGCCGGATCCTTAGGTCGGCTAATGATGTATTCTTATTGGTGTGAATTAATCGGATGACCTATGAAAAACACACTTGAATTATTTAGACATGGTTATTGTTATGGGGACAAAATCGTTTACTCCGGAAACATCGTGGGGTACATGGAGATTTAATACCTGGATGTCTTTTTTTGAACCCCTCGGCTCCGCATCGGGGTTCAAAATCGACATCCAGGTATTAAATCTCCATTTACCCCCGATGTTGTCGAAGATAACTAATAATATCCTTACCGGCGTCACTCATCGTAGTCATTATTCCCTCTTATGGTGTATATTGGCAAGCATATATGACCCTGTCGTATGGGGTGGTGGACTATTAAATGTGATTCACAACGTACTCGGTATTTGCGTATTTGAACGATGTAACGAAGTTCGACAATTTTGGCCTGATTATTATTGTGCATGTTATTTCATGCACAATTCAGATATGTAATTTAATGATGATGCTTTGGTACACAACACAAACAAGAAATGTCACTCGAAAGTGACTATGCCCCCGTAATGAGAAACTTGTGATCGAATTTATATATTTTGCGCGACACACCATCACCATCAGGTTAACCATCACGCATTGTCTCGTTGAAATCGTGTTTTGTACATTGAGTATTGGAATGGACATGAAGGGTAGTGCCTGGACACTTAATCGAGTGAATGACCTTGTCCCGTGACCCTTACCTTAAACAATTCGAAAACAACATTTGTGGGCGAAAGATCGTCTCCTCATTAGGAACAACAATGCCAAATTTCAGCATAACCCAATAAAGCATCGCGATGTTATGGAGCGGACACGAACGAATGGTGCAAGAAAATATGACTGGTGTAGATTAAGTATAAGTTTGAAGCCACCCTGTGACCTTGACCTTTTACAAACCACAATGCACATTAATCGCGACACAATGTCACCCTAAGGTTAACCATCACGCCTTGTTTCGTTGAAACCATGTGATGTACATAAAAGTTCTGGAGCGGACACACAGGGTAGTATCTGGTGCCTTAATCGAGAGAACGACATTGTTGCGCAATTGTGCACGACACATCGTATCCTCATTAGGAACAACTATGGCAAGTTTCAACATAATCCTATAAAGCATTTAGATATTATGGAGCGGACAAGAACAATCTTGCGGACAGACAGGACGGGCAGACGTCCAGAGACAAACACTATATACCCCAGAATATCTTTTTCGGTAGCATAAAACATAGGTATTATTTTACTTTAGTGAAAAGAGAAATAGTAATTCAACCTATTTGGGAACCCGCGGAATCGCTAAGTATGAACAGTCAATTGTGGGTATTTAATTCGAGTGCGCATGCTCAGTCTTAGCGTCTTCTTTTTGAGAAATCAATCAATAGAGTGAAAGAACTAATATTTTTTATATATATATGCCTAATAGTATTATCTTAATGGCGTTACCATTTCTGGCCATGGTTTTCTTGTATGTTATGTTATAGAAACTTGCATCGAGTCTCATATTGAAATACATTAAGCTTTTCAGCTTCTACAACAAAGTCAGAAGCTAATGCCACGTGTTTACAACACTATTGGTGAAGAAGTTTCTTCGTAATTCCGAGCGACAAAACTTTGTACATTTATATGAATGTCCCACGGTACAGTCGTCTTGTTCTCGATCGAACGGTTCATCGCACGACGTTATAAAGATCGTGAAACAGTTTGTATATGGCTCCCGCATGTCCCACCTGACACATCGATATTTCATGAACATTAATCCTGCAGCAACCATGTGTGTTTTGTAATCTGAGTATTTTCGTTCCGGTATAAATTTTATCGCTTTAACCATCATTGGCTTCGAATATTTGTACTAAATGTGTGTCAAATCGGACGAGGCATCTTTAACCCATTCTACGCTGAATGGCTTCTCCCATTCAATTATACAAAGTATGGTATAGTATTCATTTGGATGAATGTTCAGGTCGTCAGACAGACGAATAGATAATATAAGTGCAGAACAGATTCATTATAGGGTTGTTATTGTGGAGATATTTGTCACAAATCTTCGAAAAAGGGGGTGCGTTTCTGAAAACAGATCGGAATTATTTTTTTTAATACAATGTGGGTGGTGGGTGCCAAGGTGGGTCAAAATGAAAAAAGCGCCTGTGTCCGAACTTTTTCCCACCACCCCCATCTGCAGAAGGGAAATATTCAGATAATAAGTTCAACAACGTGTGCTCTAAATGTAATAGTTCACATCCAGGCTGATCCAGCGCTAGTCGAGTACGTCACGTTAACACATTTCATTGAATCTGGACGAAGGTTTGAGCACGACCTAAAAGATTCAAAATGACAATTTAGAAAAACATTTATCCAGTTCGATCAGCAAAGATGAGAATTCTGTATATGATTAGATTTACAATATATATATATATATATATATATATATATATATATGTTAAACTAACTCCTTGGAGATCCTATAAAAATAAAATTATAACGAAACGAGCGGCCTTTTTGTTGAACTTATTATCTTAACATTTCACAAGGGAACTACTCGTCATGGGGTATTTAGAAGTTGTTAAGACAAAAAGCAATTCGGATATATTCTGTGTGGGACTTTGCAGTTTCTCCCCCAACAAACTTCGATGTACACCAAAGCATCGATCAGCAAATAACAGTATATTGCGTTCAGTAACTATATTTAATATTCCTGTATTGCTATTCGCCATTTCGGGTGACGCCTAATGTGTTACAAATAAAATATCTTACATGCACACCACGTGTAATTTATCAGCGGTTTCAACATTCAACACCGAAATAAACAAATGTGCTTTATTGAACGATGACATCTCGTACAGTGCACAACTCTGGAATGAGGTCTATATCCAATTTATCTCAATTTCAAGAAACAGTTCATGAACAAAAATTACACTGAACTGGCCGTCGGCCTGTAGTCACACTTACCTCCAAATGATACTATCCTATTCATATAAATGATTCACAATAGAGCACGATTCACACGTTAATCTTCCAACAATTACGGCTATATATACCAATGAAAGTCATCGGGCAGTAATGAGTATTGGGTTAAGCGGTAAAACGGCAGGCGCTACGAACTGTTACCAAACTCTTCACAATTTTGATCGTGATTATTTAACTTCGAGGTGGCTAGAAGCACAGTGATTTATGTAATTACTAATGCCCACCTTGGTACTTCAATGCGCTGAAAGTCAAACAAACATAATAGGACCCATTTAACTATACCAATGATTTATCGCCCTGTGGTGATTATTTCACTTTCATGTTCCTTACACTATAAGGTGAGTGGGGATTATCAAGGTGTTTGACTTATCTGCATTGCCAGATTGTCAAATACGGATCAGTTACCATGTCGTGCTAACTCTAGGACTTCAACTTTACGCAATGTGGGAGTCAATCTCGTTATCATTCACCCATTGTAGACGGTAACATTTGACTCGGTATCAATTAATCATGGTCATGAGTATATGTGTACTACAGACTAGAAATTAATCCTGTTTATGAAGTGCATTACTTCTGCTTGAGTCAATTGACACATTATGCACAATGAATTACCACTGATAAGAATTTGGAATAGCTTATATCGTAAGTTCAAAAACTGATTTCTCAGAATTCACTACTAAAAGTTCGTTCGTGAGAAAATAGTGCCGTTCAAACTGCGACTCCAGTAAGGTGATGTAGTTATGTGTGTCGAGATTATTCTGTACTTAATTGTGTTGTTATCCGGTCATAAACATTGGTAAGCTCGATGATTGTACACAAAACAGTCGTGCGCATGCTCGTCTTCTCGAAACCGTAATCGTAACTACAGATACATGGCAAAATGACAACTGATAAAAAGAACACAAATTTTAGCGACGCACACATGTAGTCACCATACCCACGTGCAAATAGGTTCATATTGGACCTACATATTCACATAGGTTCCTATTTGATTCTAAAATAATCCCATAATGAAATCTAGTGAGCTTATACCTGTTATTTGGTTGAATCGCGCGGGTCGCAATGAAAGCAAATTATAACGAGCGTGAATCTGGTATGTCGTATCGACGAAAAAAGGTAGATTAAATAATGCCAATAGATATTGACTTATTTCGTATGGAAATAGTCCCATATTTGACTGTTTTAAAAACCGCGTTTTAGGTCCATATAAAGCGTAAATTGAGGTTAAATAATACGAATACGGGCTTATTTCGTTCATAAAATTAAGCCCGGAGTGTGCTTATTTTCACGAGAACAGGTCCAAAAATTTGTTTTTTCAGAATTCACTACTACGAGTTCGTATTTTGATAATATAATGCCGTTCCAACTTTTTGCGACTCCAGTGAGGTGATATAGATATGTGTGCCGTGATTATTCTGTACTTAACGGTGTTGTTATACGGTCATACGTAGTCCGACATATCCTCGTACAAATAGGTTCATAATGGACATAAATATTCACATAGTCTATGATAGGTTCATATTGATTACATTCGAAATCGGCTGTCGTGATTCAAATTGTATCGAATAATTGCATTCTCATTACTCCAATGGACGACACTGTTTTTCCGCGAAGATATATTATGATATACCAATGTACCAATATGCCAAAAATAACATTGTTAACTGATCTATAATATACACCACCGAAGCATTGTAAGACTTATGTAACTGATCTAGAAAACAATCATATATGTCAAACTTGTGAATACATTTGCTTTCTGGCTTCAATATTGCTTCAGGTACTGTTGTATTATAGTAATTCGATGAGATTCGGAACTATTTGGCTGATTCGATTCGATTCGAAATGTAAAAACCTGATTCGCATGGCCATTTATACCTGTTATTCATTTTTTTTGCCGCGGTCCACAGTGAAAACACATTATAAAGATCGTGCATCTGGGAAGTCGTATCGATGAAAAGGGTATATTAAATAAGGTCAATATGGGCTTATATCGCACATGGAAATAGTCTCATATTCAACTGTTTTAAAACCCGCGTTTTAGGGCCAAAAAGAGCGTATATTGATGTAAACTATTGTCATCAAATGCTCATCAAAATAAGCCCGTTGTGCAGCAGCGTCATGTGTTATTTTCACGAGAACAGGCTGAAGTAGTACCCTATTCGTAATTCTGTTCAGTAGTAGTTCATTGTGCGAAAGGTTTCCATCGCTGTCCGTTGATACACATTTGTTCCAAATTAACAGCAACTACATAATTATATTCATATGTAAACAGTATATACACGATCTCGTGTACGGGGGTCGGAATTTGACCACCTATCATCTCTGAATTTGGCCACCTATTATCTCTGAATTTGCCCACTAACTATCTCCGAGTTGGACCACCTATCATCTCTGACTTTGCCCACCTATCATCTCTGAATTTGACCACTTATCATCCCTGAGTTGCCCACCTATCTCATCTGACTTTGCCCACCTCACGACTTTTCAGGTGTACGCTCTTTCACATGTGTTTCACTGTGGCCCGCGCCATAAAACGAAATTATAACGGGTATGAGTCCATTATCTGGTTATTTCAGAATGAAATAATGATATTATGTACCCATTTCACAGTATAGGTCGATTATATGCGTATTTGCGCCAGGATATGTTGACCTATCATCTCTGAATTAGCCACCTATCATCTCTGAATTGCCCACCTATCATCTTTGCATCTCTGAATTACCCGCAATTAATACGACCAGAACATTTATCAGCGAACTCTTACTCGATATATGCCATGGTATATAGGTCAGCGAAATTTATAGACAAATCAGTTCATTGCGTACCGTGACTTTAAGTAAAAACACAATATATTCTCGTATTATAGAGTTGCGCCTCCTCGCACGTTCTCTTCTCCAGTTCGATGTGATCTCGGCTGTTGATGCGATCCGGGAATATAAGTGCTATGTGTATTTGCTGGATGGACTATCCTAAGTCGATATCCTGATCTCCACCGAGACCTACGTGCATATACTGGCAGAAATTGTATGAAATTTCCACCAAAGGATTTCCCTGGAAGTATATCACCGACAAACTTTTCCGTGCCAAACGACACAAAAAATTGTTCACAGAAAGCGTGTCAACTGACAGACACTGTGCCATGTATTTGCAAACGTGTCATGCGACACACATAACGTGTCGTCCAGTCGTGTCATCTGACATACTAAACGCGTCAGAGTTCGCCGATAGAAAGCGTGTCAAGTGACACGTTTTGGGGCGGCACAGATCCATGTCATCTGACTCATTTGGTGTGTCGAAGAATGAATGGGGAACCCAACTGTTTGGGGTAGCGGAGCGAGGGTAGAGGTTAGTTGGATGGGGGTGGGTACCCAGAACGTTCCGTCGATGGTTATCAGTACAAGGAGATATGTTTCAAAAATAACTTCTTTATATAAAACAAGAGGTGTGCACTCGAGTGCTAGCATACCCCCACCGTGGCAAATTCAACCCGCATTATCTGTAAACCCAACAAAAAAGATTTTTAACTTTAAAGAAAAATTCGGACTAATTATATCGATATGGTGTCACAAGAAGCTTGTACAGAAAAACATATTCAAATTGGTTCATATTTGTTAAAGTTATTAAGTCGGACAGAATTTTCGAAGTCAAAATAAGTCGAAAACGAAGTGTAATATTACGAAAAACAGTCTGAGCCAATCCCTAGCCACAGCATGTAGAGAGGGTATTGTGAGAAGCATGTATACCAAAAATTATTGAAATCGGTTCATATTTGTTAAAGTTATTAAGTCGGACAGAATTTTATAAGTCAAAATAACTTTAAAAAAAAAGTCGGACCGAACCGCAATTAGCATCATGCGGAGAGGCAGTCCTAGGGAGATTGCATACAAAAACTAATTGAAATCGGTTCATAGTTGTTCGAGTTATGAGGTCGGACGGACGGACGGACGGACGGACACACGGAGGGAGAAAGCGTGACGGGCGGACGGACGGACGCAGTCAATCCAGTATACCCCCATTTTCTTCGAAAGTGGGGGTAAAATAAGAACAATCAATTTAAAATATAATAGCATGGGGATATATATATTTAGGCACTGTAATTCATATGGATAATTAGAGAGTAATCACTTGATTGAACTGTTGACGTGAAATAATGCATTGCGCTCGAGTGAACTGAAATATTTCACTTCACCGGTTCAATCAAGTGATTATTCTGTTTAATATATTCCACAATAATGAAATTATCGTTTATAATCACTCGAGAAATCAAGGTAAATCACACATAGGAATGTAATGAATCCTAATAAATGGTAGCAAAGTATGCGGTAAATGTTGCTCCCTCTTAAACCTTATAAACTGAATGGATTGTCCCATTCAATTATAATTATATACATTGGAATGTGTTATTCTTCATATGTAAGTAAGTTCGGAATTCTTCATATATAAGGAAGTTCGGACAATGTGAGTACGCCACAGATGAAACATCCTCAATATTTATACATGAATTCCCAACCTTTATATGTAGGGATGATCAGATAATAAGTGTACATAACAGCTTCGGGTGGTTTGTTGAACGCATTATATAAACATTCCTACAAATGAAGAAATGTGTAACCAGTAACTACTCGTCAGTGATTATCAAATTATCAAAGAGTTGAGGGAATTTTAGTATAATTGAATTGGGAATACACCTTTTAAATTCTCTGAATGATTTTCAGTAACCAATATGAACTGGAAGATGCTCCGTTAGCATATTTAAGTAGAAAATCCAAGATGATTTAATCAAAGAGAGAAGTTAAAAGAGGCAGGTCAGAACAATATCCGGTTAGATGGCCACACAATGAACAAGTATGAATATAAATGTGAATATCACAGATGAAAACACATAAAAGGAAAGCAGAGCTTCAGAAATGTGTGAATGAATCTGTTAAAGGCCCACCTAATTTTCGTATCTCCAGATCACATTATATAGACCAATACAGAATTTCTTAAAGGGATAGTGTACACTAAATCCGGCCATTTATTGGACCATCTCCTTTTATACTCAGCAGAATATATGCAACACATGAATTAATTTTAGCCATGGAAGAGTGCAAAATATGCTCATGTGCTCTGCGAACGATGCAAACAACATGGTAATTATAATGAAAATGATTTTATGACTCCAGCCATTTATTCATTTTCATTATAATTACCATGTTGTTTGCATCATTCATAGAGAACTTGAGTGTATTTTTGCACTAATACATGGCTCAAATTCATTAATTTGTTGCATATATTCTGCGAATACAAAAGGAGATGGTCCCATAAATGGCCGGATTTAGTGTACAGTATCCCTTTAAGATGTGGTAATTTAAGTTTTAACTCTGCCTTGATGCCGAAGCATTATTTTAATTTGTCGTGTTTTTTCTTTGACTTGTCCTATGTTTCCATCTCAGGTGGATGCATCAATCAATATTTGTAACACTACATATAACATTATGGAGAAGTCATTACTCGTAACCATCTCTTTCCGATGTTGTATTCATGTCTTCTGCACTGTGTTCGTTAACAAATATATTGTGTTGCATAGGGATGTCACTCCAGTTATTCGTTGGCAATCCCATCAAAATAAGAGATGCATAACGACTGTATCCTTTGGGAAAGACTATTAATCCCATCAAACAGCTCAGCTACACAAAAGTTACTGCCCTTGGGAAAATGTGTCAGCTAACAAATGTATGCGCCGATGCGTACGCTACATGTACTTAGTTCTGCAGCGGATATTGCACATTTTCCAACAGAATAGCTGATTCAGTCAGGGGCGGAAATATGGACACGATCGATTATGAACTATACATCATCGTGTTCATTGTGCAAATGATTGCTTATTCCAATCCATAACGCGGACATCATCTAATAACTGTAGACATTCCCGAGCGAATAGGATGCAAATAGTGGTTGTGATGTCTGTGTATGCTGTATAAATTCCGGCTAGGTCAGCATCCGCTGGGAATCACATCATTATGTTACTCGCTCATACAGAATTCCGACCGTTGTTACTAATTTTTATGTTCGGCCATAAATATTCTCCAAGGAAGTGGGATGATATTACATTTGTTCCACCAATGCTTTCCGCTTCTGGGGAAAACAAATCTATACCGAATTTCATTGGGCTCCAGTGTCCCGTGGTTGAGATATGTTAATACAAAAATGGGAACAAACCCGTTTGGGCTCTCTATGTAAACCTCTTATGTGATGAACCTGCATCTTAAAAGTTCATTCAGACTCAATAACCCATTAATTAAATATCTGAGCGGAAGGACGTCTTGTCAGAATTGACACATATGCATAACACCACCATCTTTACGTTTTCGATACCAGAACATTATTATATTGGACCCATGGACCCATTAACATGATGTTTTGCTGCCCAGATCAGTTGGCCATACTAGTATATCGACTACCAAATGAGGAAGTTTAACACGCATTTGAATGTTTTGTCAGGCGGATAAGAATTCCAATGATCAACTCTGATAAAGAGCGTCATTGCTTTTGTTTCCCAGAGGCGATAGATAATACGTATATGTTATAACCCGCTTGGGTATATGTACAACACACAGACCAAGGCGGGATATAACATATTTATAAATGTATTCGACCCCGAGGAACATGTTATCATTGAATATGTCAATTACGTATCAGATCAATCACTTGTGAGAAGAGTTATTTAGCACCGACATATTTTGATATACTCGGCCGTGAGTGCTCAATATGATAGAAACTCATTGCATTGACCTAATGAAATTGCCACTTTTATACTAGAAAAATAATGCTTCAATCTGTTCACAACATAATTTCTTTGTTTGATTACTGGTCATACACGACTATTTCGAATGATTTTTTAACTGCCGATTTTTCTCTTGTGGTTGTGGGTCTGTGTATGCTGTATATATTCCGGCTAGGTCAGCATCCGCTGAGAATCACATCATTATGTTACTCGCTCATACAGAATTCCGACCGTTGTTACTAATTTGTATGTTCGGCCATAAATATTCTCTAAGGAAGTGGGATGATATTACATTTGTTCCACCAATGCTTTCCGCTTCTGGGAAAAACAAATCTATACCGAAATTCATTGGGCTCCAGTGTCCCGTGGTTGAGATATGTGAATACTGACAAAAATGGGAACACACCCGTTTGGGCTCTCTATGTAAACCTCTTATGCGATGAACCTGCATCTTAAAAGTTCATTCAGACTCAATAACCCATGAATTAAATATCTGAGCGGAAGGACGTCTCGTCAGAATTGACATCTGTGCATAACACCACCATCTTTACGTTTTCGATACCAGAACATTATTATATTGGACCCATGGACACATTAACATGATGTTTTGCTGGCCAGATCAGTTGGCCATACTAGTATATCGACTACCAAATGAGGAAGTTTTAACACGCCTTTGAATGTTTTGTCAGGCGGATAAGAATTCTAATGATCATCTCTGATAAAGAGCGTCCATGCTTTTGTTTCCCAGAGGCGATAGATAATACGTATGTGTTATAACCCGTTTGGGTATATGTACAACATACAGACCAAGGCGCGATAGTGCCGCGGGATATAACATATTTATAAATTGATTCGACCCCGATGAACAGGTTATCATTGAATATGTCAATTACGTATCAGATCAATCACTTGTGCGAAGAGTTATTTAGCACCGACATATTTTGATATACTCGGCCGTGAGTGCTCAATATGATAGAAACTCATTGCATTGACCTAATGAAATTGCCACTTTTATACTAGAAAAATAATGCTTCAATCTGTTCACAACATAATTTCTTTGTTTGATTACTGGTCATACACGACTATTTCGAATGGATTTATTAACTGCCGATTTTTCTCTCGAAAATTATTGGGATTATTTGGAATTAACTACCGTTGATATGGCTGCTCATGAAAGTCAAGCCATCGCGAAGAGCATATTTGCGGCACCAGTTGATGACAATTAACTTCAATGTATCTCGGGAAACACTATATATTCAACATCATGGGCTTAAACGTGTGGTGGTATTGGTCCGAACATCGAAATTCTCAGGAGTCGACAAGGATTGAGGCGAAATTGCTAGTTCGACTTGAAATTACATCTGAAATTCCGTTACCCGTTATGGAAGTTTTGGTCGGAACGGTTCGTGGCTGAAATTCGCAGAAAAGATGGCAGTGATTTCCCATCATCTACCCTTATGAATAATGCCTCCAGCATTCAGCGGGAACTGAGGAATCTTGGCCACGTGAAGGGAAGCATGTTTCCAAAAACTGACAAGACATTTGTAAACTTTAGGAAATCAATTGATTGCCGAATGAAACAGTTGACCGCCGAGTGTGTGGGCGTGTCACAGAAACATGCTGATCCAATTTTACCTAAGGACGAACTTGCATTTTGGGATACGGAACGTTCCTCCAGCTTGGATACACAGGGGCTGTTTAATGCAGTGGTTTTTTATAACTGCAAGTGTTTTGGGCTGAGAGCTATGGATGAAGACCGTGATTTGGATTCCTCACAATTAAAGTTGTACTCGACACATGTAGAAGTTGAACTCAATAAAATAATTTTCCAGTGCCGAAGTTCAAAAAATGTTCAAGGCGGTTTGAACCAGCGTGGCTTGCGGCCAAAACAGATTGAACATTTTGAGTCGAAAGTAAACCCCAGATGTTTTGTAAAGTAAATGTCCTTGTACTTATTGTCGATTCCTGAAAATGGACCATTCTATAAACGTAGGAAGTCACTTGTAAAACTTAGAGGACAATAAACCCGTGCTGTATAGCAAGGTGTCGGTAATTATTAAATAACACATTATCTAAAATGATGAAAACGCTCTTTATTTCGTCTGAAGTAAGTAAGGAATGGAGAAATATAACGAATCATTCCGGAAAAGTCACTTGTGTCACTACCTTTCATGACCTGGGGTTTGATGATAAAACTATCATATCAATAAGTGGACAGAGTTCAAACACAGATGCGACAGTATGAAGCGAAAGCTTGAATTAATTGCTAAGTTACTGCCGAACGTTCCGTAAATGTAGAGACGCCCCCTTTGCATGTGATTCCGAAGAAGAAAGCTGTTGTGTTGTGTGGGCACAGACAATGGGACTGTTAGACAACACGGTAAACGACTGAATATTGAAATTCCCGCCTGCGTTAACTAAGTTGTGTATACCTGAAGGGTAAATGGACACAGGTTAAACTGAACGGATGAACTATAGTGTGATGTTCAAAGAACTGTGGATTGACATGTGCAATATCGCATTATAGTTTATTATTGAATATTTTATCATGTTCCGAATCACATCCTGAATACTATACACATTTGAAGATTCTACGATGTTCTGTTCGTTGGCCACCCCCGCCCCCTTTCGCCACAAACATAACTTGACACCAATGTGCACCACAGCGAGCTTCGCAATCCAAACCCATCGTCACGTGATTACTGAATATTCGTGTTGTGATTTCAGACCTACATGTACCTCAAGTTTGATTGCTTTGGTACCAACGTGTATTTGCTGGGTGTTGATTGTTCGTCCGATCATCTGTTGTTTCCGATAGGTGTCATAATCCTCAACATCACAGAGTTGCCGACTATATGTTTTATCATAACTGTCACTGGGAATTGGTGGTGATGTCGTATTTCGCGGGCGATTGGGCTATAATGTCAGAATTTTTTTCCAATTAACTCATATGAAATTAAATTCACCTACCCATATGATATATTTCAACAAATTTATTAAAAACTCAGTTTATATATAACAAATACCATCAACAGAAACATATATACACAATTATGGTTGCTGTTAGCAACTGAATCCATATACTCCAGAACGTCAATTTCCTCTGCGCCGAAAACTCCCTTCTCCCTGGAAAGAACAAATGCATGTAATGTGTAAAGTTTTTTCGAACTTTCCATCGCAGAAAATCGTGTCAGCAGATGGACCCCTGAACGATGACGCGGACATGTTTCGGCTCTGGCGTCATGATCAGTCTCGTCTGCTTGAATATGTTGGTTAAATGTACATTCATTCCGAAATTTAGTGTAAAGAGCAATGTAAAGAGTGTATATTAGTGGGAATGCGAAATGTGTAACGATTTTACTTAGTACATAGCCCGTGTGGGCCCGGGGTAGAATATGTCTACCGCCCCACTGCGAGGGGTAAGAATCCCCTAATGTGGCACCCTGTTTGCCGTGGAGTGCATCCCATGAGGTGTGGTGTAGGAGTCCTGGGTGTACTAGGGCGGCCGTATCACGCGAGGCAGCGATCTGCGGAAAAATTAATCGGCTAATCACGCCTCTCAACAGTGGTTAAGATTACATTTCTGCCATCTGTTCTATTATGTTTCTGGTGTCTTCTGTAGTTCGTGTTTCTTCCATGTCACGTCTGTTTGCATTTCGTCTTCATCACTATTAAATGTTTCAATTTGGTAGTGTTCACGCCTGTCTCACTGTGGCGAGGTACCGAGAGGCTGCAATATGCAGTGGCTAAACGGGTCACTACTTCGTCTATGTGCCAGTCTTTGGCCCGACCATAATTCGAAGGGTATTCCGAGGCGGCAGTTGGGCTAGTTGTCGATTATTTGCGTTTCATATGGCAACTCATAACAAACAAAAACGTATGAATGACCACCCACTAAGTTGCACTGATGGTACTTGGTTTGGATCCGAATGTGAACAGACCTTCTTGTGATTGATAAAACGCCACAAAGCATAGCCAGACAATTACAATCTGTCAAACCGATCATGATTGGACCACTAACTGGCTCCCTTCTGATCGCATATTCAAGAAAGATTCATCTATTGCGCAAAAATCAGTGTTGATTACTCATCACAAGACATTGAACAGTAGCCAAGCTGTGTTGAGATGTCGCGATATAACTGATTCTTTTGAGTCAGATATATTGGCTGAGTTAACAACACAGGGAGTTACATAAGTCCGCAGATTTACAAAAACAGTTAATGGACAAAAAATTCATTTGAATAGTTATCTTCTGACATTCAATCGGTGCGAACATCCTCCGACATTGAAGGTTGGGTATATGAAGATGGATTTAAGCACATGTTCCAAATCCATTGAGATGTTTTAAATGTCAGGGGTATGGTCATGACCATGAACATTGTCAAGGTAAAGAAACCATATGTGCACGATGTTCTATTTCTGCACATGATCATAAGATTGTACAAATCTTAAGAAATTTTCGAACTGTCAAGGTTCACATGCTGCAATGGATCTATCATATATAGATGCTAAGAAAATAGTTAGAGATCTCGACCATCCATTCACAGTTAATATACTCTGCTAGCGTGTCCACCAAAAAGTGTTGATGCCAGCACTCAGAGTCAAATCAAACTCGTCAGTATATCACTACATGTAACAACAACAGTTGAGGAGACTCATATTATTCCTGTTCCAAAACCTGTAGCGCATGTTATGGATACAGCTTCTGCCGTTGAGAAACTTCCTTCGAAACAATCCATGCATGTTGTGATCCAATGGTTCCAATAGAAAAATCGCCTGCTGCTTTGAAACAAAGACTCTCAGAGAGAGAGAGAGAGGGGAACATCTTTGAGCTTTCAAAATTTGAACACATGCTAAACGAAAAACGGCTAACTCTCAAAGACAAGAAACAGTATTTGTGTATCGAGGCTGTCGGTTGGATCAAGGTGATATTTTGTATCACCCTTCTGTCTCACCCTCAATACCTGAGCACTGCAAAATCTGATTTTAAAAGCTACTTTACATATTTCGATGAGGCTCCTTAGTAATTTCGTGTTATTTATGTGCTATTTATTATAATTCCATGGTGTAACCAAGGAAGTATATTCTTTTTCTATTTGGGTCGTTTTCCGGTTATTTGTAAATTTGTAAATTGGACCATATGTACACCTGGCTCGATATGCCCTACTACCCACGGGCATCAAAACTTGTGTCCGCGCTTTCCCTGAGGAGTTACCGCCCATAAATAGGGACACACTATACACCAGGATGAAGAAACCGAGGTTTTTTATCGCATATTCCGAATGGGAAGAGTGATCCGGACCCGAATATACCGCTTAAAAGTTTTTTCTCCCAAGCCTTTCCGCGTTACGGGGAACGGAAATATTGCACCTAATTTTCCCGCCGAATCCAAACGGGCTAATTAAAGAGCAAGATAATATCGTAGCAGGTACGTTGGCATACTGTATGTACGTCCCCAAAGTTTGGCCGCTTTACTTTAATAGTAACCTGCCCAACGGAGAATGCGAGTCGGGGTGGGTTGAGACTTTAGGAAAATTCCACGAAAATTGAAAAGGGGAAAAAATTCAAACATCGAGATAAAAAAAAATTTACGAGTACATCTGATGGGTAGTGTTCACGCGCATCTAGAGTGCGATTTTCTAATTTTCAGATGGAACGGTTTACTCATGACAACGCTATATAACATAAATATGTATATTTAAGTAGTCTATCACTAACCTATTTTTAGCCCCAAATCCAAACTGGCTAATGAAGGAGCGAGTTTAATGCAGGAGCATGTAAGCCGGTATACTGTAGGTACGCCTCTAAAATTTGACCTCTCTACTATAAATGCAACCTGCTCAACAGAGAGTTTGTGTCGGGGTGGGTTCAGATTTGGCAAATTCCACCGAAAATCAAATGGGGAAAATTACTCCGAAAATCAGATATTGAGATAAAACTTTTCGACGAGTGGATGTGGTTAGTAGTATCCAAACGCAAGATTAGTACGCTTTTCAAAGTTTTAGAGTGGACGGTTTAACCCTGGTAGCGTGTAACGTTGTTAACGGGTGATATATATTACTCAAATTCAAACCCACTCTTCCTGACTCAAATTCAAACGGACTTATCAGGGAGCAAGGCAAATGCATGAATATGTTCACCGATATACTATATGTATGTCCGCTCTCCCATGAAAGTAATCTGTCCAACGGAGAGGGGCGTACGCCCCGGGAAGGTCGAGGCTTTTGGCAAATATAAACGGAAACTCGTAAACGGGACAAAATGGAAAATCGCGAATCAATAGTTTTATATTTTGAACACTGCATGTGTTTGGTAGTATATAAGGACGACATTAGTTTTAGAGCGGACGGGTAAGCACCCAGCTAGCATTATCGATTGTGATATAGTTATATCCCGATCACAGTTAACTGTATTACAAAGACGTTAATGACTATAGTGTAGCGATGACGCACTGAAATACTAATTAATTATTTAACCAAGCGGTCTTTCCTCCGCCATTAAAACTAAAAGATTCTGAATCCGAAACTGAAAGAACTATCCAATAAATGCGAAATAACATAGTTATGGTACATTAATATGCTTTACACTCTTTTTATCTACATGTCGATTACGATATAATCAGACACGCCAAATTTCGTGACCGTTGAATATGATATGGGCGTCATGGGGAGGGGTTATAATTAGCTCTAAAATTTATCCCTACCGAATAAAAATGAACTGATTGGCTGGGGTGGATGGTGGCTCAGTTGGTCACGACCATGATGCAATAGACTGTCATTAAGCATCCACGGTGGGTCGAACCAAATGACATAAACCTTTGTAATATATATCTTATTTAGAAATGTCAATGCAAGTCCACCATCAGATCACAAAGCACCAACATGCATTCGCATGAAGAGGAACACACCTATACGCATAACACACACATGGAATGGTATACCATGGAAGTATATCTGATTCCATGGAATCTGACCTCTAGTTATCTATTCTTATACTACTTTTATACGTTTTATAGCAGGATTGCACACTAGTCGGTTCTTGAATTTATATTCCTGACTCCAAGTGGAAACATTCCTCTTGGGTGTTTTTATTTTTTGTACATAGCTCCTCATTGCATTGTTTTAATCTAATCCGCTCTCTGATTTACCAAAACAGTTGCTTCGCTACGATCTCTTTTATCTCTGGTTATGTTCTTGGTCGTGACATGGCCTAGCGTTAAACCCTCAATCAATCAATCATTACTTAGTACAATCTCCTTTTGGGTATAGTATATTACCGGCCTAGTACTCGTCTTAATAAGCATTCTTCAGGTCTGCAATGACGGCATCTGCTGCTACTTGGTTGTAGTCTGGTTCGTTCATTGTTATGGTTGCCACTGTGGGATGTCATCGTGTCGTCCACGGTGGTGTTTGCCCGGCAGTCTTTCTTCCGATATCGTCAATGAAATCGCTGATCTATAATTGATTTTATACAGAATTTATAACCATTATATACTCTATACATTCCTCCTCTGTTATTTGGAATATACGTTAACTTGAGCACTTGCCATCGTTGTTATGCAAGAACGGTAACGGTTATATATATGCAGTAGTAAACTATACTTAAAACGCTGATAATTACTCACACTGCTTTACAAAATTCATGAAACGTGTAAAACAAATAAACTTAATATCGTTCATGCGAAACCTTATTCACAAGAAAAAGCTCATTACTGACACAACACCGCGGACCTCGGGTGTTTTGATAGGACTATAATCCGAGTCACTATAGTCCGGGAGCTAATAGGGGTACCCTTGCACCCCCCCCCCCTGGGACTTAACTTCACCCCACTAATTTTGTTCCTTATTATGTCCTTCAACTTTTAAGCAATGTTAATAAGAAAAAAAAGTGGCCGTGTAGACTCCAGACAAAATGGCGTCCATCATGGCCGCCGTTTTTCAACCCAGACCCTAAGTCAGTTTTATGCAAATTATAGCGGGAAAATCTTGTAAAATGTATACAAATGTATATATTTTCGTGAAGCTGAGACATAATGACACATTTTTGAGCCAAAATTGAAACTCACCATCCAAGATGGCCGCCAAAATGGCCACCGGAAGTTGAAAATATAATTTTTTTTCACAAATATCTTCTAGATCAATTCATGCTGTTTGGAACTGGTTGAGTAATGCAACTTTATTTTGTGTTTTGTATATTAACTGATCATTGGAGCAACGAAATATACAATTATTGGGGTCCTAACCCCTTCCGATCCCTCAAAAATTCGATTTTACAGAATGCGGTATAAAATTTCACAAACAATCACAATTGGGATTCTAGTCATATTTCAACAAGAAATGAACAGAACTTTGTAATGTAAGTGAGGCATATCATTAACTATTAATATTCCAAATCACTGGAACCAAAATTCTTACTTTGGCTCAAAATGGCTGCCAATATGGCCGCCAAAATATGGAAAATGGTAAATATTACACCAGCGTGTCCTGCAATCGCTTACAAGTTGTGGTTGATGTATAAAATTGGCTATTCTGCATTCTATACATTGAATACCAACATGTCTGATGCACCATGGTTAATTGTTACTATTGTCACCCCTGACATCGTCAAAAATATTGGACTTTCCTCTCAAAAACTTGACATAAATATGGGCAAAAATTCACTTTTCAGGTTTGGACCATTTTTTCAGGTAAAATATAACTATCTTTGGATTGAAAGGTGTTTATTGTTTTGGTCTATTTAAATGTATCACACTACAGTGTTTATAGACTGAATTGCTCAAGATGGCTTCCAAAATGGCAACCAAATTTGTAGAATGTTAATTTTTTTACATATATCCCGAACATTCTCTGCATTATCCGAAAAGGTAGCATATTGTGACTCACTTGGTTATTATACATGTTATTTAATTAAATGACAACTACATGTTCTATTCTGGTTGTCTCAGTTCCTTTTGGAGCATGACAAATTCATTTTAAAGTATGCAATTTTGCTGAGAACCTCTTTTGTAATTTTGGCCACATTTATTGAAAGGACATGGGCAGAACTTTGATACAGAACTGAGATGGATCATAATCTTTTGCTATTCTGGTCCATTATGATAAAAAAAATGTCAACATGATAAAGTGTGGATGCCAAGATCATAGCCAGGGAGTTACTATATGATCATATGTGAGGTGAATAGGTATACAGGGAGTTGTTGTATGTCATGACTGATGTGAGTAGGTATACAATGAGTGACTATGTGGTTATTAGTGGGTTGTCCATGGTAAGATGCATCTAGGTATACAGGGAGGGGTCATGGTCAGGTGTGAGGTCAATTGTTATGCATGGAGTGACTTTATGGTGTATGATTGTGTATATTCAGTACGGGTGCAACCGGTGTACCTGTATGGTCATTGGTGTGGTGTATGGATATAGCTACATGGTCATCTATGTGTTGATTATGTATATATGGAGTGACTGTAAGGTCCTGTGGGGTATGTGCATGTGTTGTCTGTATGATCATGGATGGGGTGTGTGGATAAATAGGGAGTGATTTTATGGTTACGGGTAATGTGTACGGGTATTCATGGAATAACTGTACGGTCATGATTGAATATGAATACCTGGAGTAAGCTGGGTGGACATTATCGAGGGTATGGTTATATAGGGAGTGTCCGTGTGGTAATGGTGGGATGTATATTTATATATCTCGTGGATGTATTATCATTTGTGGGTGTATAAGGCTTAGCTGTATTGTCATGGATGGCGTGTATGGCCATTAGTGAGGTTTACATGTATACCTGGAGTAAATCTATAGTCTAGGGTGAGCTGCATATGTATATCGAGTGGTTATATGACTATGTGTGTCAAATAGGTATACAAGTAGTGCCTGTATGGTTAATAGTGAGATGAGAACATGTAGGTATACAAGACAGTAGTGACTGTATGGTCACAAATGTAATGAACATATATACAGGGGGTGACTAAATGGTCATGTGTCAGGCGTATGAGTATACTTGGGGCTCCTGTTTGGTGACTCGTGGCGGTATGGTCATGTGTAGGTTATACCAGTATAACACGTGTTGCTTTATTGTCATGGGCGAGGGATATGAGTATATAGCGAGTGGCTATATGGCCATGGATGAGGTGCACATGCATACATGGAGTGACTATAGTGACATGGATGGGGTGTATTAGTATATCTTGAGTGGCTATTCGGCTATGGTGTGACAAATAGGGATACAAGGAGTGACATGGCCAATTAGTATAGCGGTTAAGAAAAAAAATCATGCACTTTTGAGTAGAAGTCCCATACTTTACATATAGATACTATGGACCAAGGTAATTAATTTCTGATATGGACCTCTTCTCAAAATTTCCCTATATTCACGCAAGGGCGCGTTAAAATATAGCATATTTGTGTCGAAAGATATCCGTTTCCACGTTCAATGTCATTCCACATTTTTAATAAACCGCGCGTGAGATTAATGTTTACTTGAACAAAATATGATTTGTTTTCACTTGTTGTGCCTGCTAACTTGCTCATTACGATCAATTATCGAATACCAAATAAATACCAACGGTAAAACAAACAAAAAACAACACCATTCCCCCTGTTATTCATCACAATTGCCACAAACTTACGCAATTTGGCAACGGTTGACGAAATATTAGAATTAATGTTGAACATGTGGAAAATGACTATTTGACACTTTTGCCGTCAATCTTACGTTTGATATTGAGTTATATTCGCTGTATTTGATACAATTCATAGTCGCAATACAACACTAGGTCAATATAGTTAAGCTAATGTGCAATATTTATGAACATGGTAAATAAATATAGGCAAATTACTTTTGTAATAGACGATAAACAAAACTAACAAATACTGTTGAACTGCACGATCGCCTACGGAAACCCATTCTCCATTCTATGGAAAGCCGATTCGTTGTGGTTTTCACGAATTGCAATGTGCGAAAATTACTAAATGATAATCGGAGATATGGTTAATTTTCTGAATCAAATCAAAAGAACTTATTAAATTGATGTATACACGACTTATTGAAGGCAGATCGTGATCAAGTAATACTGTCACATTTGTAGAAATTGGGGATTGCACACTAAAAAAAAAGTAGGTAGGTTTGGGTAGTTAAAATTTTTTCACTACCCTCCTAGTCTTTTTAGCTACTTTTCCTAGTCATTTTAGCTACCTGGAGCTGGTATTTTAAATACTGATTAGGTAGCAAAGATTCTTACATAGGTAGTTAAATGGACGAACATGACATTTGGAACTTATTCCCTATTCTTTATTTTCAAAAATGTGGCTTTCGGCCGATTTGATGGCATGGGTGGGAGGCCGGCCCCAAATACCACCAAGAAACACCCCGACCCCCACCCATCACCCCGGGGGTGCCACCCGAGGGGGTGAAAATGGGGATATGGACAATTTTCGAGAACGGTAAGGATTTCGACCGAGTTGACGGCATGGGTGGGTGGCCGGCCCCAAATACCACCTAGAAACACCCCGAACCCCACCCATCACCCCCGGGGGTGAAACCCCGAGGGGGTGAACATTGGGATATGGACAATTTTCGAGAACGGTAAGGATTTCGACCGATTTGACGACATGGGTGGGTGGCCGGCCTCAAATACCACATAGAAACACCCCGACCCCACCATCAACCCGGGGGGTGCCACCCCGAGGGGTGAAAATGGGGATATGGACAATTTTCGAGAACGGTAAGGATTTCGACCGAGTTGACGGCATGGGTGGGTGGCCGGCCCCAAATACCACATAGAAACACCCCGACCCCCACCCATCACCCCGGGGGTGCCACCCCGAGGGGTGAAAATTGGGATATGGACAATTTTCGAGAACGGTAAGGATTTCGACCGATTTGACGGCATGGGTGGGTGGTCGCCCCAAATACCACATAGAAACACCCCGACCCCCACCATCACCCGGGGGTGCCACCCCGAGGGGGTGAAAAATGGGGAATGGACAATTTTCGAGAACGGAAAGGATTTCGACCGATTTGACGGCATGGGTGGGTGGGTGGCCGGCCGGCCCCAAATAGCACCTAAAAACAGCCCGACCCTTACCAATCACTCGGGGGGGTGCCACCCCGATCGAGGGTATGAAAATGGGGTATGGAACATTTTCGAGAACGGTAAGGATTTCGACCGATTTGACTGCATGGGTGGGTGGCCGGCCAAATACCACCTAGAAACACCCGACCCCCATCCATCACCCCCGGGGGGGGGGTGCCACCCCGAGGGGTGAAATTGGGGTATGGACCATTCTCGAGAACGGCAAGGATTTCGACCGATTTGACGGCATGCGTGGGTGGCCGACCCCAAATACCACATAGAAACACCCCCCGGGGTGGTGGGTGTGGGTCGGGGTGATTCTTGGTGGTATTTGGGGTCGGGAATAAGTTCCAAATGTCATGTTCGTGTTAAACGGTTCGTATTCCTGATTGGTTAAACTGCATGCCACGTGATCGTTGTTTAAACTCTGTTTGAAAATATTCCGAACTTTAACGGCGGACTTTTCTCGATAACTGTCCAGTCACTCCAGTGGAAATAGCAAGGTTCCACGTCTTTCTGCCTCTGGCAGTACGGTACGACACGACCAGATGGTACCAGATGGTACGAAACGTCCAGGTACGAAACGTCCTGTATCCACGCGGTCGGAACTGCTCTGTTGGATTTAGATTAAAATATGACATTGCATTCGTTCCCATGGTAAGTTTCTTTTGTACTATCGTATGAACACATATGCATGAGGTTTTTATAGGAAATATGACATTTAACGTCCAATTATGAAGTGATCATGGGTGATACATGTACCTCGAATATTGGAAAGGTAGATTTCCTAAAAATAAATATTAATAATAGTATTACTATTAGTAAAGTGTCAGTGTCTTTTTTATTAGTAATGATTAATGTGAGAAGAAAAATTTTGTGTGTCCAACCACAGTCACTGTACATATTACAGTTCTGGGTAAACAACGGATCGATATATAATGGCCCGATTCAACGATTGGGCTAAAAGTTAAAACAGTCAATTGGTGAACGTTCAGACGACCACGATTCAATCGTAAGCAGCTGTCGTAAGTGGAAAAATTTCCATTATCGATAAAGGAAGTAACCAGTAGTTGAATTGCGCATGCTCATGACAATGTTGCAAGCCAAAAAATATTATCAAGCACTGTTTTATTTTAGATGCGAAATCGTGGCATATCCTTGACTACTTCCACTAATTGTGGCATAATCGCTGTCGTACATGTACCGCTATTCTCAAAGTAATTGACTAGAAAAACGGGGTGATACCCCTGTCATGACCGCGGTGATACCGGTAATAAACGGTAGCGGTATCGAGACGGTCACGGCGGTGGAGTTACGGTATCGGGTGGTAAGGACACCGCGGTCTGATAGCGGGCACCGCGTTAAATGTTTTGAATACCGCGGTGATTTTCATTGAACTCTTTGAAGGGATGCATTTAGTGAACGTTCAGACAACAGACAACAACGATTCAATCGTAAGTGGAAAGATTTCCGTCGAGGCTGGAAGTAACCGATAGTTGGATTGCGCATGCTGACGACAATGTCGCAAGTAAAAAACTAATATCGAGCACCGTTTGATTTTAGATTCGAAATCGTGGCGTATCCTTGATAACCTCCACTTGCGACGTAATCACAGTCGTGTGTACGTAAAAATATCGTAGAGTAGTCAATCACATGCTTTATTCGCGGTTTATTTCTGAAAATCGGAGCGGGGGATACGGAATAAATCCAAAATGATTTGAACTATGTGGAATAGCAAGAGAAATATGATGATATTGGAAAATCATCTATAAAAAAAATAGATATATCGTCCCATGTGTTTATAAATGCGAGTTTATATTTTCTCTAATACAAGTGCAATGTTCGTGTTTTTGACGCATGATTCACGGCATTGCCATAATATCTATTAATTAAATGACGACTCCTGCTGGCTGGGTTGTCACCCCGAAAGTTAAAACAATACGTCTATAAGCCTTAATTAAGGATCTCATTAAATTCCACAGATAAAAGGAGAATCACTGTGTGTGATTTCCATGACTTCGTGTCAATGCCAATCGCTGCCTTAGAATGTCCATCTTACTTTAAAAAATCGAATACAAATTTAAAAAAAAACATTCCGTCATAACACATTCATACTTGGTGCGTGGTGAAATTATTTCAAGGGCAGGTATATGTGTTGGAAGACACCTCAGTGCCCTGACACCAGGCGATGGTGGAGTTTATAATTTGACAGCCGATGTCGGCAACTTCAAAGTACCGGTAGCGTAAAGTTCACGGCGTGTTGCACTCAGAGCTGAAGATTACCATGACGACCTGTCGCATTCAGAACAAGCCCACGTGACATTTTTGTGACGTGTTTATCGTTTAGTGTTTGGGGAAGTTCCCTTGATGACGTCATCGTGGGTCATATTGTCAAATTGTGTTCAACCGCGTGCTTATGTTTTTGTTTGCTTTTTATAAATGTCAAATTGTAAGCGTCCACATTTGTCAAATTTCCATGTTTACTTTACGGCAATAAACAATCTATCTATATACATGTAGCAGATGCACACGGACTATTCCCATCCCGCATGTCTTTATAAGAGGACGTGCATGTGTCGTCATAATCATCAGGATTATCTCACTTATAAATAACCATACACGTCTATTACACGACCTCCCCGCGTGCCTGTAAAAGTAGACGAATCTGGTTCCATGATGTTCGCGCATGATATCGTCAGGGTTATCTCATTATTAGGGATCGCACAACCGGCTCACAAGAATAGTAATTCTTTTCTGCCAGGCTCGATATTGGTACCATATATATTTCTGTTTTAATAATGTCAATAAAACAACACAAAATAAATCCAATTGCATTGGAGATTGATAAAAGTTGGGAATATCGGTAAGAATTGTTGTTTCCCCACCCGCACTATTATTTGGGTCACTCAGATAATTCTTACCTATACCTGTACCCTGCATCGCAACTAAAACTGATATGCATTCTCCTGTAGGTTTATCATCGACATATGTCTATATGCATGTATACATCGATGGGTCAACATGTATACATACACGATGTTTCAAATATAAAATAAAAATAAATCCTATAAAGTTCAACGACAATAAATAGAGTCGAGGGTAAAAACTAAATTAGGTCGGATATATCAGATTTTCTAAGGAAGACGTTACCGACTATCAATATATATTGGTTATACGGAGACGAGAAAAACAAATTCCACTCAAGAGATAGTTTTGGATGACTCAGACACATAAAGAAATTACTATTGGCAAAAGCATATTATACACATGGACAAATCACTATTGGCAAAACAACATCATCGTCAATAATAAGTAAATAAAATAACTTCATAAATGAAGATTTCTTCAGTGTCCTTTGTTTTTTCCGCGCAAATTGTCTGTTAAAATCACTGCGGTATCGTGAACCGTGATCGCATGCATCGTGGTGTCACCGCGGTTAATAAGCGTTAATAAGCGGTATCAGTAACGTGGTATTGGGGATACCGCGGTACCATACCGCAGTACCATACCGCGGTATTAACGGGGTGACCCCACGTTATAGATGGTCAATTACTTTAATTATAGCGGTATGTATGTAAAAATCATAGCTGGATATGATTGTAGGGAAGTCAATCACATGCTTTACGAACAACTTACGATATCATGTACGACAACATCACAATCGTTGGATCCATTGGAACTTACTATGAATGCTTACGCCTTGTAAGTTCCAACATTAGCCCTAAATGCTATAGGCGAGTAGATTTTCAATAAAAGTAACAATTATGACCAAGGCACATGTATTTATCAACTAAATACTAATACAAGTATGAAACCACCCACTCACCAATGTGTCATTTATCCTTACACGTGCCATGGGGGGGGCGGGGCGGCCATGATTACAAACAAACCCATCCGTCAATACTAGAATACGATTACGAATGGAAATCGATCAGTATAGACAATCGCGCATGGGATCAAGCTTTTGATTATGCCCATCAATATATATGGGTTATAAGCTATACCGGTATGATTGTACCTGATAACCGACAATTTCTCGATTAATTTACATTCAAATGTTATTAAACGTATTTTTTTCTCCACAATGTTTTTCTCCCAGTGCACCAAAATAGAATTGACCGGAAGTGAACTCGCACAAGGAGTCCGTCGTAAAATATGACATATTTCGTCGGAATACGGTACTTTCCTATTCATAAATATGTTTTTATATACATGTAGGCTATTTGATTTTAGAATAATACAATATTCTGAAACATGTAAGTTTTCTATTTATGTGATTTGCGTAATAATACGACATCTTGTAATCTCGCTTTCGACTATAGACTGGTAATTATAAAAATGAAATATCAACATTTCCATCTCTAAACAGCACAAAACTTCATAAATCGTGGGTAATCAAGCAGCTAAATTAATTCCAACAACTGAAAGCATCGATTTCATATCATAAACTTGCCCGATTGCATGATCGAATTGCTTTTATGGTCGATTTTCATGTACCTGCCGCGAATTAAAACATGACAACAACATCACGAACATGTGTTTACAATAGAAGTATGGCGACTGGCTCCCAAGAAAAACTGACACGTTTTAGCGGACGTTTTTCAAACGATACAGTGAACATTAATCTAAAGCATAGCTCCTTGGCTCTTAACGGTATGTCACTTATCATAATGGGCTGCCTAATGATACTGTTGAAGTTATAGTTTTTCACATTTGAATGCCAAAACAATGGCATAATATTGCAGATATACTCTGTTTAAAAGTCATTTTTCTGGTACAAAAAGCTTTTTAGCTCACATCTATTTGTGGAACCTCCTTTAACGATATATGCTCTATATATTATCTCTATGTTGTTATATCTATTTCTCTCTGCTTTTATGTGAAAAAATTATGCAGATCTTCATTGTATATAGAATCTGAATGATTATTAAAGTGATGTGAAACACTTCGGTTGGGTGATCAAATAGAAATAGAGAATAATCTTGCTCAAAGTACCATAGTTATTTTTTACGAATATTAATCCAAATTGACAACACACATCGTCATTCTGTTATTTTAATTCAATGCAATGACTCTCGATGGAGAAATCATTTGTATGTTTTTATTGTCGATAGTTGCGTCCCGAATCGAGATGTAAATATTTACAGTTGATCGTAGTTCAGACGATATTTTCTATGAAGTGGTTTCGTCGATTTCTTTGAAATTTAGTAGAAAGTTAGCAGAATGGTACCTTTCCCAGGTTGGCGTAATGCCTGAGTATACTAACTGGTCACTTCACGCACCCAAACAAGTCCATAATATGTCTTTAATGGAAGACAAAAACAATTGATTTTAGTACGATTGAGGTTGAATATATATTTATTTTTTTCTCCCTTTCATAGGTACATGTATCATGTACTAAAAACTACTCAAATTCTATATATGGGTTGATATCTCAAAAGTGCATTCTGGCTGGATAAAAAACTAATTTTGAAACATGAATACGGAAGGAAGTTCAATATACATGATTTGCAGGTACTGGAAACGTGCAGCAGTGCTAAAATGACATAGAAACATATGCTACTGTTAGTCTAAAAATAGAAATTTCCTACTAAATGGGCACTTGTAATTTCTGGTTCGAAAATCAAGCAATGAGAACAAGATACTCCCCCCCCCCAATCACCCTGTTGCCACGTCCCTGGTACTGGGGCAAATTGGGTGCAATTGCCAGGTGGACAAATTATTGTACTTTGCAAGTACATTTCAAGAATGCCTGGACAAACATACATGTATATTATGATATCTCTGAATGATTAATCGTTAATCATTAATTTTTCACATTCAGAAAAGTTTCAATATGCCCATTAGCGTGATCGATGAGAAATGCACTGCACTCTTAGTGTTACTAGTACATGGTTGCGAGGTACATGTATATGGTACAAGTCTGCGAGTTACATGTATGCTAAAAAAATTATATATCAGATTTATGGAGGCACGTACTCAGCACTAGGATGATTTTTCATTGCTTCACATGTGCTTGCTTTGACAGTGAGCTCGAACAAATATTTTGAATTTTGGAAAATTCCCAGGCCCTCCTTATAAGCTAATATAACATGTGAGATCTAAAACCCTAAATGTAAACCATGAATGAAATATGTCCACCTACATGTACTAGTACCTCCTCATAATCCTTGAAATTCTACAAATTTGTTGAAAAATACTAGCGATATAACAAGATACACCAATGCATTCATATGTTTTTGCACATAAAACCATGATATATTTGAAACTTTCAATTTGAATCTATGAATGCATTGGTGTATCTTGTTATATCGCTAGTATTTTTCAACAAATAAAATAGGTCTATCAGAATAGTTCACTATCTAAGGCGTTGTGTAATTGCGGTGTCACATTGCAAGTTATGTGACAAGTTCTGAGCAGCACAGTAAAGACATCAAATCATTTTCTTGACCACATATCTACTAAAACATATTTGTCATTGATCCCTAATGGAGTTTCGCATATGTAAGAGAATGCATGATTGGCACAGGGTTTTCGCAAAATTTCAAGAAGCTCCAGTCATAGAAGGGTTATAAATAATTAAGACAGTTGTAGACATTAAACGGACATGGCTCATTCGAACCCTAAAATTTATGTTTACATAATTAGAGAAAAGGGGTCTCAAAACATATATGCAAACCAGCATCCCTATCATTTTTGGTACGCGATAATGTGTTTCCATTGGATCTTATTTGTCCATGCGAGAATAATAGCCTCTGTTGACATGGATGTAGCAATAGAACAGTTTTCCAGTTTGTTACACAATGTCAACATGAATTTTAGTCATTTACATTGATTCTTGGAAAACATTGATTTTTCTCAAATATACTCTAATCACAATTTAGTAGTCAATAATTCTCAGTTGGCTGTCGATGAACTGCAGTTAGTTAAATTCCGTAGTTGTTTTAAAATATACTCAAACCAATCAAACAGTACCCATATCATCAAGATACAACATTTCTTCAAAATATGCTTTAGTTATCAGAATCGATGTATTGCAATAAAATAATGCTAATCACTGTCAACTATGGTATCAAATTACTCAAAACTTGTTGTTTACCAACATTCTTTCAACAAAATATGGTAGTATCATCACTAAAGTATATCAAAATTTGATCGTATTACCACTTGACTTTAGAGTTATCCATTTTCTTCCGCAATTTGTCCGAGAACCTCAGTTTGACCACGTGTTTCTGGGCCACATATTATACATCTCGAGAAATAACAAACTTCAAAAATTGATATCTGATCACTCTGAGCTTTGATGGGTGGGTTCCTCGACTCAAATCAAAAAAATTTGCCCCCAAAACAAAAGAAATAGTAATATAGGAGTGTCTGATCATCGGATTGAGTACCTCCTACCCAGGTGGTGAAAAATAAAAGATATGAAAAATTGATATCTGATAACTCTGAGCTTTGATTGGTGGGGTCCTCGACTCATATCTAATATTTTGTTAACCCCCGAGCCGGAGAAACACTAATTTAGGACCGAAATGAAAATTGGGAAAATATGTTTCTACTTCTAATAAAAAGGAACGATATTGAAAACTGTCACTCAAATTTTTTAAATTTTATTTCTCCATCAGTTTAATTAAAACCACCTGCCTCTGAGTCACAAGATGAAATGTGGGAAAATGGCAAACATGGTAAGACCTCCAGGTCAGGGATAAATGCTGAAAAGACAAAATAGTCTTGTCGATAAAAGTTTTGATCTAGAAAATATTTGGACTACATGTAAGTTGGTTTTTATTCCATTTTGAAGAGGAATAATAATCATATCCTCTATAACATAATCAAAATCTGATAAACCTGCTTGAAGCAAAATGTTCTATTCAAAATGGCATCCATGATGACAATTGGTATTGAAAAATGCCTATCACTTTCTGTGATAGGTGGCTTTAGGTGAATCAACTATTGCCATGTTAGTAATAAAATGAAATATACACAAACAATGCTTTAATAGTCGTAAACGATATAGTTATGTAGAATGTCTGTACCAACATGGCTATAACACACCTGTTACCCCATTTGATATTGGAATAGTTAGAAAATAGACATGAAAAATAACACCAAAAACAGTGTCTTCACCATTGGTTATAGTAGTAGAATCAGGGTAGTATAGGATTAAATTGGTTTTCAATTATTTTTCCTCAATATGTGTCTACAGTATATTGTTTACACGCCGTTCACTCAACACAACATTCAAATTATACAGCATTGCGGAACACAAAGCTCATATCTTATACTTCATATCATATCTATTTTTTCTGTGTGTTGAAAAAAATTCTTTAAAACAGTTAATCCAAGTAGATAATTAAAACAGTTCCAATGCTACGTGCATGTGCACACTGCACACTCTCCCCATCTTTCTATTGTTTACAGTTGATTTCAACATATAAACGCGCAGTGGACGGATCTACGTAAATTGTGAAAAACTATGTGGATATTTACTTAGGCCAATGAAAAAAGATACATGTTTCCGCACGTCGACCGACCCTAAAAATAACCTCAGACCAGGGGGTCTGGAAAAATATTGCACATATAGGGCCAAAAAAAAAAAATTCAGACCCCGAGAAAACCATCACCCCATTTGTGCAAAAAAAATCCTCAAAATTTTGGGGACCCACCCCCCTTTCTCGTGTTTTTTTTCTCAAAATTTCAGAGTTTTTTTTAGCCGTTCATCAATACGGTAACTGTGTTAACTGCCTTTCAATCCCATTCCACTATCCTTTTTTGGTGCAAACTCAAGCTGTGTACCATTAAGACTCAAGCAATAACATGCTTAATTGGTAAACACAGATCAGAAAAACAAACTGTATTTCCAGGTGTTTCCTGTATCTAACAACAATGATAAGCATGTAGGTACATTATAATACCCTGCTTGACAAAACAAGTGTCCACCTAACCGCGGTGCAGTTAGCGTTGCCACCGTGGCTGAAATGCAACTACACCGCGGCTCCACCGGCTAACTACAGTTGGGCGTTCAGTGTACGTTCATTAAACTGAAAAAAGACGATGCAAACCAGAAATCTAACCACGGTGTACATGCCGTTCGGCTGCGGTGTAGTTGCCTTTCGGCCGCAGTGTACTTGCTGTTGGGCCACGGTGTACTTGCCGTTCGGCCGCGGTGCTCAACTGCAGTTACAAACTCTGACACCGCGGCCGAACGGCAAATACACCGCGGTGCCAATGGACACTTGTTTTGTCCATCGGGGTATGTCACAAATAGTCCTAGACCCCATTATACAGTAATGCCCTAAGTAATCAACCTCTTAACCAAAGCAGAATTATGGGTAACGTTCAGGATTTAGTCGGAATATGGCTTGTTGCCTTTCATCGGAAAGCTCTCGCCGTAAGCTTTCCGATGAATGGCAACAAGCCATATTTCCGACTAAATCCTGAAAACTTACCCATAATTCTGCTGGTTATTTAAAGAGGTCGATTACTTTAATAGGGCATTACTGTAGCCTTAATATATCGAGTGTGTTGTGTGTGACAGAACACTGGCCAGTGTATATAGTGGTAAACAAGTCAGGGGTTCCACAATTATTTGTACATGACCAAAAAACTCTTCAGTCTTATTCACCGAGGTGGGGTGGTGGAGGGGATTTTTTTTTTTTTTTTTTCAGTCTTATTCACCAAAGGTGGGGTGGTGGAGGGGAATTGTTTTTGGTTAGGTATACACAGAGATATACATGTATGGTTATTATATCCCCCGATATTAGTTGGCAGGTACCGGTATATTGTTGACCGTCCGACCATACAAACATTTTGCATTGTAACTCGGGAGTCGGTTGTCATATTTTGATGCTCTATGGCACGGTGACAGACCAGAAATGGGGAATGAATATGCATAATATCACGGGTTGTGACCATCGATGCCTACCAGAGTTATGGGCCCTGTTCGGCTTTATGAAATTCAGTCCGTTCAAAGTTTTTGCAATATAAGTGTCTGTTGTCGAATTTCCGATTTGGTTTGGTATGGTGATAGACCAGAATGATAGGGAAGGACATATGCACATATTACTGCATATCACAGGTTTTGCCTGTCAAGTTTCCGGTCTTGTTCCATCCGTAAACACATTATGCATTATTATAACTCAGGGGCTCCCGGTGGTACAGTCGGTAGAGTGCCAGGTGCATTACTCCGTCCAGTGCCGACGAAGCTGGTTCGAACCCCGTCATAGGTAGAGTGACTGGAATCATGTATCTGGGCAAGTTTGTCAGTTGCTTTCCGGGGGGGTCGGTGGTTTATACACGCAGTGAGACGATTTGCAATTTGAAAGGAATATACATGTATACATGTATGTCAGCTGTGTATGTCACTAATAAATTGTTGGAAAATCTATGACCACAATTTCAACCTATTTTTGGTATAAAGTTTCCAACTAAATGTTGAGTGATGTTTGACTGCAGTTGGTGGGATTAAGACCCATGCATAACCAGCCCACGTCCCACTCTGATGCCCTGTCCCAAGAGGGTGGTCTTGCATTCATCACTGATGATGAGAAATTGTCAATATTAGATCTCATTGGAAAACAGGGTTTGATCTCGTCAGGGAGGGGGATACAACCCCTTGTCCATGAGGGTTAGCTGCACCCATTGGGGAGATCTGCAATAGTCAGCCCGGTATTATAATCTGGAGATATCCTGGTGGCACCCATGTTGCAAAAGATATAAAAAAATTTAAAGACAACAGAGCAGAAATCAGGGGGCCAATAACAAGGCATGCATGTGGTCTCATAACCACAAAACTACATGAAAGTCACCCATATCAACCCAAATTGGATGCAGTATACATGTATATATATGATTATATATGATTTCATTATCTCTATATCATATATATTCGGTCTCTAAAAACCATTAAATGCATTCAACATGTGATTTCCTCATGCTCCTGTTACGCAAATTCTAGTATAAAAATTTGTTAATTTCAGACAAAGCTCAAACATAACATCTGACCAGACAAGACATAGAAACCGCTAATCCCATTACCATCCTAACAACATCATTCGAACATGATAAACCTTCAAAACAATAACACCGGACACTAGATTACGACCAACCACAGTCACACACGCCATGGATAAATACACTGTCAAAAGCACAGTATTTTTTTTGTACGGTTATATCCGGCATATATCCATGGCTATATATAAACAGACTACGAGCATCTGACCACATGTCATTTGCGTAAAAAAAATAATATCTAATTCTTTCATTCCCTCAAGGTACTTATATCTTCAAAGGATGAAGCAGAAGTTTTTAGGCTGTCAGTAAGATTCTAAGAGATAAGGTGGCAACTAAAGGTTTAAAGGGATACTGTACACAAATGTTGTTGTTGGCTTCTATACTCTGAGTTGGAGAATAAGGTAACAATTTTTCCATTATTTGAAAGTCTGTTGAGTACGAAGTAGTGTTACGGATGGCAAATTTACCCAAATGCAAAAATACAAATTGTCGTTGTCGAGTAATTATACCCCCACTTTCGAAGAAAATGGGGGGTATACTGGATTGACTGCGTCTGTCCGTCACGCTTTCTCCGTCTGTTTGTCTGTCCGTCCGTCTGACCTCATAACTCGAACAACTATGAACCGATTTCAATAATTTTTTGTATGCAATCTCCTTAGGACGGTGTCTCCGTATGTCTCCGCGGTTCGGTCCGACTTTTTTTTTTCAAGTTACCCTCTTTTTCGACTTATTTTGACTTAGAAAATTCTGTCCGACTTAATAGCTATAACAAATATCAACCGATTTCAATAATTTTTGGTATACATGGTTCTCACAATACCCTCTCTACATGATGCGGCTAGGGATTGGCTCAGACTGTTTTTCGTAATATTACACCTTATTTTCGACTTATTTTGACTTGGAAAATTCTGTCTGACTTAATAACTTTAACAAATATGAACCGATTTGAATAATTTTTTCTGTACAAGCTTCTTGTGACACCATATCGATATTATTAGTCCGAATTTTTCTTTAAAGTTAAAAATCTTTTTGGTTGAGTTTACGGATAATGCGGGTTGAATTTGCCACGGTGGGTGTATGCTAGCACTCGAGTGCACACCTCTTGTTTTTGAACAGTTTTCAACCAAATGTATCAAATAAAAGTTATATTATATGCATACTAGTCCCATATACTCATTTAAGTTATTGTATCGTCACTAGTCACTGAGTGGCTTGAGTTTTCTCCCCGTATCAGCATAATGTTTAAAACGATCGTGTGTGCCATTTACCAATCCAGTATCCCTCAATTAATTTGATTACGTCTTGTACACGGAAATTCGTAATTTAATTTAAGCCATTTTATGGCTCCAGTCATAAATTGAATTTATAGCAAATTATTAACTTTGATTTTAAGATAGCCTATTAACCTGAGCATTTACAAAATACATCTTTGACTCAAATTACTTATGTTTCTATATATTATCGATATTAGATCGTTGTTATCACCGGAAATTTATTATCGGAAACATTTTTTTCTTAGACGTATCTCAACAACATTTGTCTAATATTAGTCCAGTGCCTTTATGGTTTTACCCAGAACTAATTGCAACAGATTTTTTTGTTTTGCTGGAATAGGTACATAGACCCTCCATAAACAACATACTACAAATCAGCAAAAATCGGAAAAAAGGAAAATTGGTGATTTTCGTGAAATAAATTTGGGAAATTTTGGTCAAATCATCCATTTATGGATTTTGTTTAGCATATTTAAAAAATTCAAATACACAAGTCCTACAAATATCATGCCGATTTTGTTACCCTCACTTTTCTGAACACAGAACTGAGAACCATTGCCAGATTTTTGGATTATTTTTCGAGTTGTGTGACTTCAAAAACGCGAATTTACCTTATTTCGGAGCTTAAATTTTGCAGAATGAGCCAAATGTCATATTTTATGGTTAATTATCTAAAAAACGAGCCCAAAATACAGGGCTTTTCCTCACTAGATAAAGCACAAAAAATTATTATTATGTGCATCTATGGTTAAGAAGAATAAAATATTCTCGAACAAAATGTGTGTTCCATTGTATGGACTTAGCCAAATTTGCCACTGACATAGAACTCGTGTGATGCAATGCAATATTTGGGGTCATGTAACTGAATAAATTACAATCTATATGCTCTGCCTTTCTCGTAACCTTTTAAGAATACAAGATAGAACAATTGTGATGGAATTTCTAAATACATTTGTGAAGAAAATTAAATTATGGCTCCATGAACTCTTAGTCTAGCTTCTTTTCCGAAAATGCTATTTTGGGGCGTTTTTGTAAATATTTTAAAGGTTTTTGTGCATATTCAGAAAAATTAACAAAAGTTATTGTGTAAAAGTATTTTATCTTCTTATATTAGTTTTTTGTTGAGAAAATAACATATCAATGGTTATACCAATGAATGTCACTGGATTTCTCTCATCACTTCGGATAATTTACTACAAATTTGAATGGCAGAAACATGGGGTAGGGGAAAGCATATCAACAAAAAAACTTCAAAATCAAGCATCTTGAATCATACATTATATTAACAGCTTCTGCATGTATTGTTCTTTCATACGTAACTTAAAACTTTTTTTGTTTATATACATTGACAGCGCTATAATCCTTTTTGTCGTAATTTGGCAGTGAAATGTCAAATTGTCATTTTGGAATTATTTTTAATCAACATAGCAATAACATTCTAAATAAACGTCCAGTAACGTATTAAGCTGTTTAATAACGCAACAGGAACTAAAGTGTTGTGGGAGGAAAGTTCGAATAATTTTAGGCACTAAAACACCATTTGTTTTTTCTCTTTATGCCCAAATACCTTTTTGAATGAACAAAAATTTCTCAACATGGCATTTTTGGAAACAAGTTAAGACCAAGGATTCAAAGGGCCATAAGTTGATTTTCTTAAACAATGGTTTGTTAATATTTTTGCAATTGGTTCAATCTAGTATACTTATTACTTAAAAGGTAATAAGAAAAGCAGGGCATATGGATATCAATTTATTGATTTACATGACCTCAAATATTGCGTTTCATCACACGAGTTCTGTGTCAGTGGCAAATTTGGCTAAGTCCATGCAATGGAACACACATTTTGTTTGAGAATATTTTATTCTTCTTAACCATAGGTGCACATATTAATCATCTTTTGTGTTTTATCTTGTGAGGAAATTACAAAAACAGGGAAAAATCTCTGTCTTTTGCGTTAGTTTTTTAAATAATTAACCATAAAATATGATATTTGGCTCATTCTTCAAATTTTAGGCTCAGAAATAAGGTAAATTCGCGTTTTTGGAGGCACACAACTTGAAAAATACTCAATAAACCTTGAAATGGTTTTCAGTTCTGGATTCATGATAGCGAGGACAACAAAATATGTATGATATTTGTAGGATTTGTCAATTTGATTTTGTTATATGAAAATCCATAAATTGATGATTTGATAAAATTTCCCCAAAATTATTTCACGGAAATAAACAATTTCCCTTTTTCCGATTTTTGCCGATTTTGAGTATGTTGTTTATGTACTTGTTCGGGAGAAAAAAAATTCTGTTAATATTAGGCAAATCCATGTACCGGTAGTCCGGTTCATGTATATAATACCTTGATCATGTTCAGACCAACTATCCATTAGAAACCAGATCTATATAATATTAATATCTGTACCCATATTAATGAAGCGAATGATGGGTATACTGGAATGTGGATTTATTATGCCCCGACCCCTGAAGGACGTTCAGGGCATATAATAATACATGCAGTCAAGGGCTGTCATTCATCTACCAGTCTGTCTGTATGAACATATCACCTTGTAAATCAGGCGCTAACAATAAGAGTTTTTGTCCTTCTGCATGGTGATAGCACATATTGGGGATATTAAGGGATTCCCGTACACAACTGGAGTTGTGCATTCATTTTTCTCAGTTGCGGCCCTTGTTTGACCTTGTTGAAATATATTGAATTTACACCCCAATCATGACTACATCAATATCCAGTAAACTGATGTCAAAAGTAGCTTTTGATTCTAAAAATACGAGGTTTATCGTTTTTCAGTGGTGTTAACTATTTTTTCCAACTCCAGTCACATCCATATGCGATTACAGGGCGTGGTAAATGAACCCACATAGTTGAGGTGGGTGCAAAATGGTACATGCTTACCTCTAAACAGTCAGCAATAAAATTATATGACTTGAAATTGTGTCAAGATGGCAAACTCATGCCCTCATCCAATTGGGAATGAGTATTTTGAATTTATAGTGGGAAATAGTAAACAAGTTAATAGTATATTAAATTCATAGAGTAGTAATTATATGGTGTCGAATTGAAGGGGACATTTTGATGAGAGTGAAATATTTTGACATTTGTTATTTCCAGGAGAACGGACACAGGTGCTTTATTCATACTACCAATTCACTCTCCCTAACTTGAAGCGTATGCATTAGAAGTTGGTCAGACCATTGGTAAAAGATTATGGAGATTCATTTTTGAGGTTTAATCCAGTAAGTATTAATTATCATGCTTTACAATTGGGACAGGCACACTATCACTAGCTTTAACTCTTTTTATTCTAAATCCTCATTGACGAGTAGTTCCATTAGAAAATATACAGGTAATAAGTTCAACAAACAACCTTTGGTTTATTGGAACTTATAAGTTATTATGTGAACATGTCCTTCAATTAAATAACTCTTTTGTACCGGTATTATCTGTTATTATGTGCTTATTTTTTCATGAACACACCTCCAAATTAATAACAGGAAATTCCAATGTATACTTTCATAACTTAGGGAAAATACATAAGTACCGGTATAGAAAGAGTTGAAGATATGGGCGGCCTTGGAGGTGGGTTTGCTGTTTAAATATTCACCTTGGTCAAAAACCACCATAAACAGAAATAATAGTAAAATATAGACAGACTTTGTTCTTATCCCAATCAGAAATATGGCAAAAACAGTATGCTATTGTAAATGTTTTCCCCTTGTTATGTAAACAGAAGCAAAAAAAGTTACGTTTTCTGACTTTTGTTTAGATCCGGATATGGTAAACATAAAGACCGTTATTTGTTACTCTTTTCCCGATATGGAAATAATAAAGAGCGTTTATATAATTTTTGTGTGATTAACCAATAAATTACGTTGTGTTGTGTAAACAGAAGCACAACAGCTGTAACACAAGCAGATTCTTGTTTTTCTACACCATCGTACGTCTTGACGCAATGTTATATTTACGCTCTGATTATGTTTGGCATATGAGCGGAACTGTATGTATTTTGGTGTTCCTTCCGTTGATGGCGATTTGAACAAATAGAAATATTCCTGCAACGAACGCCGCTCTTGCCTTTAATGTTCTCCAGATAATACTGAGTATCAGATGACTTTCATGTCAAATCCCATTATCATCAGCAAATTCTTGCACAGACAAGGTCTACTATCAATGGAGCGAATTTGTGCAACAAACATGATAGATCTGTTGAATCTTCCCATCTAGGGTAAAGGGGGGTGGTCTATCATTTGATGATATTGAGTTGGGAAAATCCTGTGCCAATGCATTCTCTTATATAAGAGTCTCCCCCGCCAATACAAGATAATACATTGGCCTAACAATATTTACCATGACCTTGTAAGCCAGTGCATTCTCTTATATATCAATTAATAATATGTGAGGCTCCATATGCCAGTGATCTTTACTGATTAGACCGTGTTGTGGCTGAGGTAGCTGTCACCCGGAGATGGAGAAATTCCTATTTTGATTTTCTATTTCTGTGTACTATAAGTACACCAGAATTTCTGAGGTGTATGGAGCAAAGCCCAGAATTTTGTTTTTAAATGGTCAAACTTGTGTCAAAATTCCTTTAAAATGGCTATATTCTATAAAATCAATCAATGATAATTAAAATTGTGATAAATGAAACGAAACATCCACTTAACTGACCCCAATTAGTCTACTTATTATGAGCAAAAAGAAATATCACAAAAGGATAGACGTATTTTGAAGAAAAAAAAGTCGATAATTTTTTGGCATATATATTTGACGAAATTTCAATGGTCATAACTTAAAAATCGTTCCTTAAATCACAACCAAATAAGCTTTAAAAACAGCTCACATCATTTGTGCTACTATCTAATGAAAATAATTACATGTACCATTTATTGTATATGTTTCGTTTATATATTCATGATATTGTTACCCCTGCCGTCATTTTGTAATCTAGAATGGTCATGTCTCCCAATGTTTGCACTACGAACTCCCACGCCACGGGGATCTCTATTCAAAAAATATCAATCATCAGCATATTGCTTATAAACCCCCTTGTTTATGTAATACAATTCCTTGTCAGAAAAAGCAGCATGTATCGGGGGGGGTGAATTTTTTTTTCCGACAAGTATGCCAGGGTGGGTGGGTGGTCAAAGCCACCAACAAGCAATTTTTTCCGCAACTAAAACAAAAAATTCCTGCTTGTTTTTTATTGTTTTGGCAATGAGTTGGGCTTCAAAACCACTTTGAATGAGAGAAATAATGTAATTCTAACTGTAAACTGACTGCAGGCAGTTATCATGTTGTATTTTGTTGCAAATTTTGAAATCCAAGATGGCCGCTGGCAGCCATGTTTTTTTGGCCGAATAACCTAAAAATGACTCATTCCTATTTACATGTCCATGTTAACATCCATGATAAATAGTATGCACAGAAATTCATATACAGCTGTTTACAGTGAATTTCCCCCCCCCCGCAAATCTCTGTTTTAGTGTTAAAAGGGGGGGTGGGTGTCAAAAAATGGACGGAAAAAACTGCCGAAAATGGAAACAAATTTGGCGGTGGGGGTGGGTGGGTACAAAAAATGATCGAAAGGGGAAAAATGCCATACGTGCCTGAAATTTATGCATGTATTGGATCAATGTACTTTCTCCTTGCATATTATAAAACTGTTTAAGTCGGTTATAACTTATTGGACTCGCTACCGTAGGCTACCGGACATTCATAAACTAAATGGTCCCGTGTTATGCCCTTGACCATCTTGGCATCTAGTTTACGAATGTCCAGTAGCTCTTCCATTAACCCTGACATAGAGCCACATCGGTTTTTGTGTACAGGTACTCCAATCAATAATGCAGGCATGCCAAAAATATCTTCAGAAATTCCACCAGATATTTACAAAAATAATGCTCTGCTAGTATTTAATGTTATATGTACATGTAGCTACAATGGCACTGATTATTGTTACGTCCAATGCTGTTTTAGATTTAATTAGATCTTTGAGCATTTTCCGAAATATAATTAATGTACAAAAACATGACAAATTCTGAATATTACGGTTTGGTTATAACCAATGTTGGGCACCCAATCCTGTTGTAATGGGTCGGCAAAGGCCTAGAACAATGTGCGATATATGAATCTGCTTAACAGAAGGTATACGCTTCAATCCATCACTGGAAATTTCCACCTTCATCGTTCCATGATGTTCTGTGAGAATTATATCTCATGTCCAAGCTGAGCTACATTAACACTTTTATTAATGTACATGTACATCATCTCATTTGGCCCTTATTTGCAGGTAGGAACATGTTTGGAACTACATTGGAACTACAGAGAAGAATATTATCCCGATCTCTGAGCTTCGGGTAGTGTAATTCGATGTTCATACTAAGAATTAAAGGCTCAACATCATACCCACAGGTTGGATCCATGTACATGTGTATGTATAGCAGGAAATTCTCTAACATGGTGACTAGGATGAAAGTCATACAATGTTCCACTTCCAGTAAGAAACCACATCTTTGGTTGGTAAGAAAGTCGCGCAACATATCCCATGTTTACATCTGGAGCCATCAACATAACAGAAACATGTTTGGAACTACATTGGAAGTACAGAGAAGAAGTTCAACACAACAAGCACCTAAATGATTCTGAGCTTGAGTCAGTGTAGTTTGGTTTTCGTACTAAGAATTAAAGGTTCAGCATCGTGCGCACAGTTTGCACTTATGTACATGTGTATGTACTGCAGGAAATTCTCTTAACATGGTGACCAGGTTAAAAATCATTCAATGTTCCGCTCCCAGTAAGAAACCGTGTCTTTGATCAAAGAGTTGCGCAACATATTCTATGTTTACATCTGGAGCATCAACATAACGGAAACCAAGACCGTTCCATCGTCTCTCGATGGCCTTTTCATGACGTCATTTATGTTGGAGAGAGGTATAGGAGATTTTGACATTTTCTGCTGATCATTCTTCGGAATAAGTGCCAAATTAATGTGAATGACCAGGACTGTTGGTAGAACATATACGCTATTGCGGTGGATTGGCGGTAACATGGCATGACATTGACCTCTTCTAGTGTATGTTCAACCTCATTGCTTTGCGAATTGGTTGAAGTATTATTTTTATCCATTTTAAATATAATGAAATAATGTGCAATTGTTGGCTAAAAAAGCAGTACACGAGAGCGTTCTCAATTATGATTGTCTATACTCTTTGCTTTTGTGGATTTACGTGATACCCATACAAAAAATGGTGATGCCAAGTATTTTTCCTTGTAAGCCGAACATTATCTAAGGCATTTTTGGCAAATTTGGTGATTAATATATTCTTTCACTGCATATAACGATACCTCAAGTGGACTACACAAAATTATAAAATTATCTTTTGGCTAATGGCTATGCGAGGTGCGAGGGCTGTTGTGACTCTACTCGACTGAAATGGTATGAAAGAGGCTACAATACTATTTCGGATGCCACGCACCTGGTGTCTCGATGCTCGTAATGAATGATACGGGAGAGTGGCCCCGCCCAGTTGTGACGAGGGATACTAATCCATGCCCGTAATGTTCTCTGGGTTGAAGACTGATATCATGTCTGAAGGATGCTTCCGTATTTTTTATTATTGGTTAAAGCTATAAAACAATATTTTGAACATGAACATGTTATGTTCTTTGGAATTATTTATCGACTCTTGTGTAGTCCACAACTGCATATAAACAATACAACCATTAGTTCATGCACTCCCATTAGTATTGCAAAGCCCACAAAGTGAATTTTTTTAATATATATAAATATGTTTGAACAAATAAATATCTCTAAAATAGATAAAAACGTCCCAATACGTGATTTTTTTTGGAATAAAGTAGAGACCCAGTGAAAGACCAGTAATTTTTTATGCGGATCTTTCACATGAATATATCAATTGAGTTTGAAGATTTATTTTACCTGAATTATAGCCCTTAGTATATCAGTTGTGTAATGTTATATATGACCTTTGGCATGATAACATGAACAAACTTCAACAAATTGTCATATTGGTTATATGGATCTTTCACAACAATATCATTTGAGTTCAAAAGTAGGGATTGTCAGATATCTTTTCTACCAGAGTTATGGCACTTAGTTCTTCCATTTTTTTTATATATACATAAATTTATTGATTCTTGGTAAAACAGATTCACTCTAATATCAGCAACCAAAACAAACTTGACCTAGGGCAATTTTTTATGCACAACCTTAGCTGGGTAGCATCAGTGCTCATGTTAAGAATGCGTTATTTGCGACCCTTCAAGTCATTTAAATAATTAAGTATCTGGGATAAACAGCAGCTGAATTATAACTCCTGACAAAGTTACATCTATGTTTTAAGAATATAATAAAGCTCTTTATTGCTGATTAGTAGCCCATTTATAAATAATTTGATGCCCACAGCACCTATCCAAAATATTAACCATGCATTACTAGTTTTACTTTTGTCCAATTTTGCTACATATGTTTAAAGGAACGCTCTTTATTGCTCATTTTTGCTTTTTAAAGACGTCTGAGGTCAAATGACACTCCATTTCAGTTTATCGCTGTTTTTAAAAATTGACAAATCAGATTGCAACAACCATTTTGGTTATATAATCAATTTGGATGAAATAAGTTTTAGTGTCCTTTTAAGACATTTGAAGTCTGATGAGATTCCCTGGCATTGGGTCAAATTTTCAACTATTAGAATCCATCGATTTTCACAAAATTGACATTGTTTTGTGCAGGCTAATGTACTTATTCCTGGTAAGAAACCTTGTATTGCAATTTGCTAAAAGCACAAATGCTCTGAACTATATATATAAATATTTATGTTTTGTTTTGTTTTTAATAAATATTGAAATTATTTTCTGCATTGTCTTATTTTGTGGTCCACATGTCATTACTATCTTTAGAGGTAAAATAGCTACTTGGAGTGGTTAGATGGGACACCTTTGAATTACCAATTAAAATAGTTAGAATAACCATTCTAGGTAGAAAACTTTCCCACCAATAGTAGTTATCAGATTAACTACCTGTAGGTAGTTAAAATTCCAACCACCCACAGGTAGTAAAATTAACTACTGGGTAGTTCGTATTCATCCCCCTACCCAAAGTAGTTAAAAATTTGCCTCCCGTTGGTAGTTAAAATAGCCCCCGGGGGTAGTTATTTCAACTACCGAATGTAGTTATTTTAACTACCAAAGGTATTTAATTTTTTACCTACCCATCAGGTAGTAAAATTAACCACCCAAGGTAGCGGGATGAATACGAACTACCTAAAGTAGTAAAATTTAACTACTTTTGGGGTTAATTTACCAACTTTGAATTTAGTGTGTGGGGTAGGGGCGGGTTGTAATCTAGCTCTTGGTGTTGAAGTCACCATGATGCATTTTTTTAGGGATGAATTTATTTGAATTTATTGTCAAACTCGCTGCAAGTTAATGCAGAACATTAGAGCAAAGACATATGACTGTACAGCGGTTGGTGTCACCCTGAGAGTTCAGAATATCAATCAAGATAGATAGTAATGCCAAGAGTTGGGAGTTTGTTCTATAACATATTATCCATAACGTGACAATAGGGGTGGGGGTGTTACATTGTCGGTTGAATATTTTTCCACCTTCATGTAGGCCTACATGTATGTGGTAACAGATTGGACTCAAAGCAGGGTGCAAATCTAATTTTGAGGACCTGAGAGTTTGGTATGATTCAGAAGGGTTCAGTTGGAAATTTAAGCAACCCCCCCCCCCAACAGCCACGGCACTGTCTCTTCTAGTGTGTGGTGGGGTTGTGGTGGCTTCAGCACCTGAGAATTAATTATCATTGTAAGGTAAAATGTGTACGTTTATTTTCAATTATAAATGTAACAAATGCCAACAAATGTGTGTACGATCAAATTTTATAATTACGCTACTAGTATGGCCATGTTTGAAAGGAAATTGGCAGAACTTAAAAACTGAACCAAGTGGGACCATAATATGTGGCTACATCAAATCTGACCAACTATTGTCAGTAAAACCGTTTAGTGTTTCTTTCATTGTGCATAAAGGTCACAAAGATGGAGAACTCTCTAACATGATTTCTCTTTAGATTAACATATCCATGAGTTATTGTGGAAAGCAGCGATAGCGACCCAAGGTACACCTGTGCAACCCACCCGTGACCATAGTCACTCCATATATATATAAACTCCACACAAATGACCATGTGGCCACTCACTTTATACACATGCACCTCCTCACCCATGACCATACAGCCACACTTGGATATACCCATATATTATACATGTACATCACACACCAGGTATACTCATATATACCCATCACCATACAGTCACTATCCCCTGCATAGCTATTCACCACACTCATGGTCTTACAATCACTCACTATATATCTTTCACATCACCATTGGCCATATGGTCACGCCATTGGCCATATAGTCACTCAATGTATACATATACACCCCACTAATGGCCATACAGCCCTTCCAGATATACCAACAACCCGCACACACGACCATTTGCCCACTCCAGACTTCCATATACACCTCACCCGTGATAATTCAGCCACATGCAATATACTCATACACCCCATCTGGGATCATACAGCTGCTCCATGTATACCTATACACCCACCAATGACTAGTGCCATTACATATATGCATCCCACCCGACAACAAGGGCACTCCCCATATACCCACAAGTGACACGTCCGCCAATGTCCATCAAGCTATACTGCAGATATGCATATACACTTAACCATGACTACATTCATTCCATGTACACCTATACAACATACTGCCCCATATTGATCCACAGCCCCCCCCCCCCCCACCCATGACCGTACAACCAACAACAATACATATATCTATAAACCCACCCATGACAATACAGACAATACAAAAGTTACACCTGTAAAACCCACCATGACCATAGAGTCACTCCATTTATACACAGACAACACATATTTGACCATGTACATGTAGCTACTCTCGTTACACCCACACTGCATAAATGACCATACCGTCACATCGGGTATATATCTGTAAACGCACACATGACAATAGTCACTCCCTGTATACCTATTCACCTCAGACATGACCATACAGCGACTCATTGTATATACATACATATCACCTTGGACACCCCACCGATGACCCGGAGCCCACTAGCCACGTCGCTGATGACTAATCAACTATATACATGTATTGAATGATAAATACAATATAGGCACTATTTACGCATGCTGTTTCGAATAAAAGATAACACAGGTTATACATTATTTTGTGCACTGACCATTTGTTAACTTTTGGGGGTGATACTTAAAGGCATATGTAGGGTCATCGTGATGGGGGAATAGTTGGAAATCATGTATATACGATGGGACTGATGGGAATTTGCTAACAACAGGGGATAGCCCATGTCATGTAAGAATCGTCCAATAACTAAAAATGTTATGATACCTTTCAGTTTGAAACATCTATCCTGAAGGGGGTGGGTGTGCGAAATTAAATTGTCATACTGCTCTAAGTCACGTCTAGCCACGTTTCTGTGTATAAACTATAGAATGATACTTAGAATTCAAGCTATAGTATATCTAGGTGTCTTCCTGATAATAATTGGAAATTCAAAATACCCATACGGGCCATACAATTGGACACTATAATACTTCTATTGCATATTCTACACAAGACCATAGTGAGAAAGAATCAGTGAACCCATTTATGCAAGCTTCTTATGTGGTTTCGACTTCTTAATAATGAGACAGTTTTTACCAGGTTTCGTGTTGTTTGGCGCCAGAATATTCGAAAAATCACATTTTACAAAGAGCGTTTTTACTTCATTACCAACCAACGATGAAAATTGAAGAGAAATTTCGAAAATAAGATATTTATGATGATTCTGATCACATTATTTTGGATGTTTCTTGTGGTGCTGTATTGGTGATGCATATATATAACGACCATTATATTTCATGTTTTATTGCCTGCTAAATCATTATGGAATGTTAACTTATTTTATGTCGAATTGGATGGGGCATCTTTAAATCAAGAAAGAAAAAAGAATAAACAAATACAATTGGATAGAAATATATTGCTCACATACACTGGCCGAATCCATAGCGCAACGCAAACTTCGGAGGAAACGTCCCTCAACAGGCGAGTCCTAATTCGAATTAAATAATAATTGAAACGTGTTGCTTTTCGCCGTGGACAACAATAACTGTCCGTGCTGAACTGTGGGCGTATACTCAGGTAATCAAGACAGAGATGTGGACCAGAACAAATGGATAGTTGGCTCCAATGACAATTCAATGTGTGGGTTTTAAGTCAGATAAAATTCTCAGCGTCGGGAATTCGGTCAAGAATAGACTCGGCGCAAGAGCCTCGTCTATTCTTTTACCGAATCCCCTATTCTTCGAACATTATCCATTACATAGTTTGCACCAAACTGACTTATAGTGCCTCGTCTGATAATGGGCGGCCGTGTCTGACTCTGACGCCGTCTTGTCTTGTGTCTACACAGCCACCTTTTCAAGTTTTATGTTAACATTGCTAAGAGGTTGAAGGTCACAGTAAGGAAGGAAATGAGTGGGTGAAGTTAAGTCATGGGATGAGGGTGTAGGGGTACCCCATCAGCTCCCAAATAAATTTGTGCTTTCATCGCTGTTGCATGTCAACGTCACCAATGGCAACATAATATTGGTTTTGCTACCAGTAGATACAGTAACCAAATACATGTACCTACCAAAATGACACATTAGCTGTTAAGATCTAATCACAATCACTTATATGGGATTACTGTTCCCCCTCCCCATCATGATCGAAAACAAAAGGAAACTTAGTAACTTTGACCCATTAGGTAGGCCTACCCTACATTAGGACCCAAAAAATTTGCTGGTAACATAATTTTTCATGAACAATACAGGCACATCACAATACCAAAGAAGTTGAGTAATGGTGGGGGTACATGATGGGTCCTACCAGCCCATGAACATGATGAATTATTATGAGTCAATGAGTTTCATGTAAAATGTTGTTGTTGTTGTAATTGGAGGTTTGGAACCCTGCATGCATCTATAGACAGTAATTTTGATTAAAAAAAACTGCAAAACTACCTTCTAAATACACCTTTGCTATGCACAGTGATCATATTATGAAAAAAACATGTTTTTTTTGTTTATTTTTGTAAAAAAAATCGGGTGGTTTCCGAAAGTCGTTGTGACGACCAACAAAGTGGTTATTTGAGTTGGGTCCATATCAGAATTTGTTTCATATATGTCCCTGAATGTGTATACAAAGTTTCATGCTTCTACTAAAAAGTGCATGAATCCCCCATAATTTTGGTCTTAGCCGCTATACTAAATGTTGAGGCGAATATGTATACAAGGATTGACCATGATCATGTATGAATGTTTTGAATAGGTACACACGGGGTGACTATATGGCCATAGGTCAGATGAAGGAGTATACCAGGTGAGGGTATGAGTATGAAGCGAGTGGCTATATGGCCATTGGTGAGGTGCATATGTATACCGGAATGACTTTATGGCCATTGTTGTGGTGTTGATGAAGATATTGATTGTCTATTTGACCATGCGTTTGGAGAATAGGTATACAGGGGGTGACCTTATGACCAATGGTGAGATGAATGGGTATACAGGGAGTGACTATATGGTTATGGGTCATGTTTAGGAGTATACCCGGTGTGCCTGCATTGTGACGCATGGCTGTATGGTCATCCGTGGTCATGGATCAGGTGTACATGTATACAGTGGATCACTATATTGTTATGTCTGTGGTGTTTAAAAGTCACTCTATGTATACATATTCACTACATTCACGTCACTCATTGTATACATATTCACCTCACCATGGATCATACAGCCGCTACATGTATACCTATTCGCCATACACATGACCATAGAGTCAATCCAGGTAAACATATTAATCTCAGGTCTGTCTCAAAGTTCTGCTCATTTCCTTTCAATAATATGGCCAGAATCACAAAAGAGGTTCTCCGCAAAATTCCATACTGCAACTTTAAAATGAATTTGTCATGCCCCATACGGAAGTGGAACAAATATAATAGAACGTATTTGTCAGTTAATTAACTAATACGTAAAATAACCAAGTGAGTCACAATTTGCTATCTTTTTCGGATAACGCAGAGAATAATGTTCGGGATATGTTAACTTTTAACTTTTTACAAATTTGGTTGCCATTTTGGAAGCCATCTTGAGCATTTCAGTCTTTAAACATCACAGTGTGACATACTTAAGATAGACCAAAACAATAAACACCTTTGATACCAAAGATAGTTGCAGTTTTCTTGAACAAATGGTCGAACCCTGAAAAGTGAATTTTTGCCAATATTTTTGTCAAGTTTGTGAGAGAAAAATCCCATATTTCTGGTGATGTCAGTGGTGACAATAGTAAAAATGATCCATGGTGCATTAGACATGTTAGTATGCAATGTATAGAATACAGATTAGCCAATTTTATACATCAACCACAACTTGTAAGCGATTGCAGGACACGCTGGTGTAATATTTACCATTTTCCATACATTGGCGGCCATTTTGGCAGCCATGTTGAGCCAAAGTAAGAATTTTGGTTCCAGTGAGTTAGAATATTCATAGGTAATGATATGCCTCACTTACATTACAAAGTTCTGTTCATTTCTTGTTGAAATATGACTAGAATCCCAATTGTTATTTTTTTGTGAAATTTTATACCGCATTCTGTAAAATCGAATTTTTGAGGGATCGGAAGGGGTTAGGACCCCAATAATTGCATATTTCGTTGCTCCAATGATCAGTTAATATACAAAACACAAAATAAAGTTGCATTACTCAACCAGTTCCAAACAGCATGAATTGATCTAGAAGATATTTGTGAAAAAATGTTATATTTTCAACTTCCGGTGGCCATTTTGGCGGCCATCTTGGATGGTGAGTTTCAATTTTGGCTCAAAAATGTGTCATTATGTCTCAGCTTCACGAAAATATATACATTTGTATACATTTTACAAGATTTTCCCGCTATAATTTGCATAAAACTGACTTAGGGTCTGGGCTGAAAAACGGCGGCCATGGTGGACGCCATCTTGTCTGGAGTCTACACGGCCACTTTTTTTTCTTGTTAACATTGTTTAAAAGTTGAAGGACATAATAAGGAACAAAATGAGTGGGGTGAAGTTAAGTCCCAGGGGGGGGGGGGTGCAAGTGTACCCCTATTAGCTCCCGGACTACTAAGCCATGCCTGCCTGAAGAACAGGATAGAACTGTACGAACCAACTATTGTAATCGTAAAGAACCAATTTATACGATAGATTGGACGCGTGCCATCAGTCGATCTTTGTTGTCGAGCCACTGTGTTGAACTGATCTTGAATAAACTTGTTCAATTCCCGACGCGCTGGGCCAACGGCTGGTGAATTTGCAGACTGAAGTTTGCCAATGATTTCGAATTTCCGCTCGGATCAAACAAGACGGTCGGTGACAAAGAGAGATTCTTCTGTATTGCTGTTCTTCTCTGACACGAAGTGAACAATTGTGGTTGATGTACTGACCTCTGGCTGTAATCTCATACAACTCTCCTGTTTGGGCAAAACGTGGTTTTGTCGTTAAGTGTTATTAAATCAGGAGGACATACTAAAGGCTTTGCAGTGGAATTGTACCATCACCGAGAGATGTAGCTGGTGAATGGTCTTAAAAGCGAAAAACAACACATCGAGGTAGATACCCTGTATAGATGTAACCGTGAATTAGACTAAAATGAAACAAAATATATACAAATAAAAACACCCAAATCAGAGCGAGAGTGCTCGATTGGGGTCAGAACCATTAAGAAACTGACCATTGTGCAAACACATATAAAACAGAATATCAAAAAAGGCAGCAATACTGCTTTGAGAACAGCCAAGCTATAAAACCTACATAAAATTATTCAGCAAAAATAAATAATTTAATTTAACAAGGCTCCGGCATATCATAATATTTGAAGTATCTATCAAACAAGCATCCTGAATGATTGATAAGATATTTATAATATAATATCTGTTGAATCTGGCGTGAATCTTAATCAATTGTTGACAATCGAGTGGTCGACTCAGTAGGTGATCCTTTGTCCAAGAGCCAGCCTCCCTCCACATACGGTACACGGAGTTCCCTTCCCTCCAAGTTGACATTTTCTCTCGAAGCCTCGTATCAAACTTTGAAAACTTAAAGACTAACCTGTTTTTTTCTGAGAGTCGAAACTTTTGGAGATTTTTGTTTTGGAATAATGGATTCATCTTTCTTAGTTGGTTTCGGAGCAAACTTAAAAAATGCAGTAGCTCTATCGATTGCCTGTGAGACAGGTTCTGGAACAGAAGTAATAGCATTCTCTTGAACTTGTGTTGCTAGTGATATAATGACAAGTTTTGTTTGATTCTCTGTCTGAGTGCCGGCATTAACCGGCATTAACAAACTTTTTCTTAGAAACGGCAGCCGTGTATGTGACTTGAGAAATTGATGGTCTGGAACCAACTTATTTCTTAGCATCCATATACGATAAATGTTTCTCAACCTTACATCTTTGTAAATGGGACATGCACGATCCGTTGCAGCATGTGAACCTTGACAGTTTTAGGATTTTTTAGGATTTGTAAAATCATTGTGATCATGACCAGAAACAGAACAGCGTGCACAAATGGTTTCTTTATTTTTACAATGTTCCTGGCCATGGCCATAGCCCTGACATTTAAAACATCGTAATGGGTGGAACATAGGTACTTATATCTACCTTCATGTACCCAACATTCAACGTCGGTGGATGTTTGCACCGAATGAATGTCAGAAGATAACTATTCAGAGGAACTCTTAGTCCATCAACAGTCTTCGTAAATCTACTGACTTATGTAACTCCCTATGGTGCCAACTCTGCCAATATCTCGGATTCTGAAGAATCGGCTACGTGTTGCGGGATCGCAACACAGATCTGCTACTATTCAATATCCTGTAAGGAGTAATCAACAATGGTGTCTGTGCAATAGCTGTTAACTGGAGCAGAGCATCAGATTGAACTTTCTTTGAACATTCAATCAAAAGAGAGCCACTTATTGGCCAAGTCCTGATTGGCTTAACATATTTCAATTGTCCAGCAATGCTTTGGAGCGTTTTATCAATAACAAGATAGAAGGTCTTTTCACAAAGCCAAGAACCAAGTACTGAGGGAATACCACATCATCATTGGAACCTGGTGTCATCATTCTTACGAGCAAGACGCTGTTTTTTGTTTCAGTTGCCATACGAAAAGCAAAAAATCGACAACTAGCCCAGCAGCCGCGGTGGACTACCCATCGAAGTATGGTCGGGCCAAAGATTGGTGACCCGTTTAGCCACTGCATATATAAGCCTCCCGGTACCTCTCCACAGTGAGACAGGCGTCAACAATGCAGGATTCCACACTCAAACATCATCAGCAAGAAACACAAAAGAGAAAGATAACACAAGCATACGTGGAAAAACAGAAAACAATACTTCAAACATCAGATGAGCAATACAACATATAAAAAAAATGAATCTGAAACAGTGGAGAGGTGTGACTAGCCGATTGATTTGGGCCGGGTCAACTCGTCTAGAAGAGATGTGGGACCAAAGAGGACCATGAACTAAGTCGTATCCGCAGGTCGATGACCCACGTGATACGGCCGCCCTATAGTTTCTCCAGGACTCCTACACCACTCCTCGCGGGATGCACCCCACGACAAACAGGGTGCACATTAGGGGATTTGTACCTCGCAGTGGGGCGATAGGCCTATTCTACCACGGGTCCACACGGGGTCCTGGGGCCATCTGAAGTGAGGAACGTTGTCCGGTGCATTGATGAGTTCAGGTCATCCATAACGTTAATGAATATTATCAACTGATGATAAGGCCCCCGTTTGGGGCCATTTCAGGAACGATAACTCTATTCTCTGCAGTACTCCCGTCTAGACAGTTTGACCTACATTCTCTGCAGTACTCCCGTTGGAGTTTGACCTATATTCTCCGCCCACGCGTCGGTCTATTTGTACCGGTTGGACATGTCCGGACATGACCCGCTGGTTATATCCAGACTTTTCCATATGAATGGTATAGTATCTACATGTATATCACGTGATGATCTCGGTGGGGTAGCTTCAGTCTTGAATATTAAAGGGATACTAGTCTCTCACGGGGGATGATTATTAAAGTGACACTCACTATGGATGAATGTTAAAGTAACACATGGCGCACACTGTGGGATAATGTTAAAGTGACACTCGCATTGAAAACTTCCAAAAAGTTCAAAAAGTTCAAAAAGTTCAAAAAGTTCAAAAAGTTCAAAAATTTCAAAAATTTCAAAAATTTCAAAAACTTCAAAAATTTCAAAAAGTTCAAAAATTTCAAAAACTTACAAAATTTCAAAAAGTTTAAAAACTTCAAAATACTCAAAAATTTCAAAAAACTTAAAAAACTTTTCAAAAAGAAACAAAAATGAAAAACTTTAAAAAAAATTCATAAATTAAAAAAATATGAAAAACTTAAAAAACTTCAACTTTTTCTAAAATTCAAAAATAATTTAAAATTAACGGTCTTTTAATATATCTAACCCACTGCCACTTCTGAGGGTTCCACACTACACCTGAGGGGATATTGAGTGGTCTACACACGTCTCCTAAACCATAGAATAAGATCCAGCCCATAAGAAACTCTGCCTCCTGCAATGTCTGTCATTCGAATCTGACGCAATCCCTACTTCTGGCGCAATGCCTGAGTCATTCGAATCTGGCGCAATCCCTACTTCCGGCGCAACGCCTGAGTCATTGGAATCTGACGCAATCCCTCGTGAAACCTACCGGCTGACTCCACAACCATCGGCTAAGCGTTGTATCACATGCTTATTATTTGATCATATCGTGGAAATTCAATGTTTTGTCATCACTCATGAGATATAACCCATATCCACTGAAAAAGGGTGGATATCCTCTATTTATTCATAATTTTTCTTTGTTATCTTTTTTTTTATCCCTCTTTTTTATCTACCACTTCCTGTTTTTATTCGCTCTTCTTTTTCTTACAACTTCTAATCCCTCATAATCTTCGAATATCCACTTTCATCTCCAAGTTTTTGAAAAAATTCCTTGTTTAGTAGCAGCACCTCCAGATGGGCTCTATAGAATTTGAACGAAGCATCCATCTTGGATATTACTCTTTCTATGACTAAATCCGTTAGCACGCTCTACAGATGTCATATAGGTAGCACGCTCTACAGATGTCATATAGGCCTCTTCACATCTTGTTTTCCGTAATTTATTCATTAATAATCGCTCCATTGACTGTAACAAATTAAATTACCCCCTCCCCCTGTATTGAGAATACAGCCTTGATTATTAATATTTCCTCCTTTCACGGTGTGCATGTTCATTGGGACATCTTTGCTAATGTGAAGCCACACCTATTATATATATATATATATACAACTTTAAAAGCCCGCGAAAATATTACTCATATTATAGACTTCCCTTTGAAGACCTTTGTATGTGACAATGATCCGTAATATTGTTTCTAAGTGACACTGGCCAGTGAAACTGATATTACGGGTATGAACTAGCCAACTTCACATCGTAACAATAATAAAAGGGACACTTCATCTATATCAGTCTCAAAACGTGTTGGTACACATCTGTGTGGAAACTAAAACCAATCACTCTTCGTCCGTCATCCGTACATCATTGTAATATAATTTTCTCAGAAACCACGGGATCCCTTTGGCTGAAATTTGGTCTCAACATGGGATCAGAAATTATCCATGGAAGACAACAGTGTCCGTGTGGGGAGAAGCTTCGTAGTGTTTCGCTGTCGCCATGGTGTTTGTTTGGATATAGGCATGGGTGGTGAGTGTGGTTCTCATATGGTCTGAACTAGCCTTTACTGACTGAGGTCATTTAGTGCACATGTCATCACTTCACTGATAACCATTATATGGTCAAATCCCTACACTATCAAACGCAATGTTTCAATAATGGGTTTTCTTAAAATGTTGACTAAATATTGGTTATATTATACGCATCAGCGATCCTTCTTAATAACGCTCTGTATATTTTCAAACGCATTTCACTAGGGTTTGGAATAGCCACACAGGAAAGGAGAAACTGAGGTCCTAGGTAGGTCGACTGCATATAGCAGTATATATGGGGTACAGACATGGACAGCAATGGGTTCCTCGTGGCTTCTGGCCTACACATGACATATTAAAGTTAACCACACCCATCGGCGCGCCTTTAATGGGCTATGAAGCGCCATACAGGCTCGAATCATGGCCTTCGCCATGTGTTTCTATTTGAACCCACATTAGTAACTAAATAAAATCTTTCTCTCCAGGTTGTTTCACGCCATAACCTTGATTTGGAAAGCTTGAAGGGCTAATTAAGCTTCAATTTAAATCCCAACATTATTTGAAGAACGTATCTGGTTAAACATGTCCACCATAGTAAGCTCATTTAATTCAAAGAGCTTCACACATAGTCCCACTAGTAATGATGTGGCGTTATTTACTGCAGAAATGGTCATATATATAAAATACAATACAACACATTTTGGTCACATACCTTAAAGGTGCACGTCACTTTCGCAAGATATCTAACTGACCATGTATAGAGTGGAATTACATGTCGTGTATCAAATGTATAATCAGTTCCAGTATTTCGTCCATAAGGCAGTTTTGGTTGTAACATCATTGTGTATGACGGTTCATTCATATGATACCTTAGCGGTTGCACACGATACTGTCTGTTGTATTTTATGTCTTATATCATGTATATTAATTGCTCCATGGATGGTAGGAGTATGGCATTGGTGTCTGGTTCTTCGATGTATTCTAGTCATAGTTCATTCATATTATTACTCTAAAATCTCCATTAAATGGAGAAACTAAAGAGCCCATATTATGTAGACTAGTGTATAAATACTTACTTCATGCATTATTTCCATCAATTATATGTATTATAACTCCCATCAAGATAGGCTGTTATACAGAGGAAACAAAGCATGTACCAAGTGACAGTCTGTACCAAGTGACAGTCTCATGTCACGAAAGGCCTACTATGTGGACACATGTTCTTATCAAAACGCTCTATTATGTAGGGGGTTATCAACCATTGGTCTGGAAAAGGCATACGAGCGGAACGCGTGTATACACATTTATTCGATGTACTCTTTAATCTTCGATTTCTCTTTATTGTCGTTAATTTATAGCATTATTAGTAGGAATCTAAACTCGCCGTTATATTGAGAAAATAATGCGTCAATACCAGTCAATACTGCTTTATTGGCGGTAAATGAAATTATTGAATCATGTATCGCAGCTAAACAAGCGAGACAACTGATCACAACACAAAAATTAGTAATATTTCTGAAGCCTTGAGTGGTTTGTAATACACAGTGTAAATTTTCATTATTGCTACCATTTAAGGAAACATGCCCCCGATAGGGCTACTATGCGAACACATGTCTATATTAATTTCACATATTCCTTACCGTTCATTCATATATACTCCAAGCTCTCTGTTAATACAGAGGCATCAAAACATTGGTCTGGAAAAGACCTACTATGTGGATGCGTGTATACATATTTACTTGATGTATTCTTTAATCGTTCATTTCTCTTTATTATCGTTCATTTATAGCATTATTAGAAGAAATTTAGTCTAAAATCTCCATTACATGGAGACAATAAAGAGCCCATATGGTGTAGACTAATGCATAAATACTTCATGTATTCTTTTCACCAATTATATGTATTGTACATCCTATACATTTAGTCTGTTATACAGAGGAAACAAAGCATGTACTACGTGGCAGTTTCATATGACGATAAGACCTACTATGTGAACACATGTGCATATTAATTTCACATATTCTTCTCAAAACGCTCTATTTTATACGGGGGTATCAAACATTGGTCTGGAAAAGGCCTGCTATGTGGACGCGTGTATACATATTGACTTCATATATGCATTCATAGTGCATTTATCTTAATTGTCGTTCATTTAATAGCATTATTAGTAGAAATATAGTCTAAAACCGTCGGTATATGGATAATATATAGCGTCAATACTGTTTTATTGTTGGTAACTCAAATTATTGCATCATGTATCGCAACTAAACAAGCGAGACAACTCATAAATTCTTAATAGTTCTGATGTCTATGGCAGTTCACAGAGTGTATATTTTCATTGTTGTTACCATTTTAGTGCATAAATTACTGATTTCTGTGTAAGAACGCTGGTCTCCATTGTTGTTATGATTGTGCCTATAACTGTCCATATTCTTAAAGCAAGTACGGTACCTCTATGTGATATGATGTATAAAAATTTCCATTTTCACAGGTAAATCACGTATAAACGCTCTTTAATGTATAGTTAAACTGAGTTTTCACATGCAGGGCTATGTCTTTGTGGACTATATACGTGGTATACTTCAGTATATACACGACGTGAATGTGTTCTAAGTATGCGTATCTGATGTATGTATACGTCCGTGTTTCTTAAAGCAAATCCAATACATATTAGTGCGTTATATTATGATGTACATTAAGTGCCCTTTTCACTGTTAAATCAAGTAAAAAAGCCCTCTACTATAGTTAACTATTCAGTTCCACATACGCTATAAGCTCTATGGTGGTCCGGTGTGTCTTATCAATATGCCATTATATGCACGAATGTTATGTGTTCAAATATGTGGGTTATGATGTATACTTTAATGTTAAAGTATATAAGCACTCTTTAAGATATGCATATGCAGAATGTTGCCTCTTTACACTGACAGAAAAAAAAAAGGAATATAAAATTTTGAATACTACTCTTCATAAAACGTTAGAAAACCATAATCTAACAACTAATATCGAAGAACAATGTAATTACTTGATAAGCATTGTAAATATTTCGTCTGTTTTTAAATAAAATGGAAATATTTCGTCTATTTGAAATACAGTTGGAAGCAACAATCAAGTATTTAAATGAAATTTGGACCAAAATCTTATAATTTGAGAAAACGTATATAATTTCTATCGAAGTCTTATAATAAAGGAAGGCTTTGTGCGAATCCATTCGGTCTAATGTGTGAATGTGTTCATCATCGCAAATATAATGATGCAGAAATGAATATTTCCTAGAAAAATGTTAACATAGCTTGTATTTAACCGAAATAATATAGCATTTGAGTTAAAATGTTTCATATTAGGACCATAACGAACCAATGCATAAAAATACAATATTTTGTTTTTCATTCTCGATCAAAATAATGCAGGGTTGTCAATTATCAACAAAAAACAAATACTTTGAAACAAAAACGATGACATAAGAACGAATATACAAGAGCTAGTGTGAAAATAACCCTCACATTTATAAAAAAAAAAACAATAAAAATTCAGTTTTCGAGTAAGTCCTTTATAATTATTGAATGTTTTCGTCTATGTTGGATCAAATTTGACTCAAAAATCAATTAGCTCACTAACAGTTCGCGCAATATCTCATATTTTGAGAAAACGTTTGCAATTTTAGACAACAATATTGCTAGTGAAGGTGAATATTTCATCCTGGAACTCATGAAATATGATAAAAATAGATGTAAAGACACTTCACGAGACCTCATATCTTTGAGTTATGAACATAAAGTCATCTCATAGTGCCAATGTACCCCATAATTTGGTCAGGAGAAATATGTATTTCATATTTGACCCTTCATCTATGGTAAAAAATGAATTAAGGGACATGGGAGTGGTGTCCTAGACATTAACCTAGAGCATAAATTGACTCAATTTTGCAATTTTAGGCAACATTCTTGCCAGGGAAAGTGTATATTTCATGTTGGAACTCATCAAATGTGATAAACATGCATCAAAAGGCACTTACTGAGCTCTGATGACTTTGAGTTATGACAACAACGGCATCTCATACTAGATTGTAAGCCATAATTTGGTCAGGAAAAGTGTAAATTTCATATTTTATCCTACATGTGTTTTAACAATCAATGTAATTACACCCCATCGGTCGCCTAGACACAGCGTAAATGTTCTCAAGTTTTCAACTGTAGGCCACAATGTCGGCGGTGAAGGTAAACATTTCATGTTGGAACCCATGAAATGTGATAAAATGGATAAAAAGACACTTCATGAGTACTTATGACTGAGTTATGAACATAAAGGGACCTCATAGTGTATTGTAGGTCATAATTTGGTCAGGAAAATTGTAAATTTCATGTCTTAAGCTCCATGTGTTTTTAAAATATATTTAATTACAGCCATTGGGTCCCTAGAGATCAATCCACAGTCCATATGTAGTCCATATGCAATTTTAGGGAACAGTATTGCTAGCGAAGGTGAACATTACATGCTGGAACTCATGAAATATGATAAAAATAGATGAAAAGACACTTTCTGAGGCCTTGGTCAGGAGAAATGTGTATTGTATTTTGACCCTTGATGCGTGGTAGCAATCAATGAAATTACACCCCATGGTATCCTCAGATATGAAGCAACATCATAAATGCACTCAGTTTTGGCAATTTAGAAAACATTGTTGATAGGGAAGTTGTACATGTCATGTTGGAACTGGTGAAATGTGATAATAATTGATCAAAAGACACTCGATGAGCCCTGATGGGTTTCAATTATGGTCATAAAGGCATCTGATAGTGTCATTATACAACGGGGAAATTTGTGAAGCGCTAACAAAGCGTATCTGCACGGTGTTATACGATCCATAATGATCCTGATATAAGAAATGCAATCTAGATCATACTCAGTATCTTCGTATCGACTGAATATATCGTTATTCGATGGTGTTCCCGACATACCTCCGTCTTTACTTTTCTTATGCCTTTGTAGATTGTAGTTCGTCGATAATATATTTCTGCACCAATGGCACCCGTGTATTGTCTCGAATCATGGGAAGAACTATCGTCCTTATACCAGCGACAAGATGAGCGAATATGGTGTGGTATTATAAACTCGCCGCGTTCGTACCTCTATTTATCGTTTAGAGTTATTGTTCTTAGATAAAAAATAGGCGCGGCGGCAGTGGGGATGAGGGGGCCGCACGCGCGCCAATTTTTTATCTAAGAACAATAACTCTAAACGATAAATAGAGGTACGAAGGCGGCGAGTTTATAATACCACACCATATTCGCTCATCTTTTCGCTGGTATAAGGACGATAGTTCTTCCCATGATTCGAGACAATACACGGGTGCCATTTGTGCAGAAATATATTATCGACGAACTACAATTTACAAAGGCATAAGAAAAGTAAAGACGGAGGTATGTCGGGAACACCATCGAATAACGATATATTCAGTCGATACGAAGATACTGAGTATGATCTAGATTGCATTTCTTATATCAGGATCATTTTGGATCGTATAACACCGTGTAGATACGCTTTGTTAGCGCTTCACAAATTTCCCCGTTGTATAATGACACTATCAGATGCCTTTATGACCATAATTGAAACCCATCAGGGCTCATCGAGTGTCTTTTGATCAATTATTATCACATTTCACCAGTTCCAACATGACATGTACAACTTCCCTATCAACAATGTTTTCTAAATTGCCAAAACTGAGTGCATTTATGATGTTGCTTCATATCTGAGGATACCATGGGGTGTAATTTCATTGATTGCTACCACGCATCAAGGGTCAAAATACAATACACATTTCTCCTGACCAAGGCCTCAGAAAGTGTCTTTTCATCTATTTTTATCATATTTCATGAGTTCCAGCATGTAATGTTCACCTTCGCTAGCAATACTGTTCCCTAAAATTGCATATGGACTACATATGGACTGTGGATTGATCTCTAGGGACCCAATGGCTGTAATTAAATATATTTTAAAAACACATGGAGCTTAAGACATGAAATTTACAATTTTCCTGACCAAATTATGACCTACAATACACTATGAGGTCCCTTTATGTTCATAACTCAGTCATAAGTACTCATGAAGTGTCTTTTTATCCATTTTATCACATTTCATGGGTTCCAACATGAAATGTTTACCTTCACCGCCGACATTGTGGCCTACAGTTGAAAACTTGAGAACATTTACGCTGTGTCTAGGCGACCGATGGGGTGTAATTACATTGATTGTTAAAACACATGTAGGATAAAATATGAAATTTACACTTTTCCTGACCAAATTATGGCTTACAATCTAGTATGAGATGCCGTTGTTGTCATAACTCAAAGTCATCAGAGCTCAGTAAGTGCCTTTTGATGCATGTTTATCACATTTGATGAGTTCCAACATGAAATATACACTTTCCCTGGCAAGAATGTTGCCTAAAATTGCAAAATTGAGTCAATTTATGCTCTAGGTTAATGTCTAGGACACCACTCCCATGTCCCTTAATTCATTTTTTACCATAGATGAAGGGTCAAATATGAAATACATATTTCTCCTGACCAAATTATGGGGTACATTGGCACTATGAGATGACTTTATGTTCATAACTCAAAGATATGAGGTCTCGTGAAGTGTCTTTACATCTATTTTTATCATATTTCATGAGTTCCAGGATGAAATATTCACCTTCACTAGCAATATTGTTGTCTAAAATTGCAAACGTTTTCTCAAAATATGAGATATTGCGCGAACTGTTAGTGAGCTAATTGATTTTTGTGTCAAATTTGATCCAACATAGACGAAAACATTCAATAATTATAAAGGACTTACTCGAAAACTGAATTTTTATTGTTTTTTTTTTTATAAATGTGAGGGTTATTTTCACACTAGCTCTTGTATATTCGTTCTTATGTCATCGTTTTTGTTTCAAAGTATTTGTTTTTTGTTGATAATTGACAACCCTGCATTATTTTGATCGAGAATGAAAAACAAAATATTGTATTTTTATGCATTGGTTCGTTATGGTCCTAATATGAAACATTTTAACTCAAATGCTATATTATTTCGGTTAAATACAAGCTATGTTAACATTTTTCTAGGAAATATTCATTTCTGCATCATTATATTTGCGATGATGAACACATTCACACATTAGACCGAATGGATTCGCACAAAGCCTTCCTTTATTATAAGACTTCGATAGAAATTATATACGTTTTCTCAAATTATAAGATTTTGGTCCAAATTTCATTTAAATACTTGATTGTTGCTTCCAACTGTATTTCAAATAGACGAAATATTTCCATTTTATTTAAAAACAGACGAAATATTTACAATGCTTATCAAGTAATTACATTGTTCTTCGATATTAGTTGTTAGATTATGGTTTTCTAACGTTTTATGAAGAGTAGTATTCAAAATTTTATATTCCTTTTTTTTTTCTGTCAGTGTAAAGAGGCAACATTCTGCATATGCATATCTTAAAGAGTGCTTATATACTTTAACATTAAAGTATACATCATAACCCACATATTTGAACACATAACATTCGTGCATATAATGGCATATTGATAAGACACACCGGACCACCATAGAGCTTATAGCGTATGTGGAACTGAATAGTTAACTATAGTAGAGGGCTTTTTTACTTGATTTAACAGTGAAAAGGGCACTTAATGTACATCATAATATAACGCACTAATATGTATTGGATTTGCTTTAAGAAACACGGACGTATACATACATCAGATACGCATACTTAGAACACATTCACGTCGTGTATATACTGAAGTATACCACGTATATAGTCCACAAAGACATAGCCCTGCATGTGAAAACTCAGTTTAACTATACATTAAAGAGCGTTTATACGTGATTTACCTGTGAAAATGGAAATTTTTATACATCATATCACATAGAGGTACCGTACTTGCTTTAAGAATATGGACAGTTATAGGCACAATCATAACAACAATGGAGACCAGCGTTCTTACACAGAAATCAGTAATTTATGCACTAAAATGGTAACAACAATGAAAATATACACTCTGTGAACTGCCATAGACATCAGAACTATTAAGAATTTATGAGTTGTCTCGCTTGTTTAGTTGCGATACATGATGCAATAATTTGAGTTACCAACAATAAAACAGTATTGACGCTATATATTATCCATATACCGACGGTTTTAGACTATATTTCTACTAATAATGCTATTAAATGAACGACAATTAAGATAAATGCACTATGAATGCATATATGAAGTCAATATGTATACACGCGTCCACATAGCAGGCCTTTTCCAGACCAATGTTTGATACCCCCGTATAAAATAGAGCGTTTTGAGAAGAATATGTGAAATTAATATGCACATGTGTTCACATAGTAGGTCTTATCGTCATATGAAACTGCCACGTAGTACATGCTTTGTTTCCTCTGTATAACAGACTAAATGTATAGGATGTACAATACATATAATTGGTGAAAAGAATACATGAAGTATTTATGCATTAGTCTACACCATATGGGCTCTTTATTGTCTCCATGTAATGGAGATTTTAGACTAAATTTCTTCTAATAATGCTATAAATGAACGATAATAAAGAGAAATGAACGATTAAAGAATACATCAAGTAAATATGTATACACGCATCCACATAGTAGGTCTTTTCCAGACCAATGTTTTGATGCCTCTGTATTAACAGAGAGCTTGGAGTATATATGAATGAACGGTAAGGAATATGTGAAATTAATATAGACATGTGTTCGCATAGTAGCCCTATCGGGGGCATGTTTCCTTAAATGGTAGCAATAATGAAAATTTACACTGTGTATTACAAACCACTCAAGGCTTCAGAAATATTACTAATTTTTGTGTTGTGATCAGTTGTCTCGCTTGTTTAGCTGCGATACATGATTCAATAATTTCATTTACCGCCAATAAAGCAGTATTGACTGGTATTGACGCATTATTTTCTCAATATAACGGCGAGTTTAGATTCCTACTAATAATGCTATAAATTAACGACAATAAAGAGAAATCGAAGATTAAAGAGTACATCGAATAAATGTGTATACACGCGTTCCGCTCGTATGCCTTTTCCAGACCAATGGTTGATAACCCCCTACATAATAGAGCGTTTTGATAAGAACATGTGTCCACATAGTAGGCCTTTCGTGACATGAGACTGTCACTTGGTACAGACTGTCACTTGGTACATGCTTTGTTTCCTCTGTATAACAGCCTATCTTGATGGGAGTTATAATACATATAATTGATGGAAATAATGCATGAAGTAAGTATTTATACACTAGTCTACATAATATGGGCTCTTTAGTTTCTCCATTTAATGGAGATTTTAGAGTAATAATATGAATGAACTATGACTAGAATACATCGAAGAACCAGACACCAATGCCATACTCCTACCATCCATGGAGCAATTAATATACATGATATAAGACATAAAATACAACAGACAGTATCGTGTGCAACCGCTAAGGTATCATATGAATGAACCGTCATACACAATGATGTTACAACCAAAACTGCCTTATGGACGAAATACTGGAACTGATTATACATTTGATACACGACATGTAATTCCACTCTATACATGGTCAGTTAGATATCTTGCGAAAGTGACGTGCACCTTTAAGGTATGTGACCAAAATGTGTTGTATTGTATTTTATATATATGACCATTTCTGCAGTAAATAAGGCCACATCATTACTAGTGGGACTATGTGTGAAGCTCTTTGAATTAAATGAGCTTACTATGGTGGACATGTTTAACCAGATACGTTCTTCAAATAATGTTGGGATTTAAATTGAAGCTTAATTAGCCCTTCAAGCTTTCCAAATCAAGGTTATGGCGTGAAACAACCTGGAGAGAAAGATTTTATTTAGTTACTAATGTGGGTTCAAATAGAAACACATGGCGAAGGCCATGATTCGAGCCTGTATGGCGCTTCATAGCCCATTAAAGGCGCGCCGATGGGTGTGGTTAACTTTAATATGTCATGTGTAGGCCAGAAGCCACGAGGAACCCATTGCTGTCCATGTCTGTACCCCATATATACTGCTATATGCAGTCGACCTACCTAGGACCTCAGTTTCTCCTTTCCTGTGTGGCTATTCCAAACCCTAGTGAAATGCGTTTGAAAATATACAGAGCGTTATTAAGAAGGATCGCTGATGCGTATAATATAACCAATATTTAGTCAACATTTTAAGAAAACCCATTATTGAAACATTGCGTTTGATAGTGTAGGGATTTGACCATATAATGGTTATCAGTGAAGTGATGACATGTGCACTAAATGACCTCAGTCAGTAAAGGCTAGTTCAGACCATATGAGAACCACACTCACCACCCATGCCTATATCCAAACAAACACCATGGCGACAGCGAAACACTACGAAGCTTCTCCCCACACGGACACTGTTGTCTTCCATGGATAATTTCTGATCCCATGTTGAGACCAAATTTCAGCCAAAGGGATCCCGTGGTTTCTGAGAAAATTATATTACAATGATGTACGGATGACGGACGAAGAGTGATTGGTTTTAGTTTCCACACAGATGTGTACCAACACGTTTTGAGACTGATATAGATGAAGTGTCCCTTTTATTATTGTTACGATGTGAAGTTGGCTAGTTCATACCCGTAATATCAGTTTCACTGGCCAGTGTCACTTAGAAACAATATTACGGATCATTGTCACATACAAAGGTCTTCAAAGGGAAGTCTATAATATGAGTAATATTTTCGCGGGCTTTTAAAGTTGTATATATATATATATATAATAGGTGTGGCTTCACATTAGCAAAGATGTCCCAATGAACATGCACACCGTGAAAGGAGGAAATATTAATAATCAAGGCTGTATTCTCAATACAGGGGGAGGGGGTAATTTAATTTGTTACAGTCAATGGAGCGATTATTAATGAATAAATTACGGAAAACAAGATGTGAAGAGGCCTATATGACATCTGTAGAGCGTGCTACCTATATGACATCTGTAGAGCGTGCTAACGGATTTAGTCATAGAAAGAGTAATATCCAAGATGGATGCTTCGTTCAAATTCTATAGAGCCCATCTGGAGGTGCTGCTACTAAACAAGGAATTTTTTCAAAAACTTGGAGATGAAAGTGGATATTCGAAGATTATGAGGGATTAGAAGTTGTAAGAAAAAGAAGAGCGAATAAAAACAGGAAGTGGTAGATAAAAAAGAGGGATAAAAAAAAAGATAACAAAGAAAAATTATGAATAAATAGAGGATATCCACCCTTTTTCAGTGGATATGGGTTATATCTCATGAGTGATGACAAAACATTGAATTTCCACGATATGATCAAATAATAAGCATGTGATACAACGCTTAGCCGATGGTTGTGGAGTCAGCCGGTAGGTTTCACGAGGGATTGCGTCAGATTCCAATGACTCAGGCGTTGCGCCGGAAGTAGGGATTGCGCCAGATTCGAATGACTCAGGCATTGCGCCAGAAGTAGGGATTGCGTCAGATTCGAATGACAGACATTGCAGGAGGCAGAGTTTCTTATGGGCTGGATCTTATTCTATGGTTTAGGAGACGTGTGTAGACCACTCAATATCCCCTCAGGTGTAGTGTGGAACCCTCAGAAGTGGCAGTGGGTTAGATATATTAAAAGACCGTTAATTTTAAATTATTTTTGAATTTTAGAAAAAGTTGAAGTTTTTTAAGTTTTTCATATTTTTTTAATTTATGAATTTTTTTTAAAGTTTTTCATTTTTGTTTCTTTTTGAAAAGTTTTTTAAGTTTTTTGAAATTTTTGAGTATTTTGAAGTTTTTAAACTTTTTGAAATTTTGTAAGTTTTTGAAATTTTTGAACTTTTTGAAATTTTTGAAGTTTTTGAAATTTTTGAAATTTTTGAACTTTTTGAACTTTTTGAACTTTTTGAACTTTTTGAACTTTTTGAACTTTTTGGAAGTTTTCAATGCGAGTGTCACTTTAACATTATCCCACAGTGTGCGCCATGTGTTACTTTAACATTCATCCATAGTGAGTGTCACTTTAATAATCATCCCCCGTGAGAGACTAGTATCCCTTTAATATTCAAGACTGAAGCTACCCCACCGAGATCATCACGTGATATACATGTAGATACTATACCATTCATATGGAAAAGTCTGGATATAACCAGCGGGTCATGTCCGGACATGTCCAACCGGTACAAATAGACCGACGCGTGGGCGGAGAATATAGGTCAAACTCCAACGGGAGTACTGCAGAGAATGTAGGTCAAACTGTCTAGACGGGAGTACTGCAGAGAATAGAGTTATCGTTCCTGAAATGGCCCCAAACGGGGGCCTTATCATCAATCAACATTGTCAGACAAAATGTCGTTTCTCGCGACCTGAATACCTACGATTGTTAATGGATACACTACAGAAGGAAGATAGCAAGGCACCTGGGAAGAAAACAAACTCGCTTCGGCCAAGTTGATAGTAACCAAATTTACCTCTCTTACTGTCTCTGGAATCTCATTGAAGGGGCTGTTTTCGAAAAGCGATGGAAGGAGCGTGAAAGGGAAGAAAGCGGACGTCGTTCTCTTTGTCAAAGAAATTTGGTAAACTATTGTTGCGTCCATACGATCGAGAACACAATCAGAATGGGGTGAGAACAAAGACCACTTTCCAAATGTCATCACGTCCCTTCATCGTATTGCTTACATTTATACCATGGTGTCTCTATTGAATCAAAGATGGAAGAATTATTAAGAATGCTTCTTTCATAATTTATTCAATAACCATTTCGTTAGCTGCGTGGTTACGGGCACTACGACGACCACCACGCTTTCCCGGTGCAGAGGCTAGTTTACTTTGCCAATATCAAGTTCTCGGTCCACCGAGCCAGTACCACGAGCACTGCACCACCGCGTACACTGTGGCGACGAACACTCAACCACGAGCACTGCCCCCACGAGAACTACAGCTACGAGCACTTCCACCCCCAACACGACCACTCCCACGTCCGTCTTCGTGTACATACGGGGTTCTCCCCATCTCCAGATGACACTGTTGGCAGAGTAAAGTTTGCATATGTATAATATTTTAATAAATCACAGAATTTTACATTGAGGAATATACATGTTAATTAAACAGAATTTTTCATTGAGCAATATAGATGTTAATTAAATATGTTTGCCTATATAGATTCATGAGGTCATAGTATAGTAATTAATTCGCGGGTGAATTACATTTTGTTTCACGCATAGTGTGTTTAGCAAGCTGTATTATTAATTGCAGGTTCAACGGATTGCTCGTGGATATTATTGTTCATAATGTCTTCATAAATACTGTTATATTTACAACCCCTGTTACTCGCCATTGTGTGAAATTGTGTTTTAACTATGCGTATATCTTCGATATAGTGTCCTTAATTCTGACCTGTAAAGATATAGAACTGTTGAAATACAGGGAAAAAAATGTTTTATGTAATGTTTAATATTTTTTTTGAAATTCATGCGATGGTTGAAGAAACTGCATTGTTGTCCATATTCCATGATGTTTGTACGATTTGTGGTGATTTGTGGGTGGACACGGGAAGATTTGGAATTGCATTATGTAACCCCCCCCCCCCAGAACCCACTGGATATTATGGAAGGGTCATGGTATGTTTTAACATTGCGCATGACACGATGATAATGATGGTGGAAATGATATAAATGTAAATTATTTGTTCCTTTTCTTTGTGTTCTTATTCTCTCTATCTGTTATTGATGGTTGTTTGGGATGTGGCCGCAAAAAGTTATAGTTATTGTTGTTGTTTGTAATCTGCTGTTTCAGCTCTAACGTCTGCAATCAGTTTCTGCATTTCAGCCATATCCCTCTGTGCGTTCCTGTTTGACTCAGCCAACTCAGCATCGATGACGATGGAGCCGCCGCCGCCGCTGTTGGAGTTGGTGGTGGAGATGGGGGACACGGGCTGTGGCCCTTGGTGGTAGTGAGTCCATCTCCACAGCGAAGTCGGCGACAGGGACGTCCGGTGGTAACGGCATCCCTGCATTCGCTGGTGGTGATACATTCTACGGAGACCAAGTGGGTGTGAACTGGGCGACTCTCAGTTCTCCCGTGTCTCCACTTAATCCTCCTGTCTGGAAGGAGGCTTGTTCTTCTTCCGTTTCTTCGCTGTGTCCTTTGTAGTCACAATTCATGCCACGCCAGGCCAGTAGACGATTCTGCTGGCGTGACTTGGTACTGCAGTCACCTCCAACCGACCCGTATTAACACGGAGTGTCCAGCTAACAGAATGGGCCAACTGGAAGCCACTCAGTGCATGCAAAAGCTCGGTGGGGATTAAAGCACAATTCATGTCCACCGAGCCTTCGACAAAACACTCACCGTCACTCAACTGATTAGCGCTGGTGCTTACGTCCTTCCCGTCGAGAGACTGGGTCGAGAATTAATATGGTGAATATGGCGTGGTGTTTGTAAGATACTCACAATAGGTCTTTTAAACTTAAAACAATAATTAGTTACAGCCAATGAAATTGCAGCTTACGCGTGTATATCGTCAAATCATGAAAGAAATAGCCGCACGCTGACATAAATTCTTTCTTTTTCAATGCTGTAAAAGACGACGAATGGTAACAGGTAAAATTATTATAAATTTACCTTTCTCTCGATAAAAATGCTTAGTCGACCCGTTCCAGCATTAGCAGCATGTGAAACTTGTTTGACAGATAACACCGGAAATGATTTTCAATTTTCGCGAGGGCAATCAAATGACAATTCACAGATTTAGCTATTGTAGCTATATCTTATCTGGGACTTGCCCGACCTGGTTATAGAAAGCTATGCACCAGAAAACGATGTACTTCCACCTGTAGTGATGCTGCCGAAATGTGCCTGCAAATAGCACGCAGTTATCTCACAAGAACTAATTAAGACCTGTGGTATTTGAATGCAAATGTTAGTACATGTATCACCGTTACTAGTGGAAATACAGAAATTGTATTAATGTCGTTAGCTTTAGTAAAGATGCATTTTATACGCACGCTTCCGTTCACATTCTGTTGGCACAATACGGTTTTCGGTGACGAAATGCCTGCAAAAATACAACGCAATACAAACTTGCAAGTGCGCGAACATACACTTATATGAGGATTCGATCGACTCAAGAGCGGAAGTTTTAACACGTTTTGATTTGTTTCACATGTTAGTAAATATTCCAACGATCTTCTCTGATAAAGAGCATGTGTGCGTTCTATTCAAAAAAGCAGTAAATAATAAAGAGCGTTACGTGTGCCACGTATGATCTTTTGTAATCGCGTGCAACACAAACGTTGATGGATGTTTTTGTGGATTGTCGCGATGCCTGTGTCGTAAAAATGACGGTGATAGCAAGTATTGTTCTTATGTCCGTTGAGCTGAAAATCTCCTCAGGAAAGATGGACTCATTCTAGATCATGCCATGATCTCTGCTATGGCTACTGCCCGCAGAGATAAATTCCACGGGTCCGTGAAGTTAGCACAATATTCAACATTCGTTCAACATTCGTGTGAAGTTACCATAACATTCAAAATACATTCAACATTAATTTGTTTTTGTGTATAGGTTTGTTTAACGTGAATGGATTAAGTGGGTCGTATATATAGCGCCCATAACAAAATCAAGAGTATTCGATACTTCGTTACTCATTTTTGAGGATTTTTAATTCGAGTAGAGAGACAGCGCACATCATATACCCATGATAGGGTCGGGCTCATATTTGCAGAAATATTTGCAATCCCAGGTGGAACTTTAAGTCAAATAGAGCCACGCCTGGCATGTGTGGTTTTCATCATCACCATCTTTATTTGAGAACGAGTCTGTTTGACTCTTAGTCCCCGTTAATAATATAATCATTTACAATTTTGACATCACAATAAATTGAGTAATACTGCTTACACTGGAGTGCACTATTTCAAAATATAATCCGATTACCTTCCAAGCTGAAATTCCTAGAAGGGTAAACGTTCTGTTTCCTTTTCAGTTCTGTGCGGAGTTCATATAGAGCTGTTCCATTTGCGTTTTCGTGAGATCTAAATTAAAGTATATTTTTTCACTGCCTGTTGTTTTAATGTCCTTTTTATTGTATCCGATAGCATCTCGAATCATTTTGTCTCGAGTTTGTTTATTCTTCAGGACTATCTTGACCGGTCGATTTTTGTTCGAAGACATGTTGCCAAGTCTGTAAAAGGACAAGACATCGATGTCGTTAAATTTTTACCTTTCTTGTAATTCATTGCCACCGCACACGCTGCGATTAAAATCGTAAGTGGGGAAAATCGCAGGAGGAAGCATCCAATGCGCATGCCCACGACAATATCGTAGCCAAATCGTAGCGACCAAGCACTGTTTGATTTTACCAGGAAAATCGTGGCGTGACCTTGGCAACGCGCGCGATCGTAGCTGTCACATGAACACTGTCGCACTGGTCATGTTGTCAATACCACGAAAAGAACAAATTCAAAAATGGCGCAAAGTTTACAAACTTCTTGGACTTACAAAAACGAGGCCACATTGGTGGAGATGTGGCACGGCAGGGAGTGCAGGCCTATACCACATATCAGCTATCAGCATTCTGATATGCAGACAAGGAGTAGAGGGCTGCCGCAATAAAATTGTTGAAATTCAATTGGGGCAGCTGAGCCTGTTGAGTTGACAGGTACAAAAATGTCAAAATAAAAAAATATTCAATTTCAGTTGAACTTTCAACATCTACTTGTTAGTTTAGAAAATTGAGATACATGCCATGTATATGTATATAATTGCATAATGCGGAGAATGTGATATAATATTTTGCTATCATGTGATCGATCACGTGGATAAAATCGTAGCTGCAAACATCGCAGCACAGTAACGACTGCGGGCAAGTGACTTTTCTCCACCTGCGATTTTCCCCACATACGATTTTAATCGTTAAAATCGTAGCGTGTGCGGTGACACTTATAAAGTGCCATTCCTGTTCTCTTGAATATTCTTCTGTTTGTGGCAATTCGGGTATATTTGCTATCACGATGTTGTGATTCTTTGATTCTGAAATTCCAGTTGGTTCTTTATATGCGTTAATGGGTGTTTTAAGTTTTTCTTCTATAATAGTTTCTAGCAAAGTCTGTTTTTCTTGTATTTCTGTTCGCTGCTGTTCAAATAATCGTTTGTTTTTCTCTTCGAATTCTTTGATTAGTTTTTCTGATTTTCTTTTTGCTGCCTCTAATTGCGTGTATGTTTCTTCCCGTTCAGTTGTTTGTTTTTCTTCACATCTATTTACTCTTTTTTCTAGTTTCAACATATTTGACTCTATTTTCTGTAATCTGTTTTCCATTTCTGAAGTGGGTTTTTCCATTTTTGCGCTATACTTCTTTTCGAAGTTATCAATGCGCTGCATGATCCACTTTAATTTGTATACACGCATCAAATTTGTCCATATTTGCTATTACTTTTTCCAGCAACTTTTCGATGTGCAACATCCAAATACCCATATCCTCAGAGCTTAATTGTTCCTGCATTTTTGATTGTCCTTTCCTGCTTACCTGTTCCATATTTTGTATCAATTCTTCTTTTGTTTCCCGTTTATTCCGTTTAGTGTCATCCTTTGTTTCCTGGTCACTGTGGCATTTATTCTGGCTGTCGCTTTTGTTATTTCTACATTTCTTGCACGACCACAAAATACTACTTGATGTATTTAGTATGTCTGTTGAGTCCTCCGCATCTATCCCTTGACATCTGAAATGGTAGTGCTGATTACAAAAGTCACAAACAATCCTGTGTTTCTTTATCTTGAATTTTCCATTACAGGAATAACAGTTTTCTTGTCCTGTATTCTGCAAATGTTTTCTTGTCTCTGCCGACATCTTTCACAAACTAATAGGAAATTCGTCCTCGCATAATTTAGCCGTTTTTCGTGACTATAATGTCTTGACGTTATTCCATTGTTTTTGTTTATTTTATGGTGTTTTTTACGGGGCAATTTATTTTGCAACCAAGCTGGCTATTGTGACGTCACTCTAACGAATGGTGAACAGAGAGCTGTTCAACATTCGAACTGTCATTTTTCGAGGATTTTTGACTTGGGTATAGAGGACACAGCATAAACCCGTGATCGGATCGGGTTCAAATTGTGAGCCATGTGTATATACACTCCCAGATGGTAGTTTAATTCACTATAGAGCGCTCGTCTGGCATGTGTGGTTTTCGCTGGTGAATGTTGAACAGAGAGAACATTCAACATCCGTCCAAAATTCGCGTGAACGTTCAACATTCGTTCAACATTAAATTTTGGCCCGATCCGATCATGGGTTTATGCTGTGTCCTCTCTACCCGAATAAAAATCTTCGAAAAATGACCAACTCCGAATATTGAACGAATGTTTAACAGCTCTCTGTTCAACATTCGCCAGTGAAATCCACACATGCTAGGCGGGGGCTCTATATATATAATCTCTACGTGCGTTAGTAACAGTAGATATTCATGGCTTGATCTAGACTCCTTCCGGTCATGTGGTGCCATGGATCTATATCATTACCACCAACAATAGCGTGCGCCACGACCGATAGGTTGCATTGCACATTCCAGCTAATGTCCCGTCCGCGTGACCTCTCCAGACGTCGAGACAGAACGGGTGTTTACTTAAATGACATTTGCAGCCATAGAGTGTCGATGAAACAGGCCTGGTATTTGGTTGCCATGGTTCCCGCTGTGATTAACCGGTGCTATTGAGGCTTCAGAAAAGGATACAATGTGTCAACTGATATTAGTGTCTACAAACGTGGAGACATTGACAGACTGTGCGTCATCGTCGTGATAGAGGGTGATTTATTTTTCTGTTATATTTGCATGAGAGAAACGTCAAGAACTTAAGATGGCATAGAGTTGGCTAATCTGAGGTTATCCTTTTTTTTCCGTACGCCGGATTCCGTGTTATAAAACCGTACGCCTGATTCCGCCTGTCTCATACGCCGGATTCTAATTCCATAACTGGATCCCACCTATAAAGCGAGGGGGCCTCGGTTGCTCAGTCACTAAGGGGCTCTCTTCCAGATCGATAAGCTGTCCAGTGCTGGTGCCATGGGTTCAATTCCCGACGGAGTCGTCGCCTCCTTTGTATCCCATACCGCAATTCTCGGGGAGTAGCCAGTTACTTGCCGATGGTCGGTGGTTTATCCGGACACAATGGGGTCATTCTTCCAGGCAATGAAATCACTGCTAGATTTACCTTAGTGAACGGACTTTCCCTCCACCAATAAAACTGTCAGCGTCGTGATATAGCCTTGGCTGCTGACAGTGCCATTAAACCCTAATTAATAAATACATATTAAGCCAAATTCAACAATTCAGTCGTTTTACTTCATATTCGCGTTCCAAATACAAGTAAATACATAGCTATTATTTGATAAACTCACTTTATCATATGACTAAATCATTATTTACGTTGGAAACTATGTCATAAATCAATTTCATATCAATTACTAATTCATATCACCTTCCGATAATTTGATTGGTTTGTTGACAAAAAGTGTGTTCTGATTGGCTGAATGACAGCCGGGGGCCGAGCTGCATCTCTGACTAAATGCAGGTCAAATTCGTGCGCGTCAAATACACGAATCAAAACGATGCCGAAGTTCTCGCAATTATAATCTTGAAATATATAGTTTTGGACATTGTTATACGATAAATAGAATATGTCATTCGTATTTATCTAATAAACAATACGATATAATGTCACAGAGAACAGAATAGCGCACTATATCTTCGCGTGCATATTATTTCTGCTAGTTCACCAGGTGTAATTGGGCTTCCGGTGCAATGAAGTGACTTCACATTAACCTTTTGCTGCCGATGTCATATAGCTATTTAGTGATTTGTGTGCGTTTTGGACATCATAATCAATTTATAGGTGTCATATGATAAATAGAATATGTAATTCGTGTTTCTCTCATATGATATTTATGAAACGAGTCTAAGAATTTTCAGTTTTCTCGAGCCGGAATCATTTCATATCCTCTATATAAAGATCACTGAATTCACGTAATTCGTTCTCGAATAGACCTATACGCCATACGGTAACTAGTTTCGGCCTATATTACTCCGTTACAAGGCTGTTGGGTCACAATCTCGCCGAATACTAACTAAATGGATTACACTAAATATTTGGAAGAAACAAATATCCATTATTGGTTTTAAGCCACATGGCGGTTTGCGCATTGAAGTCATACAAAAATATGACATTGAGCACGGTGTTTGGGTCCCAAACAAACAACACCCATGTGCACGGCATGGGACAGAAAAAGAGCCATCCGTGTTAGTCTATACATGATAATAGTAGAAATAAGGAGCGTTTGTTTCACTTTCGTGCGAAAATTTGAAAACAGCTGCAAAATGACTGTGATCATGGCAAGTATCCTTCAGAGCATATGAAACCTGAATACCAGTATTTTGTGTATTTATCAAGTTATCTTATATCTCCTTCGTAATACATACACAAAATTAGGAAGCTCGTATGAGCCATGTCCATTTAAGTTAAATGTATGCAAAAAAGTAGTTCTCCAAAATAATTTTTTTAACTGGATCCTGAATGTCTTTTTTTAAGCCGGATTCCAAGGACTAGGGGTGGTACCCTCTAATATCAAAAGTGATTGTTATGGCAATTTTTTCAGAAACTTAAACTTCCAGAATGGAACGTATATCCCCAACTAATTATTTCATCGAAAGGATAGTTCACTTATCTAGTGCAAGTATTGATTTATTTCGCGGGAAGAGATATACCAATAAAGCAATTGTAGGTCTATCACTTGAAGCGACACTTCCTGGTCTTCTACAGAAAATCCATGTTCTCAAAGTGAATATATTGGTACTAATGCAGCCTGTTCTCGTGAAAATAATCACACGACGGGCTTATTTTAATGAGCGAAATAATCTCATATTGGCATTATTTTATTTCAATATACGCTCTATATGGATCTAAAACGCGACTTTTAATACAGTCCAATATGGGACTATTTCCATACGAAATAAGCCCATGTTGGCATTATTTAATCTACCTTTTATCCTCAAAAAGACTTACCAGATTCACGCTCTTTATAATGTGTTTTCACTGCGACCGCGCCATTCAACGGAATAACGGGTATACGCTCAATATGGGCTTATTTCAGAATCAAATAAGTCCAATGGAAACATGTGTGAATATTTAGGTCCAATATGAACTTATCTGCATGAGGATAATTATGTTGCCTATAAAACAGTGATTGTTCCAGATCAAATTATTACCTTTCTGAGTTTTCGTGACATGTATAAGAATTTAAAAATGATTTGATTTAATTTAGTTTTTAAAAAAATCTCTTTTCTGTTCAAAAGCTAAATCTGAGGTATGAATTATCTACCTTTAAAATCTAACAGTAGCTATTGTTCAAAAAGGATGTCAAGTTAACTATAATAAAACTCAATTTCCACTTGTGATGAATAATTATTTGTGTGAGGTATGAATAAGCAGTCAGTAACTCAGTCAAGTCTTCTTGTCGATTAGGTCCTTTATCATGGCGATGTATCATCGTTATTGTTGCCTATTTTCCCGTCGTTGGCAAAAACCGAACCGTTTTGTGGGAAGGCCGTGTACAATGTCACACATTGTTATTGTGATTTGTGACCCGCCATATCAAATCCAGTCGTAAGTCGGGATTTTTTTACCCTGTGCCAATCATTCTCTTATATATGCGAGTCGCCTCGCATATATAAGAGAATGCATTGGCCTAACAATTTTTTATCATTTTGTTTTAATAAATGTTTCTTACACTTTTTAGGACATAAAATAAAAAAACATCCATTACCCTGCAGGGAGCCCCAATTGGCATCAATTGAACTGATTGAACCCGCCGTCGTATTTACCAAGGACGGGGTAATGGTAATGCATTACCATGCATTATACTTTTTCTCAAGTAAATGTAAGTAATTTGTAATGGGCCCTTTTCTGCATTACATGTAATTCAACGTAATGCGTCACTTCACGTAAAATCATATAACTCAATTACATTTCCATTACTCTTTGCATTACATTATCAAAACTGTTCTGGTTGTCTTACGGGAATATATGTTCTTCCACAGGTGGAAGCTTGAGGCCATACTATGATGCTATAAGTTATTTGGCGAATAATGCTTGCTCCAATTATTGGACCTAAATCATGGTTATATTTCTATAATCTTGTACAGAGAATATATAACGTTCCCCAGTAGAGTATTCAAGCATCATAAGTATGGCTATATTATAGGCCAGCTGGGTTTATTTTATAAACCAAGTGTTTTTTATAGCGGCTCAATTCTTCGATCATAACTTGCATCTACAACGGGACTCATTGTCAAATCCCCTTGATCGAATTATGTATGACAAGCTGAAACAGGCACCCGACGGGAGCCTTTATTAAGCGGTGTATGGGACTGCGTCCCCGTCTTGATCATTTTTATCTTTTATACATATTTCCATTTAAACTCTAAAAAATTATTAATATATATATATATATATATATATATATATATATATCACGGGGTAGGAACTGCTCCATGAGAAAATATCCTCTTGTGATTTTCGGCCCAGTTCACTACTGATCCGTGTCCAGTTCACTTGCGAGTTGTGTGTACTTGGTCCAAAACAGACGTGCTTTACACCGTGTACCAAACTACCGTATCGCAATAACCATTAGCGATTAAATTCAAACAAAAGTGAGTCTAGTTTGAAGTTTTAGTTCAAATATATGTGCACACTTATTACACCAAAAACCTGTTGCATAGATGTTCGGGTAGTGAACGGATCTTATCAATGGTGAACTGGGACCCATCACTAGTGAACTGGAACATTTCTTAAAATGGATAAATTCTACTATTCCATATTTACTTAACAATTTCCAACTAGTATGTCTTGATAGTTGATGTAGCTGGCAAAGTATATACAACAAATGAACTGCATATATATCTCTGTTGCGTAAAACTTGCGTTATTTACCATGGGAAAATCCCCCAGTGACCTTGACCAGATCGGATAAGAACTGGACCGAAGATCGGAAGAGGCATCAGCCTCGCGGAGCAGTTCCTACCCCGTGTATATGATCATTTAATCATAAGCTGTCAATCCACGGAATACTGTGAAACAATTGGCTGTCACACACTTTGCGAGTTAGGTTATTTCTCGATGACCTAAATTTCTTGATTACTTTCCCCGCTACAGAAATGACAACAGAGTCGACTGACCACGCCTATACCGCGTGCCTAAAATGTACCGGGGAAACTGTTCGATACTTCCTACGATTTAAACATGAAATTTCGGTGCTGCATCATAATTCCTTCTGGTATATGACTGTATTGACAATAACCATACTAGATGCTAATTAATATTCAGTGCACAGGTAACCAGACAAATCAACAAGGATTTAACATTGCAAAGAAATAAACACTGAAAACCGACCGTCCGCTTGACGCATTGGTAAAGGTTCATGCGCGATTCATCAAACATAAAATACCTTTTCAATGCAAAATCTGATGTTAGAAACTAATTTACATATTTTGCTGTGCAGCCTTGGTAATTTTATTTTATTTATTTGCCATATGTATTCTTGTACTAACTCTTTTTTGTATGCTTGCGAACTAGTAAGTTCTTGGGTTGATATTCCTGACTCCAAGGGGAAACATTTCCTCTAGAACTAGAATGTGCTATCTTGCCCCACGAATACGGCCACTTGTGATGGTACGGCCCAGTTACAATGCCAAAATAAAATGGAACCAATTATTCACCGAGCCAAATAATTTGAAATATGTTGGTGAATTGTGTTATTAATGGACTTTAACAGTCTATCCAGTCAGATGAAGAAGTAAAATGAGTAATAATACTTGGATACTTGAGAAATATTAAGATATTAACTATCAAAAAGGGAAATGGCCTTCCCCGAAACTGATAAATAGCCATTTTGTTGGGAACAAAACATTTCGTAATTCGAATAATACTCTATTATTCGTCGAAACGTGTTCTGTTCTATGGTCTGCTATATGAGGTCTTCAAGATAACACCAACTAATGTATTATGAGATCCTCCGATATGTATTGTTTGACATACTAAAATATGGCAAATGCTATACATACAGTAATTTATGTGGATTTTAATTTCGGCCACAAACTTTAGTTTAGGCCCTTTTTAATGTGGCTCCCTTCGTTATTTTCTTAATGCTAACCCGTACTATCAAGAAAAACAGAAAAGCTTGACAGGAAAAAATGTAAGTTTCCATCTGGAGTGAACTGGTCTATAATTATTTGCAAATTTAAAAAAATTTCAACTCGAAATGAACTAAATACAGCGCTGTTTCAAAGTTGCTGTTACTAGCATGGTATGGATATCGACTTCTGAGTTAGTGGGATGGTATAGTCTCATACCAGGGCATTAATTCCTACCACTGTTTGGTCGATTAATATTGGAGACATGGTAAATACAGATAACAACGACCGTACATTCTCTGAGCATTGATATTCACCCAGCATATACAATCTTAAACGTTTTGGTTTTTTAAAATACCAAATTTGGTTTTGAACTTTGTCCCATATATGTAACCAAATTAGGTTTTAATCAAAACCAAATACCAAGCGCCAACTGGTTTTGATAAAAACCCAAATTGCTTTTTTATAAAAACAAATTTTTGGTTTTGATCAAAACCAATTTCAAGTTTGGTTTTGAGCAAAAATTTCAAAAACCAATTTTTGATCAAAACCAAGTTTGGTTTTGATCAAAACCAAATTGTATGAATATTTGGTTTTGATCAAAACCAAAATTGGTTTTGAACTTTTGTCCCATATATGTAACCAAATTAGGTTTTGATCAAAACCAAATACCAAGCGCCAACTGGTTTTGATCAAAACCCAATTTTGGTTTTGACCAAAAAGTTCCTTTTTTGCACAATTTATTGATAAATGTGCCATACAACATACTTATGCAACCTTAAAGGGGTACTGTACACTAAATCCACCCATTTATTGTGCCATATCCATACTTAACAAAATATATGCAACACATGAATGAATTTGGTTTTCCAAGTTCGACATGTAAAATTATAATGAAAATTAATTTATGACTCGAGTCATAAATTGATTTTCATTATAATTACCAATCCATTTATATATTAAAGGGCTAATTATAAAAGGCTCAGGATGCTATACAGTCTGAAACAGATGCCACCAGATTCCATTTCCAGAACAAAAATTCAGCTGATCACTTGCATACTACAGGCTATCAAATTTTTATATTATGGCTTTCATACCCCCCCCCCCCCCCCCCCCCAAACATGCATGTACATGTATATGGGTTATTTTTGTCAATTGGTCAAATCTTATATTATACGAAAACCCATTATTTGTGACGGTTTCTACCATAATAATTATGGTTGCCAAGTAAACAGAAAATAAACGGTGACCATGTAATTTTTTTTTACGGTTATCACTTATTTACTGTTTACACAGTCCTGAAATTATTATGATATAAACAGTTGGTCCTCAAACAGTCAAATGTTTCTCACATAATTTTGTGATTACTTTTTCAAGAGTGCATGCTGGCATATAACTAAATTCCACAAGATGTTGCAAGATGTGGCAAATTACATGTAAAATTTCCTGAAATCACAAACTCCTGAGGACTATTCTACCATTTAATTGCTGTCAGTAACCTTAAATTGAGGCATGTAATTTGCCTGCACATGTGAGGGCCACCCCATTCATGAATCATACCATAAGCAACCAAAATTAAGAGTCGAAGATGGAGTAAATTGTCCAAATGACATAATTGGTTGCATCTATGTTGAATGAAGTTTTAAGATAAACATGAATGAAGACACAGTGAGATTTTGGAAATTAAATTTTAATTCAAACTTATCCAGCAGGAATAATTGTCATCCTAGCCATTCTTCCACAGCAGTGTATATTCCTGATGTCTGTGCACACCTCACCATTGCAACAATTGCAATGAGTTAACACTTAATATATAGTTCATCACACCCTTCTTATATTGAACATTCCCAAGAATGACAGCAGGAGCTCATCTGTTTTTACACCTGTCATGCAGTAGAAATTTAAAGATCAGCAAACTCCTTTATATTGGCATCTGATTAATATAGCAGCACTTGACAGCATAGCATGTTACTAACTTCCCACAGGCTGCACCACACTTGTATATTATGGAACAATATTTATGTATTAAAAGTTGACAAATATCTGCACAGATAACACACATGCCTCCTCTGTATGCTGTGTACATTCTGGTACTAAAGTTTCCAATCCCAGTGAACAAACATACTATGAAAAGAAATGCATAAAATACTATGTTTAGGAAAAGTCAGATTTAAAGACATATATTGCAGACTTATTTCATTGAATATTAAAAGCATTGTTAGGGCATGGCAAAATATGCCCATAGCAATTCCAACAAAAGGCCTCTAACTCTGGTGAAATTGACGTGCTGAACCAAAACTCAAACTTGACCTGTATTTTGTACAATTAAAACACACACATTTCAAATTTCATTCAACTCAGTTGAGACTGTCTAAAGTTATCATCTGACATCTGGAATCCAAAAGCGAACTAACAGACAGACTCGCGGCATAATACATCCCCTTTTTAAAACAGGCATATACCGGTATGGGTGCATATGAACAATCAGTTAGTATCCAAACACTATCCCCACTGGAATTATGTTGCAAAAACCTGAGATTAAGAACTAAAATTCCAACCATATCCACTGTAGCATTTCAGAGAACATAACGGTTGAACCACGCACAAATGTGAACATTTACTACTTTATTCAGGGCACCTTATTGAGTATAAACATTACTGAAATGATTGTCCCAATACTAATCACTGAGTTTAATTTGTTTATAACAATGACGTAATTTTCTGACTATTTGTATAACTTATTTTGGCATGATTATTTATTATTCCATCAGCAGGTCCGGGAACACCTCACTGGATTGTTTCACATCACTTTAATTTGTCTTTAAAAGCACATCAGGTCATTGGATATTTATAAGGCCATGTATAAGGCCATCCTGGCTATGGTTAATATAGTGTCATCAGTATTCTGTGAATTAAAGGAACCGTTGGCCTTGGCGGTGGGTATCCTGTGAAAATATGTCCACCCGTCAAAAACCGCCACAAACAGAAAGAACAACAAAATGTAGACAGACTTTGTCCGTATACAAATAAGAAATATCGCATAAATAGTATGTTATTGTCATGTTTTTGACCATTGTTATGTAAACAAGAGCATAAAAAGTTACTTTTCTGGTGTTTGTTTATATTATGATGGTAAACATAAAGAGCGTTCTTTGTGGGTGAATTCCTGATATGGAACGAATAAAGAGCGTTTATGCCATTTGTGTGTGATTAGCCAGCAGCATTGTGTTGTCTTCTGTAACACAATCAGGCTCTTGCTTAGGTAAAATATAGTAAATCTTTATGATAACATGATGTTTACGCGATGGTCATGGTATATATGAACGAAACTATATGCGTTTTAATGTTTTTCTGTTTACGGTGATTGGAACAAATATGAATATTTTCGACAACTAAGGCCTCACGTGCCTTTAAAGTGCAAAATGCGGTGAGTATTCACCCCCCCCCCCCAATTGCCCCTGTTTTTTTTATCTCCAGTTACCCTTCACAGGTATTATTTTATTTAGTCTTATTCCATACCTTGACACTTATAAGCACCCAATCTGCTAGAGATTATTTGTTTGGACTCTTTTCCATAGGTAGGGAATTTAGACATAAATTCAACAAACATACAACATAAGGCTTTTTGTTAAAGATGCACAATCCGATATGATTGTCCCCGGATCATCCAGTTACAACATGAACAACAACGGAAATTTACACCAAAAGCCAATAGTCATCCAACATTACTTTTCATCTTGTTATTTTCTGAAATTGATTTGCGATGACCTTGCGAGACCTCTCAATATTTTGTATATCTGCATATTTCTAGAAGAAGTCAGTGGAATGTTTGGTAGGCTGACAAATAATCGAGGTGGATAAAATTAACAGATTTGATAACTCAGATCTTTGAGGGATAGGTTCCTCAACTCAAATCAAATATTATTTAAACTCGAAGCTGAAGAAATAGTAATTTAGGGACCGTCAGATTATACATCTTCTAAGTGTTCAGTATCTATATAAAAACTTACAGTTGTAAATTGAATACATCCAAGTTCCAACTTTGGTCCAGTGTACGTCTTCCAGTCAATTTACTTCCACAGCAAGACTTCTAGCTGACCGTCCTCAATAAAATATAACATACAGGTCTTATAAAATGATACACACAAGCCTTGAAATAGTGTGTCTGTCATTTGCAGAATGAGGTCCCCAGAGGAAGAATTTAGAGATGCTACCCCACATAGTGGGCTAGCATCACCAATTCACCCTATGTGAACCTCCTTCTGCAGGATGAGCTCTCCAGAGGGTGAATTTGGTGATGCTATCCCACTTTGCGGGGTAGCATCACTAAATTCACCTTCTGGGGACCTCATTCTGCAAATGACAGGCACACTATTTCAAGGCTTGAACATGCACTAGTATATGAAATGACATGTACATCTATAGAATTACTTAAAATATCACATATTGTTCTGTATATAAATCTTTTCAATGTACCGGCCGCGACATATAGGATTTCAAACAAAGAAAACATTATTGCAGGCATGTTAAAAGCATGGTTTGATGACAAATGAAATACCCAGCATGGGTGGGGTGTGAGTAATCACATTCTTCATGACTTCGGGACTGGCGGCCTTCATTTAGGTTACAGTTTAGAAATAACTTTTATCAAATTATGATAATTTCCTCAAGAAGATACTATTATATAGTATAGCATAATTATTATATGAATGTGATATTATTCACAAAACACGCTTTGTGTCAGAGAAAATGCACGTCGAGCAAAAAGAGCAGTGAATGTTTATAAGCAGTCACGATAATGCGTCGTTTCCTTATATTTAGATTTGCGTTTGGTGCGTCTACAACTTACAACTCACAGTACTATCATAGTAAATTCCTTATTTGGTATGTATTACCATATTTTGGTTATGAGAGAATCCTAACTGGATAAGGGGGGAGGTCGGAAAAAACTTCAGGCAAGTACATGTATGCTGATTTTTACTTTTCGACCCTGGTTGGGACTCACTCACCCCCACATCCAAATTTTGTTTCTGTTTTCGGCAGTTTTTTCCGACCATTTTTTGACACCCACCCCCCCCCCCCCCTTTTAACACTAAAACAGATTTGCGAGGGGGGATTCACTGTAAACAGCTGTATATGAATTTCTGTGCATTCATGGATGTTAACATAACATGTAAATAGGAATGTGTCATTTTGGGGTTATTCGGCCAAAAAAAAAAAATGCCAGCGGCCATCTTGGATTTCAAAATTTGCAACAAAATACAACACGATAACTGCCTGCAGCCAGTTTAGCAGTTAGATTTACATTATTTATCTTATTCTAAGGTGTTTAAAAGGTACTCAATCCGATCAGACGCTCCTAAATTACTATTTCTTTGGCTTCGGGGTTAAAATATATTTGAATCGAGTCAAGGAACCTACCTGTCAAAGCAGCGTGATCAGATATAGATTTTTCAAGTTAGTTATATAATTGTTTCTGGGCCAGAAACTAGAGTTAAACAGAAAAAATCGAGTGGTAAATTATTACCACTCGAGTTTTCTGTTTAAACGACTTAATAACCCCGAAGCCAAAGAAATAGTAATTTAGGAACGTCTGATCGGATTGAGTACCTTTAATCCAAACTCATTGCAAAAAGAGTCAAAAAACATGCAGGAAAACAAATTTGAGTTGCGGAAAACAATTGTTGGTCCCATCGATCCCTGAGCCGGGACAACTCGGTTAGCCGGGACAACCCGGTCTGTCGGGTGCCTCGGTCCTCTGTGCTTTCTCAATAAAATAATGGTGTGCTGTTACATGAGCCGGGGCAACTCGGCAAACCAAGTTTTCCCATCCTGCCTAACCGGGACAACTGGGTTAGCCGGGACAGCTTGGCTTGCGTAACATCTAGTCATCCCAACTAGCCGGGATGAAAGCCTGAACGTAACACCATTCATTGTAACTTGATATGACGTTAGCCAATAAAATGCTCGCGTCGTGTGAGTGACGTTTAATCACTACCAAAGCCACTCATTTATGGGCGTGCTGACATTATGGACCGACGTTGTGACGCGTGATTCAAAGACAGCTAGATGGACATATAGTTGCGTGAACGTCAGTCGAGTTGTCCCAGCTAACCGAGTTGTCTCGGCTCACATAACAGCATGATTGATTTGTCCCGACAGACCGGGTTGTCTCGGCTAACCGAGTTGTCCCGGCTCATGTAACAAGCCCCTAAGTGACATGACCGACTACATGTTCATACTTAACATAAATTTTCACGTGAGGAAATTCTCAATTTATTTTATAAGTCAACAAGACAGGTAAAAACATTGCTATTATATCTGATTATTATGACAATTATCTGGCCATCATATCGGTTGACAGGCATGTCAGGCCGGCACAAATATGTCTGGGCGTTCCGCTGGTGAAACGTTCAGACGACCACGATTCAATCGTAAGTGGTGGAATCGGGCCTGACAAAAATAATGGATTGTTTGTTCGCACGATTGCGATGTTGTCATAGATGATGATATCGAGGGCTGTTCATTATATAAGCATGTGATTTACTACCCTACTATCATTCCAGCTACCGGTATCATTTTTACGTACATCACAAGTGGAGGTAGTCAAGGATACGCCACGATTTCGCATCTGAAATAAATCAGTGCTTGATATTATTTTTTGACTTGTGATATTGACGTGAGCTTGCGCAGTTTCACTATGGTACCGACTACTTCCTACGATGGAAATCTTTCCACTTACTATTGAATCGTGGTCGTCTAAAAATCACAAATGCATTATTCCATTTACGATGAACTCCACTGCGTTGTTGCACTGATGGTTATTTTCGGCATGTTGAAGTCATTGCAACGGCATTGAAATGACATTCAATGTGACTTCATTGTGTTAACAGTAGACACTGGTAGAACCGCTTGGACAGTGGTCATTAATCTCAATGTGGAGACAAATATTTTGAGAATATATGTCTGCCGACAGACCATGAGGGAATCTAAAAGCTGCCTACGTTCGAGGTAATTTATTTCATTAGCAATAACCAACCATTTTTTTCCAAACAGTTCATGGGTGAGATTAATGCATATACATGTTCCATTTGGTGTCAGAACTGCAAAAGAAAACCAGTTTTGGTCACAGAACAAACCAAAAAAAATAATACAATTTTAACCCTTGTGTCACCCTCGGCAAGGGTCATTTTTCAACAATTGGAACAAATCTGACATAACCCCACAAGTTCTCCAAAAATGAAGATAGAGAGCTCAACCTTGGCTTTCTGTGTTCTCTGGTTATTACTCTATACAAAAAAAAACAAATATACCATTCTGACTCATACTATGTGTGTACAGTTGGGCTCAAAATCAAGTGTACCCCAATGCGAAATGGGGGAAAAATCTGAAATGTTCACAATACAAGTTGACATGTTTTACTGGACCATATATCAGGAGACAAACAAGGAAACTGATGACAGAAGTTATAAATATATCAGATATTGAGATAATTAAAATAAATACATTGATGAAAATATAATACTTACATGTACAAAGGGAACTTAAAGGTGTTTTTGCCTTCAAAGAATCAGCTTGATACACAATAAAGGAATCACAATCTGAAAATAAAGGTAAACATAAGTTAGTCATAGGGACATATTTAACCTTTTCATGATGCGAACCACGATGGTCCAGCATTAAGAATCATGTGCCAGTGCATTCTCTTACATGTGCGAGTCTAGTTCCCATATAGGGAAAAATCTGAATTTTTCACATTACAAGTTGATGTGTTATGTGTTTCTGGACCATATATCAGGACACAAATATGGAACCTGATGACAGAAGTTTTAAATATATCAGATAATGAAATTAAGTACATATATAATAAGTAAATATAATACTTACAAAAAGAACATAACGATGATTGTTGTCTTCAAGGAATCAGGTTGATACACAATAAAGGAATCACAATCTGAAAAGCAAAGGTGAAAGTATTATTAAAGTTAGTCATAGGAATATGGAGGTTCTATTTAACCTTTTCATAATGGGAGCCACACTGGTGCAGCATTAAACATCATGTGTCAGTCCACTCTCTTATATATGCAAGTCTACCATATGGAGCCTGGCATATATAAGAGAATGCATTGGCTTACAATGTGAAGGGAATCTTTTAGGCCTATGCATTCTCCTTTGGGAGACTCGCATATATAAGAAAATGTATTGGTTCAGGGTTTTCGCAAAATTTCAGGAAGCTCCATTCGTGAAAGGGTTAACAAGAATGGTATGGACACAGTACAGGTAAATAACTAAAGAGAATGGAGGGCGGAAATTACACAGCTTTGTTGTAACATCTTGAAATATGATCTATTACTATGGCTACTTAAAATAAATATATACCTCAATGGGAATAACAAGAGAAAACATATGTATCAGATACCGGTACATGTACATATACATATTATTTTGGAGTTTCCCAATGTTCATCAAGATGTTTAATAATAGTGTTGTATGTATATGTATTAGGTTTAAACTATAGCCGTGTCAACACTTGTATTATTATGCACATACGAGTACATGCATATTCAAATATTAACCATATACAAGCCATGTTGCCAATGAAATCTAATTGCGACATTTGAACCTACTGCAATTTGGTCTGCATGCATACAATTGTATTCAATTTGATTGGATGTTAACATGCAGTTAGGTATAGGAAATTAGAAACCATCAGAAATCATAATACAATAATCATTAGTGTTATTAAATGATGGTGAAAAAATGTTAGCAAGTAGTATTATAAACATGAGTTAGTATAACATAGGACAGAAAATCATAATGGGTTAAACATTCTGAGTAGTACAATGATAAAAACATGCTTAGTAAATCATCAGTTTACATACATGTACAGTGATTAAATTGTCTATTTAGTTAGTTTTCTTCCTCAGCACGTGAACCCTGGACAATGATCTTCAGGTCACCCTTCTCATAATCATCTTTCAGGTTGAATACATATATTGCTTCGTCATTGTCATATCGAACATTGTACCATTCAGAAAATCCTGGTACCACCGAAATAACAAATCCCAGATATGTGGAATCTTCGAATTTATGTTCAATCCGCTTGTTCACCAGGAGAGGAATACCTTCAGATTGTTTCTCTTGTGTTTCTGTTTTCATGACATCCTGAATAAGCTGCGATAAATTTGATGACAGGCGGTCAATGGTGTAGTTCTTATATTTCCCTGAATCGTCTTTCTCTGAGAAATTATATATACGGGGCTCTGAGTGTTTCTGATGCAGGACGGTTTTTCGGAATTTCAACTGAGCAATTATAGCATTCCTCTTTTCCTGTTGAGTTTTTACCCGACCAAGAGCCTCTTCAATTTGTCCAGTGGTCTGCCACAATCCATAATTGAATACATCTTGTGTCAAATTTTCAGCTTTCTTGACTCTGTTTCTCTCCTTCTTCTCCATTTCTTCTCTTTTTATCTTCTGTTGTTCCAATCTTAATCTTTCTATTTCTGCCAACCTTACTTTAAACTTTTCTCGTATATCCCTTCATTGCTTTCTTGACTCTTCTAGCATGTTATCTCTGTGATCTGTGTCCAGATTATCAAGCCATGCACTTGTTTTGTTATGTGAGTACATTAAACACGCCTCATTTGTGAGAAGTGTTGCATTTGGCCTGTATCTCAACAGTTGGTCAAGTTGACCAAACATGAATTCCGGCAACTTGTTGTGCTTGAGAGTTGATTCTGTCTCTGAAGTAGAAGCACCAGCTGCAGTGGTACTCCAGAATTTTCCGGTAGATGGTCTGTGACCATTCTTTTCAAAAGAAGGTTGATTGTGCTAAAACGCTGTTGTAGCATAGGGCACAGATATTTGTCAGTAGGAGGGTCTTCCTCTATTAAGTACTGCACAACGTCATCTTTCTTGTTGTCTACTTTAAAAAAGCTGGTTCTCTCCTCTCGTGAAGGCTGTTGGCTTTCCCACACTCTCAGCACATGCATCCAGAAAAGTAACGAGATCCTGGTATTTCTGGTTCATTGCATAGATGTGTCCCTCTTCTTCCAATAGCCTCCACAGAGGTGCACTAATAAATTTAGAGATCAGTCCTAGAGCACGGACTCCAGCGAGGTACATCGGTTCTTTAAGGTCAAATGACACAGCTCGTAACAGTGAGTTTGAGAGTCCATGCACATTATCCAAGAAATAACTCATATCTTTGTGGTGGAAATATATCGCATGCCCGAGGTAAAATATGAGGTTGAATCGGTTGTGTTTAAAGCGGATCATCTTATTTTTTCCTTTTTTTGATCTTTCAGGTATAAATTCCAGTCCAAACTGACCCCGCTTTTCTCATCTTCACCAACAGCAAAGGCTTTACATGATGTTCTTATGAGACGAAGTGTCCCGCTCTCACTCTTGTGGAACCGCTTCAATTATGGATGCAATGTAGAACCAACTGGATTATCCAATGTTGCATCCTCAAATGTCTTCAATGTTGCACCACAGCTGTCCGCCGTTCCACAGAGAAGATGCAAACCGAAGAAGAAGTTGTTCATTTTTGAACAGTGCTCTCTCGCTCTGTATCTCCCATCTTCTCCCAGCCATCTATTACTTCGGGTAGAATGCTTTCCCGATACACCTGCAACAGCCTATTGCAAGTAGTTTCAGTTGAGGCCCTATCGGACATGGTGTCTCTGATATTCGCCAAGATTGTGTAGCCAATACTGTATTCGTCTTTCTTATCCTTATCTTCACAATGCATACTGATATCATGGAGCACCTCTCGGAAAGTATCCAATGTCGTCTGTCCACTTTTATTCGCCATCTCACGCAATCCTAACAAATACGAATCTTGATGCTTGTCTGTGACCACATATACTTCCATCGTATTCCCATATTTCCTGGTCTCATCTGTATACAGGGTGGTATTCTCTTCTTGTGGCAGTACACTCTGCAGCAGTTTTTGTGCGACAGCAATTTTGCTGTGAACAACTCTATTTACTGTTGATGTTGATGGCAGACAATTTGGCACCTTCCCACAAAGACTACCCACAGTATTAATAACTCTACCAACTTTATCTGCTGGCACTTTTAAAGCAGTCAGGTCCATTATTGTCTTCATAGCAAGCGGTGTATAACATTTTTTTCTCTTTATCAAACAATTATATGTCATTTTGGTCAGTGAGCAGCGATTCTAAATATGATATACTTGAGGCCTGATCATCCACTTTTCTTTTCAAATCAGCATACACCTTATCTTCACTTCTTTCTCTTCTCATATCTTCGGTCTCCTTTCCTAACTTCTCCAGCTTCCACTTGTCGGATATCTTTTCATCTTTCATCGACTTTATTTCTCTACTCTGAACCATACATCTCTTGAAATATTTATCACCTTTCCGCTTTGCTGCAACCAATCTCTTTTCCGTATTCTTTACTCGACGTTCCGTAATATTTCCTTCTTTCTTCAATATCTTCACCTCTTTCTTCCAATTTCGCCTTCTTCTCACACACCTCTTTCATTTTCACCCCAAGTCTCTCATGTTTTCTTTTCAACGAATGACCTTTCTGTTGTAGTTCCTTGACCTTGGTTCTTCTCTCTGCAAGTACAACTGATATGTTTGATGAACTTTGTGGACTTTCTGTTTCGGGATTAATTGAGACTGTAGATGTTGGTAATTCAAATGTTTCTGTAAGAAATTGATGACATTCACGTGTGTTTCTTCTTTTTTTCTTTAGCTTGATGAGGACTCGATATAGTTTTGATGTAATGGCAGAGTGTGAGCTAATGTCAGTTGCTGGCGATTGTAGGCGACATAGCTTGTTAATCCAGTTAGTTACTGTTATCCCTGTCTCCAAATTCAACTGTTTTGCCAGGTTATATTAATCGATGACAATACCATTTGATAATGAGTGTGTTGTAACATATGGAAATATATATCCTGGTTTCAAAATGGAGTCCAAATCAAGATTAATGTTTTCGAGGTATGAGAATTTCATGATCGGCGCTGAAGAGTTCAAGAAGAATGGAGGAATCTCTTACAACGATGGGGCCAGTGAAGAGAGTCTGCGTTGATTTTGTTAAGGTTAGAGTATTAATGGCTTCTACAAGATTACCAGCATAACATCCAGAAGTACCAGACAAGAATGGACCAGTACATATTGTTTGTGAATATTGTTCGTTCAACTCACATTTGGATGGATATTCGTTTGAGCTAATTTCAATTTCAATTGGTGCAGCTAATACTGGCAGCTGACGACTTGGTGAAGTGAAGTCTGGAAGCTGCTTGGGACTGGGTGGCTGTGTCTCATAACTATCATCACTAGCCTGTTCCTGAAAGGAAAATAATGTTAAACTTGCTATAATTTAGACTACATATTTCTATTCAGAGCTAAAATTAAACAATGAATGCATAATTGGCAGTTTTATTTCCAATTGTCATGAAGGCAGCATGTTTAGTAGCAAATTAGTTAGAGAACCCACCACATTTGCTTCAATACTTGTGAAATATGAATGAATATGTGATCAGTGTACTATTAATAATAAAAATAACTTGAGCAAACAAACCTGTAGTTTTCTTTTCGTGGATAGTTTTGTAACGGTAGCTTTAATTCGGGGATTTCCTTTTGTTTTGGTATCCGGGTACGCCTTGGTGGTCACTGGTGACTCATCTCCGCACTTTCTCCAAAATCTAGAGTCTGTAAGAGATTAAAATATAACCAATTCAAAATAAAAACTATTTGACATTTAAGAATGTACCTGTAATCAAAATAATGCTATAATAAGTTAAATGATGCTATCATGTATAGATTATATTGCTCTTCATTCTGGAGTTATGATTGTCTGAAAATGAAATATATGTCATTCACCTTTTTTAATTCCAATTTCAAGATGTCAAACAAATATTTAATTGAAAATGTTTATATATTTGTCAAGAATGCGGAAGGTTTGACTATTTGGAATTCTGGCAGTGACAATGATTTAATAATATTCAAGACAAACATACGACACTCTGCTGTGGTGCAGGATTGTCCAACTGTAAATGAAACTTCAGTGGACTGTCGGCAGTGTCTGGAGAGTTGGTCTGCTGATCGGGACTCGGAGTCGGTGTTGATCTGGAACGGGAAGTTGAACTGGACGGTGGTTGCGTATCAAATAAATCTTCCGACATCATTCAACTGAAATGAACAACAGATATTTAGTATTGGACAGTATGCACATTTTACATTTTAAAAATTGGGCAGAACCTCCGGCACCAACAACACATTTAATGATTTATTTTATATTTTTTAATAAATTATTAATTTAATATTCGGAAATTTGTTCAAATTGTTGTCTTGCCTCTTGGGCCAGTTTGGGTATTGTTATTGATAAATGGCAAAAATATTTTAACTAGAAGTGAAGACATTAGCAGGCAGATTGTGAGGTTTCCCTGACATGACAAAATAAATTAAAAAAATTAAAAGAAATGGGTAATTAAGTTTTCATGACATCAGATTCAGATTTTCCATGCGGAAAATATACGTTTGTCATTTGTTTACAATGTAAAACCCCCTCTCTTGGATTTACCTGACTAATTTTCACTTATTGTGTACCATTTATATCACAAAAATATCACAACTAGCTGCATACAATAACCTTGTTACATATATATTACGTCTATTTTGACTCGTATTCGTAAAAACAGTGAAACTATCGTTGGGTTTTTAGTCGGCACGGCCATTTTAGATAGATAGTGTTGGATACGGTCTCACTAAACGTTGTAGTCCGAGTCCAGAGTCATAATTGGGTTATCGTTCTTGAAATTAATAGATCGTTAATTTCGATATGATGGCAATCGGATCCCACTCTGCCTTTTGCTTATTATAATTTAGATTTTTTTACTTTATTAAAAACTGATCTAAAAATATAGGGAATAGCGCGGAATAGCGGTTTTTATAAACTCCCTAATATTCAACCTAATTATTATAAAATGTCCCCAACGTTTGATGTACGTCATTGGACTTTCTATAGTATATTTGAACCAATGACAAGGCGATTAGCCTATTTTGGGAATAATGTGACGTATATATCCTTTAAATAGCGATGACTCAAAACAGCACCACATATAGATTCCACACTTTACTACCTTCAGCGGGATACCGGAATCCGGTTGCGCGCGCCATCTACTTCCGGTGGCTAATGCTAATTTCATCACTTTTTTAAAGGAATATTATACCGGTAATCAGTTTGTATGCCGTAATTTTCTGCCTATATGACCTTACCTGTTTGCGTCCGTGGGCATTAAGTAGACACACGTGAGGCCCAGTGGGCTTGCAGCATGTGCTAATTTCATAATTTTCAATAATTCTAAAATACGAATACATGTAAATATTTTTTTGTTTTGCAATTTGTTGCATAATTAAAATAGGTCGTAAATATCGGGTCCATTTATTGAACGATGCATAGTTATGTTCATATACTGTTGTTACCATGAAGTTTTTATATTTAAAACAATAATTATTCAGTGGGTGGGGTGGTATAAGTAACCCATTAGCCTTATTAAGCCCATTATTTTTTTATGTCTATGTTGTGACATAATTATCTTCATTTTGATTAAATGATTAATTAATGAAATATTATAAAACAGGTCTGGGTGATCCATTTGTGCTTAAGAATAAATAATAATGATTTGTGCTCATTCGTAAATAATTCGCGCTTAAGCGTAAATAATTTGTGCTTAAGAGTAAATAATTTGCACTTTTGCGCAAATAAGGAATAAATGTGAAAATGCTTTCCTCTCACACACCTACCGTACATTTGGGAGTTCCTTCTCTTACAATTTAGTTAGACCGGTGTCAGAAAAGGTACTGACAGGAAGAATTTAGACTGATTGGTATGGACTTTTTAGACCGATCGGTCTAATAAAAAACTTTCGGTGGTTCACCCATATGGGATGCGATTTTAACATTTGTACCTTATTTGCGCTTGAGCATAAATATGATCCATAATTTTTCGCTTCTAAAGTGTAAGTAATTTTTGCATGGCCTCCCATACACCTATTCACCTAAACCTGATAAATTGCCATGAATCATGATAATTTTCAAACGGAATGAAAACTTTTATCAAATAAACTGTCAAATGTCTTTTTCAACTTTAAGATTTTTTTATATGAAAATTTTATGTCTTATATATTGGCAAATTGTCAACATTAAATCTGTTTAGACTGATTGGCCAACAAATTTAGACAGATCGGTCTAAATAAAGATTGATTTGTGGTTCACCCATATTGGTATGGGAGGCCAAATTCACAATTTAATAGCTAATTATGCTTAAGCATATTCAGGGCTCAAAATAGATGTAATATAGAGAGAATCCAATTAGTCATAAAGCACTGAAAATTGAAAAGTACACTTAAGCGCATGCGATTACGCTTAAGCATAACTGATTTTCATAACCTTATTACCTTACATATAATGATATCATCTAAGCTAGATATTTGTCAAAAGTTACTAGCATCAGGAATTGGCTGCATCCATTTCTGCTTCAGGGGAGTTTTCACATATGGAATATGAATTACGCTTAAGCGTAATGACATTACACTTAAGCATAACGACATTATGCTTAAGCGTAATGGCTTTACGCTTAAGCGTAATAGATTATGCTTTGAAAATCATAATGGAAATCTGAATTACGCTCAAGCATAATGGCTTAATGCATTACGCTTAAAAGTAATTGGCTATTAAATGTGAATTTGAACTCCCATACAATATGGGACATGGTTTTAATATTTACTTCTTATTTGCAATTAAGCATAAATATGAAAATTATGATCCGTTTGGGCTTAAGCGTAAATGATTCGAATTTATGCATAAATAATTTGCATTTACGCGTAAGTGATTTAGGCTTAAGCGCAAATAAGGAATAAATGTAAAAGTACATGCCATTCCATACACATGACCTAAAGTTCTAAACCTGATAAATTGCTGTGGGCATGACCAATTTCAAACAGCAAGACAAATTTTTATCAAATATACTGACAAATTTCTTTTTCAACTTTAAATCTTTTTGATTAAAATTTGTTATGTCTTATCCATTGACAAAGGCATAATCTTATTTGTTGAGTTTGAAATGTTCTGTCACTTCTCTATCGTGTTGGTGCCCATATATGAGCTTGTGTGCTGATACAAAATACGTGTGAAGATTTCGTGTAAAGTTGAAGTCGAAATTGAAAGCATCCTATAATTAATAGTTAGTAGATACATACATGTCAAGATTCCCGAAGATAAGATTATCCGGCCATCGGGAAACATATCTGTGATCACCCATTGAACCAGTCTAAGTTATATTTGCTGTCATTTTAACAGTAGAATGTGTTTCAGTCGCTTCGAAATGAAATGGCGACTGCCAGCCTGGCCATGTGCTACACGGAAACAGTAACGATAACTCTTGAAGACTATCAGTCAAAACCAATATATGGTATTGAACATGTCCTCAAAACCAAGGGATTCAGATTTGGTTTTGATCAAAACCAAGGGAATCAGATTTGGTATTGATCAATACTAACAAAAACCGAATATATTGTCAGTGTATACATTCATGTGCCCGTGTCACTTTATCCACGTACAAGGCGCATGCATGGGCATCAGTCAGTATATGGTTCATAATGTACATTAGAACATTCCGTCAACCTCTACTCTGGCTACGCACGTACAGATCATATTCCACAAGTTCACAACGGTTCACCTGGGAACTTTTTGAAAATCTGACGAGCAACTTTATAACAAACTAGCAGGGTTATCCGGCGTTGACCAGGTTAAAGTGATGTGAAACCCTCTGTGGCCATTTGGTGGGAATAGAGAATACACTTGCTCTCAAAGTGTTACACGTATTCTCATAAATTGTATATCCAAATGGCATCACAAAACATGATTCTTTCACATGGAATATAAGCGATTATCATTTTGTTTGTCGCGTTTAATTGGTACCACCAATAAAGAAGTATTTATTTATTTACAAATGCGTATACTTCAGACGTTATAACATGAAACGTAAACATCATAAACACATTAGTTCGAAAAAATAAAAGACGACAATTCTGTTTTACATAGGGATGTATCAATTAATCAATCTAGTTTATCATATCTTCATGAAGATACAGATGTTTTAAAGACATGTTCAGGTGCTCCTCTGTTCTGGTGCTATATACTGGCTAATCATTTTCAGTTAAAAATAATTGATGTTATGTATGTATAGCAGCTACATGTGCCCGACACAGCGAGATTTTGAGTTGTGTATGTTAGGCGAGGAGTCTGTTTAAAAAAATGAATGAAATCTTCTGTATCGGGCAGATATACCCTTGTCAGATGTCACTATTGGAGGATCCTGAAAATTCATATGCTAAGGACTGTGTTTCCTTTATCTCAGAGTGCACACTGTGACCACTATTTTTGAACAGGCCTGGCCTACATTTCCATATCTCTTGGCAATTGTAACTTTTGTTGTGGAAACTATATTGAATAGGACAGACTCATTCGTGTTATAATATATGCATGAGCCATTCTAATATGCAAACCTCGGACGATTCAAGTTCCCTCAGTTTGAATGAATATATGTATCTCTTAAATAGATTGATATAAATATACTTTTAATGCTTTCTTCTATGTATCTGTGTTGCTATATCATTATATGAATGCCCTGATTTCCATACCCATATAAATATGACAGTTGAGAAGATATAATTGTTCAAGTGACTTAATTCGGTCACCATTTGTCGAGATTGTGAAATTTGAATGCCAAAAACTCCTTAGAACGACATGGAGATGGCCTGGGAGATGACTATATATAACTTTGTTGAATATCGCCGAATTGAACAATCTTATAAATGCTAGTGAATCTCATCTCGCCATCCATGACCCAAAACGAACCCAAATGTGATTTAATTCACCATATCATTAGAGAAGAACGTGAATGAATTTGGTGCAACTCTCCTCATGCATGATTTGAACCGCGCCACTTTTGTTTTATTTAAACCACGTCTATTAGACTAATGCATGCATTTTATAATGGAGATGATTTAGATATAAATTTGGTGGTAATCGGCAACTAAACAAATTCTTATCATAGTTATTACCACCCCCCAACTCTCACCAACCGTCACCAATTTCGCATCTTTAAATCACACTTTATATTATATTCCTCGTATCACGGAGAAGAATAATATATCAAAATTTGGTCGAAATCTGCGCTAAAAATAGTCCCTCCCCTGACACCAACAACGTCACTTTAGAAAATTTTAACCCCCACCATTATCTTACTCGTAAAATGTATACAAATTCGTATCAAATTTAGGGCCACCATTGCATATCTCTCACCCAAAACGCACAATTTTGCACATTTAAACCATACGATAAATTTATATGAAATTCAGTGCCCACCCCACCCCCCATCTCTCACCAAAGCAGCACCAATATGACGTCAATAAAATCACACGATTATATTCCTCATATCATGGATAAGAATGTGTATCAATTTGGTGGAAATTGGCGCTAAAAATATTGTTTATCAATTTTGGTGCCCCTCTCCCTTTCAGTCCACCCCTGACTCGAATGACGCCACTTTTGATAGCTTTAAGCCACGCCATTAGACACCTCATACCATGGGGATGAATTTGTATAAGTTTCGTGGCAATCGGCGACTAAACCAATTCTTATCAAATTTAGTACCCACCCACCGCCCCCCAAATCTCTCATCCCAACGACACCAATTTGGCGTCTTTAAATCACATAATAAGATTCCTTGTATCATGGAGAAGATCTCAGAAGAATGTGTATAAATTTGGTGGAATTCGGCGCTAAAATTATTTTTGATCAATTTTATGGCTCCTCTCCCCTTCAGGACATCCCTGACGCGAACGGCGCGACTTTTGACATATTTAAACCACACCATTTGATTTCTCATATTATGGGGATGATTAAATATAAGTTTGGTGGCAATCGGCGACAATTTTTTTGTCTGCCCCTCACCCTTTTCTGCCCCTGAACCTAACGGCGTCACTTTAGAAAATTCTAACCCTCGCCATTATCTTTCTCGTAAAAAGTTACCCATAATAGACCCTTTTTGTGCCATCTAGGTGGTCTCATGTGAATTTCTATAGAACACAGACAGACAGACAGACAGACAGACAGACAGACAGACATTCGCAAATATAGATATAGATTGAGTCAATTTCGCTTTGTGTCGCTCGCGATCATAAAATGTCTTCCGGATAATATCCCGAAATCGGCTAACAAAAGTCGATTAAATCGTGTACGCTCGAGCTGGGACATTACTATACTCTGAATGAAATACATTATTACAGAACAGACAGTAACTAAGAGTATATGTTATGTGTTGTGTTTTCGATGTTATAAAGTCCCCCGTCATCCCAGGTTTTGAACTGGTGGAATATGATCTCTACAGGGGTAGCCATTCTGAGTAGAGATTTATGGCATGATCTAAATGTACATGAACGATGATGACTAAGAAATTAGTTATTGAATCAACTTGATGCCACATGCTGAGTCTCTAGTTCTAGTTCTCCCATATAACAAATTGCAGCATGTAAGTCGATAGCGACTTAAGAATATGAATGTTCTGAGGTGATCGGAACTTAGCGGAGTGGTTGCGCATTTCCGGGGCTTCACGACTGTCTGGATCACTACCCTAAAATATTCGCAAACGATTTGAAAAAAAGTTAAATACGGTGTTACACGAGAAGATAATGCGTGCACTAGCGAGCAAAACGGGTCCCCGATGACAGACTTGCGCATTAGGCCGCCTTAAGAGAAAAAAAAGCTGATTGGATCCACAATCCGCTAAAATCCGCTTTGGGGAAAATTTTCTACAGCGCTCTTAAACGGCCAACAATACAACAGTGGCAAATCCAGTGTGAGAGCTGTTAGTGATCCGACAAACATATCCTCACTGTTCATGGCGGTGTTCAATGGCGGCCAATTTCCCCGTGTTCTAAGCGATATCGGTTCAATTATGTATAACCAATGCCATTATACTAATGAGATAGTATGATGGCTGTCAAAATGGTTACCTCGAACGTATTCACGTTTGTCACTTAGATGTTCAGCATGTTCATATATGTTTGGCCTGTATTTTTCCGTTCTCTATCATACCGTTATATCAGAACGTAATTTAACAGGATCCATCCTCCTCGCTATTAAACAAAATCTCATCAGAGTTCCTGCATTCCCCTGACAATCCCCACAGGTAATGACACACTTTAGCCCATTCTTCTGACATGTGTATAAGTTGGTCCCACAAAGATTTTTGCTCGTGATTTTGGATTTGCAACGCGTGATCACCAAATCGATCGAGAATCCAGCCCAGATTAGGTTACTCATACGAACGTCGTGTAACCCTTGCTCAATAAATGATTAATACAACCTAGGTGATGTAAGGATATTTCTAACATAATTTGGAGGTATGGCCGACAACTTTTGGCTTAATGGAAATACTCAGTTGCAGCCAAATATTGGATATCTTAATTGTCGCGACCAGATGCAAGTTCCAGTCTACAGTCGTATTTCTGCTCTGATGAAATATTTTAATACCTGATTATAATCTCTGTATTGCAGTCAATGTTTGGCTGTTAGTGATTATTCCGCAAGTACAGCATTGTTGTCAGTCAAACATATTTGGAACCTAAACAACTCATGTCAATAAGAGATGCCTGAAATTGGCAGATTATGTTCTAAACATCTTTATATAGAGATTTGAGTGTCTCCATTTCTGTCGTGTGCAATCGCTTGAAGACAGCAGCTTCTGGTAGACATAATCGCTTTCCTGTTCCGAAGAAGTGGGCATGTTTGTGGTCTTGTCGTTTGAGCCCAGTTCTAATTATTGGGTGAATGTGCAGATGCATTACCAGATATGTTGTTAGTGAATGGCCGGGTAACGACAATGTTCAACAGCTTATTGGCCAGAGCGGCTTCTACCATAAAATGACATCTCAAAGCCCGTGAGACCGTTGGGCCGTATTCAACTCCCAGAGCATCCAATCCCGAACAATGCATTATACATTTTTTATGTTTGATGAACACGAGGAAACTCAGTATGTGAAACCCACCGAGTCTGTAGACCATGTTAATCGATTTTTTGCAACGATTATGTCAACTGCTTTGAGCTAAAGAGGTTGGTCAAATTTCACACATGGTGTCTGAATGTTTAGTGCACAATCCTGCTTTTCATTGGAGAGCAATGTTGAATAAACACAGTCATAGACAATAGAAACAATATTTCCGATTTCATAGTTGAAGTTGACTTGAGTCGAATAGGTTCTGTATGTATCCGGACTAATCCGGTCTTGTTTTCTGTATATTACACAACACCATCCGAATTGCCAAAGCGAATATGAATTTATACTAGTAGGTAACGTATATGGTGATCACAGTTAAATCAGAGGCTTGTATTGCACTGGTGAGAGTCCAGTAGCTGGACTCTTTGTAGTGATTGATTGGCACCCCTTTAACAGCATCACCACTGTTACATATTTTTTGCATCATGACAAGTTAGCGCTTCGGCTTAAGTCATGAGTCCGGAGGGGAACACACGGCGACTATTCCCATCCCGTGGAAAGTCACAAGATCGCCAATCGTTTCAACGTTATCTACTCTATTATCTGCGACCCATTACCCGAAAACCCCAGAAAATACGCAGCGACAAGATCATCGTGATTCTCAGACTTGATAACTGACCGTTTATATCTGTCAACTTCATCATATATTATTAAAAACCCAAGTCGAGATAAATCCGCCAATAAACATCTTGAACACATTATCTAAGTCGACACTGGGACCGAAGAGAATCTGTGATATCACGGGCTGTGCTCTAGCTGATTGAACAAAGGACTGTCCGATTCTAATTTGCTTCACTGCTGTTGGGACCAGCGCAACGGTCAGTGTCTGCAAATGCCCCGGAACCTAACTTCTGAAATGTCATCGCTGCTATAATATCCGGTTGAATGCCTATATCAGTACACATGTTTACCCTTGTCCATTATACCAATTTATACATTTTAAAAGTCATGAATATTAATTTGACTCATAAGTCTGTTTGCATTCTATTCAAATCTGTCTTTCTTTGTCTTGAGAAAGAAATCACATCAGAATGCCTGAAATATAAATAAAGTTAAATAGACATGACATCAAACAAAACGTACCCTCCATGTCATACTTAATTTGAATCCATAACAACTTTACGTTTAAAATTGTTAACTGCAACAGGGTTATTGTGTCCTGTTACCTTCTCGGATTTGCTGTTTCTGTATCATAAGCCAATGAGTCTATTGATTCATATACAAGACAGAATAATGTATATACACGATAAAATTTGTATTGCAAAAACTTGAATTGCTGGTTATAATATTACAGGGACCAGTGTATGTAGACCCGTCGAGGGGCACTACAAATCATGACATAATATTAGGAAAGGTAAAATACGTACGTGGATGACTCGGTTAGAATTGCCAGGACCTTGTATCACAGGAGGCATGCATTTCTAAAGAAATAATGTTACATTCTTATATCACACATTTCTCTGGTGTCAAGCCCAGCGTTGACCTTTGTCCTGATGTTGTTATTATCTATCTCCTTTAACAAATCAATAAGGTTGGATCCCCTCCCTGCTGATCCCCTCTTTCCCTACCGTTTCTCGAACATTGCTCCATCCAGTATATATCCTGAACTACTCAGTGTTGTGAAGTCAGCAACAATAAGACCGTGTTCCTGGTTGGTTTTCTGTTCCAGTCTATGACTTTTCTCCTCATCTCAGGTTACGTATCTACGTTAAAGAGGCCTTGTATTATATGTATACGTTTAAGAGAAAACGTTTGTCTTTATATATTTCTCACTTGTTACAAGGCTAAACAGACGTGCTTCGAACGCTAGTTGATCTAGTGTCCACGATTACCCTAGATGGCATTGCCGTTTAGTGGTGGTCTATTCATGGAATGAGTGAGATGACCACATTGCCTTAGAATTGGACTCAACAATTTCCTTATTTGCTCGCAACCTGCGAATTCACGTTTCCTCCTGATCGGTATATGAGGGGCGGTCTCGTCATCAGTGGTTATCTGCTGGTCAGATTCAATATATTCCCCGTTGCCATCATTAAGCCCAATTTCGCGTTCGTTGTTGGTTGACAGATTATCTAGAACGATGTTGTTGATATGATTAATTACAGTCATATAATCGCACATATAGTTCGGTATATTGTTCTATTATATGTCCGCATAAGTATTTATCAAACTATCAAACTATCAAACACCAAATTCTTGTCATCGCATCATTGTTTGAAATTTTGTGATAAACACATATGTATTAGCCGGTCACCTCCGACGGAGTCTTGGCAATTGTCACCCCCTCTCGGACAAGGAGTTAGTGTGGCACACTGCAGATGTAGAACTGTGAAAAATTTAGCTTCCTCGATTAGACAAACATTCTGCCTTATATTTGCTGGTCAGAATAAATGTAAGCTGAAGCCATAAGTGACAACTGCTTGAAAAAGGAGAATTATGTTTTGGCTTTTTCTTTTTCATGAGTATACGTTTTAAGTACAGTAATGCCCTAAATAATCGACCCCTTAACCACAGCAGAGTTATGGGTAACTTTTCAGGATTTATTCGGAAATGTGGCTTGTTGCCATTCATCGAAATGCTCTCACTGCGAGTCTGCCATAACCCGCTACCTGTTTGAAAGAATTTGTTATTGTCAAAATATGTAATTAAGTCAGATGTAGAATGGCATAACCGTGGATTGGCTCCATGAATGTCGTACCACTTCAGTATAGAAGATGAGCAGCCAGATGGTCGGACTGAACAATTAAGGAATGCTACTGTTTTGCTAACAGTTATAACGTAGCCGACGAGGTTCCTGTTGAATGCCATCGGTCCAATATAGTTGAGGTTCCGGGTAGCTGTTAGATGGTGAGTATTATGCCATTAAATGTGTGTGTTATTTGTTCCTCTGTGTCTGTTGCTTTTAGGAATTGGTAGAGGAACAGTATTGCAGTTTAGTGTACAGTGAGAGGTCGTAAATATCCACAATATTGTTGCTACATCACCGAGTTCCTGGAACATTTCCAGGATCCCTCAATGGTAACGACAAATGTGTTGTCACTGTTCATGAATTGTTGATTCATGCTACACAGCAAGGGTATGGAAACTGCATTTGTGTCAATTGCCTTTGCATAGTCTATTTACTGAGGAGGAAATTATTACATCCGATAATTTCTGAATTGTCGCAATTGGAATGAATTGACTCGTCTGATTGTCTTGTTTGTGTTATATTTTGTTGCTGAGGTTGGAACCAGATTGGATTTTCTGGCCATTAGGAAAAATCCAAATATTATACACCAAAAGAAGACTTATAAAGGACAAGTCATTGTTATTGTAACGGCTAGTTTCTAAAGTATTGTCATAAGCTTGGCTCTTTTTGGTTGATGGGGATGTTTATGAGCGACTCCTTTAAGTGTTAAGTTTAATGAATATGAATTTACTGCTTCGCATTCAGGATCTAGAAACTATGTAAGGTATTAATTCCTGCTCGATAATTATTTAGTACAGCGTGTGATTTAAATGATTTGCTCAAATATTCATAATGACTAAGAACGTGTGGTTTGGCAGGAATTGGATCGAAACTGGATTTACCAATCATCCATGAGTACTCTATTATGGTCCATGATATCTAATGCAAGCGATGAGATGAAACATTTAACTGATGGAACCTACTCTTTCTGGATTTTTGAAAATGAAGCGCATCGAGAGAAGAAAGCACAGGTCTTATAACCCCTCATGTGAAAACCTAAACATCGGTTGAGTTTGGGCTCTAAATCGATAATGTATCGATTAGTTCCAATCATAAACCATTAAAAATAACCTAGTATAAAGGAAACGATCTGATTTGGGTAATACTTGACTCGTGAACCAATCACAGAAGCAGATACGAAATAGGAAGGCGAATATACCAAAATGGCGAGCTCCATGGAACTCCGAAAAATGCGTCGAAAATACGAAATAATAATTGTTGTGGATCGAATACACAATTGGAATCTTACACATTAAACGGGCATGGCTCATTGGATCTTCCTAACCATTTGATGTAGAAAACGTTCCTTTGAATAGTTATACTGACCTTCAACGACACTTAAGGTATGGATATATGAAGATGGATTTAAGCGCATATGTTCCAAACTCAAAGCGATGTTTTAAATGTAAGTGGCAAGGACCTTTCTAAGAGTAGAGAAACCATATGTGCATTATGTTCTATTTCTGGTTATGGTCATAAGGAGTGTACGAATTCATGATTCAACGATGTAAAGCTGAGAAGCATCTGTCATATAGATTCCTCGACCATCCATTCCGCGAGTCACATACTCTGCAATCGTGTCTACAAAAAAGTGTGTTGATGCGAGCACTCAAACACAGTCAAACCAAACTCGTCAGTATATCACTAGTAGCACAAGTGGAGGCGACTGCTGTTGTTCCTGTTCCAGAAGTTGTAGCGCATGTAACGGATACAGCTTCTGTCATTCGAACATTTCCTCTGAAACAATCTATGCACGTTGATCAGATTGTTCCAAAACACAAACGCCTGTTGCTTCGAAACAAAACTCGCTAAGTCACTCCAACTCTCAGGAAGAAAGGTTCATCTTTGAGCTTTCATAGTTTGACCAGATGCTTGACGAGAAACGATTAGCTTTTAAAGACACGGTTGGCCTTGGCGGTGGGTATCCTGTGAAAATATCTCCACCCGTCAAAAACCGCCACAAACAGAAAGAACATAAAAATGTAGATAGACTTTGTCCGTATACAAATAAGAAATATCGCATAAACAGTATGTTATGGTCAGATGTTTGACCATTGTTATGTAAACAAAAGCGTAAAAAGTTACTTTTCTGGTGTTTGTTTATATTATGATGGTAAACATAAAGAGCGTTCTTTGTTGGTGAATACCTGATATGGAACTAATAAAGAGCGTTTATGCCATTTGTGTGTGATTGGCCAGTAACATTGTGCTGTCTTCTGTAACACAATCAGGCTCTTGCTTAGTTAAAATATAGTAGGTCTTTATGATAACATGCTGTTACGCGATGGTCATGGTATATATGAACGGAACTGTATGCGTTTTACTGCTTTTCTCTTTACGGTGTTTGGAACAAATATGAATATTTTCGACAATTAAGGCCGCACGTGCCCTTAAAGAAAAAAAACAATATATGTGGATTGAAGCTGTCGGTCGGGTGAAGCATACATTCTGTCTCACCCCGACAGTCAGCTGAACGCATTGATAAAGAGTCATGCGCGATTCGTCTAATATTATAAATACCTTGTAAATGCAAAATCTGATGTTAGAAACTGCTTTACATATATGTGCAGCACATTGCTCATTGGTTTATTCTAATCCACTGTCTGATGTTATCTACATAGTTGCTTCGCTGTCAAATTACCGTTGATCAGGTACGGGGAATCGTGAATTCAAGGAATATATATCCAAACAGCTTTGTTTAACTTGAATGTCATTACTGCTAGTTTGATGAAAGTAACATGACTTTTGATTTTGATCAAAGTCAAAGAGATACTAGTAATGACTAATGTGAACTTATTCAATGTATTAACACATATTGTCATGCTGATGTAATAATATTGGTGTCACCTTGAATAATAAATAGATAGAACCGCATGAGTGTCTGGATTTTGACGAAATTATCGCACGAGATTTGTTGGCGGAGCGATACGCAGTCCCACACGAGAGGTATCGCGTTCCGCCAACAAATCGAGTGCGATAATTCGTCAAAATCCAGACACTCATGCGGTTCTATTTTTATTACATATCTCCGTATCATAGTAAATTGACTCACAATCGTACATCTCCGGTACAGAAAATGTGAATTTAATTGAGTTTTAACACTGAATGAAATAGTTCCGTCGACAGATTGCACTAGTGCGATTCTGAGAATTATCACACGCCTGGAAACTCGTACAATCATGCGAATTACGTTGATAGATATGTAATAATATATGTTATTTGAAAGGATATTATACTTACGGGTAATATAATACAGGATTAAATGGACATGGGTCATTCGAACCTCCAATCTTTTCAAATTTGTTTGGAGCGATGTATACGATATGTCGATAAATAAACGAACTATTGATATACCGGCATCATATGCTCTGAAAAACACTTGCGAAAGTCACAGCCAATTTTCAGCCGTTTTCAACTTTTCGCCATTTGAGACACAGTAATTTATTTGTAATATCGACAATTACAACAGTCAGACAACTAAAGTTAATTATCATACGGAAACCAAATAATTGGCTAATTATAAGTCGACAAGGGCCATAACTCCGGCAAAAACTGGCGGGTCAAACCCACATTCGTACTTGACCTGAATTTTGGGCTAGTTAACTCGCATGCCAAATTTAATTCCATTCAGTTCATACTTACTAAAGTTATCCGGATATGAAAATTTAGTACAGACTCCAACAAAAAGGGCTGTAACTGGTGAAAATTGACAGGCACCTCCCGAATTCGAACTTGAGCTGTATCTTGTGATAGTAAACCCACATATTTAATCAATTCTGAATACCTACGGTACTACAAGTTTAAACAGTCAAGGAATAATAATTGCATTTTATTTACAACACTGAATGGTTAAGACACTGTGTCAGTACTGTAAATTATGTAACAAAAATGTCCATGGCAGACAGAAGTTACCATGTGGTTATTAGCGATGTCCACTTCCATATCTTTTAGAATAAGCAACTATTTTCCAGAAAACATTCACTAGTGGTCAGGCAGGTCAGCATTGGCGAACATATATTTTCTTCCTGAAAGATTTAGTTTTGACGTCTTTTTTCACTTTGATTACACTATTGTTTGTGAAGTGTGTGGTTCAATTAAACATATTGGTAGATAACCTTTAGTACCGTGATGAACCGATGGACGTCTGATATGACAATTCTATTATCTGCTTCCTCTATCAAGTAGTGTCAACTCAACCATAATCACAATGCGCACACCTTTTTGTGTCCTAGTTTTCAATTTCATCGCGCGAAGCTCAAACATGTCAAGTGTTATTTACGTGCCTCAAAATCGAATACTGAATCAAAGCAGTTCTGAGGTTAATGATGCTGAAAATGAGTTTACAGTATGTTGAATCTAAGTCAACAAAAGTAAAGGCTAAAGCGAATGAGTTATATGTGAATACCCAAGCACTTAATTGTAGCGCTGTAATGGAGAAATCATGAACATGAAAATTGTAAACATTTTCCTCAATATTGTACAAAAATAATCAAACTTGTTCAAATGATTGTTTTATGGTCATGCTGATTATAATATGAAGCAGGGTCACAGTGGTAAACTATTTGATGACAGAGTCTATTTGTTTGCCCCTGGTAGTTTGTCCTTGCTTGAATATCACACGTTACACATGATTATATGTTATTTCCATAGGAAAATATATCAAAACATTTATCATCTATGAACGAAGACAACCCTGGTCACCAACATAGATGTCATGGTATAATATCAGATCAATCTAACCCTGGATGCGAAATTGCTCTGAATGAAATTGTCAACGGGACAAATTATCAAAGTTTATTTTCATGGCACATGATTAAATTCGCATATATATATAATTCTGTGAAATTTCATAATATATGGAAATAACATGTAATCGGGTCTTAACGGTGTGATTTTTTTTCAAATTACACATTCGTATTCCTTCTGTTGCATAGATTCATTGTAAGTTTATAAACTCATTTGCCACTTCATGGATACTTTTCTATTTGATATGATTACCTTTCTTCATATGCACAGTTGGTGTCATCCCCACTGCAGGCACGACTGGTGTGATCTCCACAGAGTCCAGTACAGGTACAACTGGTGTGATCTCCACAGACTCCAGTACATGTACAGCTGATGTTATCTGCACAGAGTCCAGTACAGGTACAGCTGATGTGATCTCCACAGAGTCCAGTACAGGTACATCTGGTGTGATCTCCACAGAGTCCAGTACATATACAGCTGGTGTGATATCCACATAGTCCAGTACAGCCGTACAGACACAGCTGGTGTGATATCCACGAAGTCCAGTACAGGAACAGCTGGTGTGATCTCCACGGAGTCCAGTACATGCACGGCTGGTGTGATCTCCACGGAGTCCAGTACAGGCACGACTAGTGTGATCTGCGCAGAGTCCAGTACAGGTACAGCTGGTGTGATCTCCACGGAGTCCAGTACAGGTACAGCTGGTGTGATCTGCACGGAGTCCAGTACAGGTACAGCTGGTATGATCTTCAGAGTCCAGTACAGGTACAGTTTATGTGATCTCCACGGAGTCCAGTACAGGTACAGATGGTGTGATCTCCACAGAGTCCAGTACAGGTACAACTGGTGTGATCTCCACGGAGTACAGCTCAGTCACTGCTGGTGTGATCTCCACGGAGTCCAGTACAGGTACATCTGGTGTGATCTCCACAGAGCCCAGTACAGGTACAGCTGGTCTGATCTCCACAGTGCAGTACAGACACAGCTGGTGTGATCTCCACAGAGTCCAATACAGGCACAGCTGGTATGATCTCCACGGAGTCCAGTGTATGGACAGATGGTACAATCTCCACGGAGTCCAGTGTAGGGACAGATGGTACAATCTCAACGATGTCCAGTGTAGGGACAGATGGTACAATCTCAACGGTGTCCAGTGTAGGAACAGATGGTACAATATCCACGGAGTCCAGTGTAGGGACAGATGGTACAATCTGCACGGAGTCCAGTGTAGGGACAGATGGTACGATATCCACGGAGTCCAGTGTAGGGACAGATGGTACGATCTCCACGGAGTCCAGTGTAGGGACAGATGGTACGATCTCCACGGAGTTCAGTGTATGGACAGATGGTACGATCTCCACGGAGTCGTGTAGGGACAGATGGTACGATCTCTGCGGAGTCCAGTGTATGGACGGATGGTACGATCTCCGCGGAGTCCAGTGTATAGACAGATGGTACGATCTCTACGGAGTCCAGTGTATAGACAGATGGTACTATCTCAACGGAGTCCAGTCTTGACACCTCGTCTCGACAGATTTTTACACGATGTGTGCTAACCCAATACCCATCCGTTAATTAGTTGTTGTTACGTCGAACACTTAGTTTATGATTCGAGCCATAAACTAATTTATATTAAATAAATCAATTTTGATTTTTATGATAACCGGATAGCCTGATTACGATAGCCTGTTAACCGGAACGTTTTCAGCAGAAAATTTTCACTTAAATTATTTTTTTTTAGATATATATTAGCGATACTACATCATTATTTCTACATGCAATGTATTGAAATTGGCGTATAGTCCCTCGTTATCCCTTTCTATACTGATTCGTATTAACCCATTCAATCAAAACTTTACATTGAAATGGTCTACATGTACCATGAATCTGGAAGAATGTTCACGAAATATAAGTAGACGGCAGACAGACCATTTTGAATTTGTTATCTGAACATCTATTAAAGACACACTATGCCGATTTCAATAAATATCGTTCGTACCCATTCTTTGTGGTGATCACTAAATCGTGCAAATAGGCTGCGGTGAACCCGAAATAGGTGTTCGGCCTGGTGTGGGACCATGCATGCACTACATGTCTGGTTCCGGTGAAACAATGGTAAGGCAGCATCTGATCCAGATATGCCTGTGTCCCAACGATCTCCAAAGCCGCAAAGCTCACATCACGCCCTAAATTCTTGCCTTTCGATTTACGAAAAATATCGCCCTGTTCGATCATTGACTGCTCACTTAAATCCAGCCCGATCTCCCCAACTGCGATAACCGCCGGATGTTGCACAAAAGCTATTAGGGCTGCCATTTTTCCGGCGCTTTGATCTGCTCGTACCTCTTGGGGTGGCACCCAACTGCCACTCTCCAATGTGGATTTTTGTTGTGTTAACTCCCCGATAACCGGGTAGGTATCTGGATCACAGTGGACCGCTATACCCCAACAACATTAAATGTGTGGTGAAACCTCACATTCTCGATTCGGCCCAACTCCACAGTTGAGGTACGTTGTCGGAGGAAGCGCAAATCCTATCACGATGGAAACACGTAGTTCCTGACTCGAACTTTCGATTACCCTCCACAACCGAGGATTTAACAGCTCGCGATCTTTCCTGCCTCATCTCACTTGCACCATCTATAGGAGCATTGGACCTCTGTCGTTTGACATTTCGTTTATTTGAGTGATCACGAGGATATTTCGTACTATACCAGTATGTTGACTATGATGAACTTCCTGTTTCAGATAAGCATCCGGAATAAGGACGGCAGTCGCAATCCCATCTTTTGGCCACATTTCTTCCTTTATCAGTTCTCTCGCCTCCCCGATATGCGAGGATGGAATATATCCTCTAAAGATACGATTCCTCATAATTTCTATCATCCACAACGGAACTTTGGAATACGCGAATGCATCACGCGGCTCCTTTGTTGACCTGTTAAAAATAGCCACGAGTACCCGCCAGTGAATTAGAGAAGTATTTGAACTGATGTAACTGACCGCTCTCCGGTTCTCTTTCGTCTATCTTTCGCATTGTATTGCGAGCTCCTGCATGGCTCGATAATCATAGGAGTTGGTATGGCCTGATTATCCCATTGCTACTTTTGTATTTGTAACTAAATAATTTGGCACCCTCTATTTGTCAATCATGTCGGGTACCAATTACGATCAAAACTTTTACATGTGCGCAGTTAGTCTGTGAACCCGACAACAGTACTATCTTGACTTGAAACGTATTTTATTTGCATATAATACAAAAGGGATCGGGGCACAAGTTTTTTCAACTTATGAAGCCCCTCTCCCAATACAATCGATTTAGATACAAAATGTTTACAAGATGACAGCTGAACATATTTACATGCAAGATTTTGTGATTTTATGGTGATTGGTGTAGTGCCTTCCAGAGCATATTGCTATATATGGGTTATGGATGATTTGATAGCTATAACATTTGGTGGGGTTTATGTAATTTTTCGTTCGTCTTAACTGATGTTGGAGCAGGGTTTTGTCAAAGGGGTATTTTCTTCATATATAAATAAATATACATATACACACACACATACATATACACATACATACATACATATATATATATATATATACACATATATATAGATATACACATACACACCCTCGTACATATACATATACACATATATATACATAAGTTAATCAAGTGTTGGTCAGCTACTCTGGAAGACAGTACATACGGTAGATCAAAATTACAGAGAACTGGTGATTGAGTGGGGGAGTAGGTCCATAAGTGGGAAGCCAGTAGATTACTAAACTGCGTAGTTCATATATTTACCGGTGTATATACTAAGGCAATTTGAAATCCTTCCTTGAGGATATATTTTGTTTTAAATTCAGTTATCGAAACGCTTTGTTGCTACAATATATTGCTGAATTATATCGAACAGTTTCTTATTACTTTTGAACGAGATATATGGTATTCCGAACAGAACTTCGTTAATGTCGAGAATTTGAAGGCTCTCGCGGGTCAATTTATCAGCGAGGACGGCTCGCTCAGATTGATACAAGGGGCAACTAAAGAAATAATGAAAGGCGTCTTCGGATGGGTTTCCACAGAAGCACACAGGGCTGTCGGAGATATAATTATTAAACATATCAGAGCGGAGTTCACTACATCTATTTCGGATGCGACAGTGTAGGATACTGTTTTTTCGTTGTCCTGTGTAGAAGTACAAAGGAGGGGCAGGTGAGGGGTCCAATAGTTGCAAATTAGTTTTAAATATAGAGAATTGGCCAACGTCAGTGATTATTTTGGGAAGTTTATTCCACTCAGTGGTTGCCGACGGGAAAAAAGACTTTTTGTAATGTTCTGTATTACAGAAATATGAATAAAATTTGCCGGGTCGCCTCAAGTTGTAACCCGACACCTCGTTTGCCCTAGGGGGAAGTGTAGATGCTAGATAAGATGGGGCTTGTTCGTTTACTATTTTATAGACTAGTTGCAGTTTGTGTATCTGTCGCCTTCTATCGAGAGAAGGCCACCCCACTTCCTGCAGAACTGTGTTATTAGATGCAGAGCGAGTGATGCCACTGACAATCCGCCCAGCTTCAATGTGTAGTCGATCGAGCTTATCCAGGAGATATTGCGGTGCGCTGTCCCACACTACGTCTGAGTAATCAAATAGGGGTAGTATATACGTTTTATAGATAATTTCAATTATTTTTCTGTCAAGTTGGTACTTCAGGCGCCTTAGTTGAGCTAGTCGAGATGCAATTCGATTTACCAGGCCGTCGATATGGGCATTCCAATTGAGGTTTGACTGTAGTTCCAGACCAAGGTGTTTATGCGTGTCAACAAACGATATTGTTTCATCGGCGAACTTAAGTTCTGGGTGTTTTGTTTTCGGGGTCATTAATGAGTAGAAAATTCCAACCGTTTTTGTCGGGTTAAAGCTGACCAACCATTTTCGGGACCATGTCGATATTTTTTCAATATCACTATTCATAGCGGTTTCTAATAATTTGATGTCATAATGGCTGTTCGTAATGCAAGTGTCATCGGCATACATTCTAGTATCAGATTCTATATTTTCGGCTAAGTCATTGATATAAACAAGGAACAGGAAAGGTCCAAGGATAGAGCCCTGTGGCACACCGGAAGGGATGACCTCATATTCGGAATAAGCATCATTGACTAATACTCTTTGTTTTCTATTGTTTAAGTAGTCTTCGAGCCAATATAAAGTGTTTCCTTCTAAACCATAAGCGCTCAACTTATGAATCAGTCCCCTGTGCCAAACTCTTTCGAATGCTTTAGAGATATCGCAAAATATAGAACAAGTAAATAAACCTTTATCAAGGGATTGACACAGGTTATGATATAAATCTACTAACTGATATGTTGTGTTATGACCTTGGAGAAAACCCGATTGATGGAAGTACAGGAGTTTGTTTTCAATAAAGAATTCGCTCATCTGTTTAAGAACCACTTTCTCGAAAATTTTGGTAAAAGGGAAATTGGGCGATAGTTTTTCGAATCAGCAGGATCATCTTTCTTGAAAATAGGAATGACGTTTGCAAACTTCCATGCTGCAGGGAATTTCGATGTGTTAATTGATTTTCTAAAAATAAGAACCAGTGGGCGTGCAATAGATTTTGCTGTATCGCGGAGCATTCTAACACTTATCCCGTCATGTCCATGGGCTTTGTTTAGCTTGAATGATTTGATAGCCGATTCTACGTCGGTTTCTGTAAAAACCAAATTTGGCATTATTTTTTTGCAACGCTTCGGAAAGATTGTGATGCTATGTTTGGAGTCATTAATGGTTGAATTTGCAATGAAGCTCTTGTTTAGTATTACTGCTTTTTCAGCATCACTAGTTGCATATGAGTGGCCGTTTGCTGTTATGCTGCCTGTGGAGCTATATAGTGGAGGGATAGTCTTAGATCTTTTCTTATTCAGGAGGTAGTTTATTATTCTCCAGAAGTCTCTCGGGTTGGAGGATTCTCTTATTCGCTCTTCCAAATTTTCGTCGAATTTGATTTTCGCATGTTTTTTCATGTTGTTAATTTTGTTTCGGATATTTTTGAACTCTCTCCATAATATCGGTTTGTTAGTTTTCAGCGCTTTTTTTCTCACTCTGTCACGCTTTTTTATCTCGCGACCAATGTCTGAATTAAACCAAATTTTGTCTGATGTTCTCACTGTTACAGTTGATTGTGGGATTGTTTTCTCCATTATAGATAAGAATTCCGTATGGACATTTTCGACTGCTTTATTTACATCTGTTGTGTGATTTATGAGATCATCCCAGTCTACTGATTCGAGTAAGCTATTTGCATGTGAAAAGTTAGCCTTTCTATAATTACACACCTTTCTTTCGAATGATGGTGTCCGGGTATTATCGAAAGATATTGTAGCGTAAACACCTAGATGGTCTGAAACCCCAAGGTCTAAAGTATCAGCTTCTAGAACTTGCATAGTCTTGGAGGTGATAATGGGATCGAGGAGAGTACTTGATGTGCTGGTTACTCTGGTGGGAACCCAGTCTGGAGTAAACTACATACCCACATATAAAAAATAGTGGGTCTGACGACCTTTCGTTCAGTTTTCATTTCCCAAACCCGGGATTCCTTGTAATTACCGCCAATCAAAACTTAGCTCCAAGAAATGTGTGCCCCAATAAAAAACTAGTAACATGTCACGTGCTCTCGGTATGGAAATTCCGAAGGTGTGGCTAAATGTTGTTAAAATAGTATCCATGACGTCATGTTATACCGGAAGAGAAATTCACAAATCGACAAATAAAGTAGATTGTTGACGAGCGGTCGAAAGTTTAAAATCAAGAATCACCGGAATTTGGATTGCAGGCAACTGTAATTAGGGTACAACTGGCCAATCTTTGGAGCTAATAATACGGCTGTGTAAGGTCGGGAGGGTTTCGGTGTGGTTGGTGGTAGAATTGTGTTGCTCTACGCTCGTTTTGGCTGCGGTGGTACTACTGCCGGTACTGGGGAACTGATAGATGACATAGATCGTTTTGTTATGTCATTTAACTTTTTTTTAGTTCTGTAGTTGTTTTGGCAAATAGTCCCGACATTCATGTATTTTTGATTTGTGGCCGTTGATTTGTGTTATTTTTTGACAACATGGGCGACAAATCGCCTGGCCAATCTAAAAAATAATTCGTTCCGAGTACAAGAGATCCACAGACATTTTTTATAATTTCAAGAAGATCTGTGTCTTAGTTATTGTACAAATTATTTTGGATCCCGGAAGCTAGCTGTTTCCCGTTATTGTCAGTAAAACAACCGCCGAACGAAAAGTCACAAACCCTGCAACTATTAATTCCGATTCTTAGAATCGGCTTCACATGGTTGAAGCGGCCATGACGGTACTGGCACGTGACCATGTTTACGCCTGTCAATCAACTAATTTCAGATTTATATTTAGTGCGGTGTGACGTAATTTGGGGGAAGCCCACAACCGTTCAGAAATGAAAAGTTGATGGGAATGCAATAGACTCAGTATCAGTATGAATCTGAGTGTATGTTTACATAGACTGGTGGGAACCGTAATGACATTTTTCATACTGAAACCATTTGTTATTTGTTTGATCTTCGAGGAGCTGTCCAAAAAATTGGAATTAAAATCGCCAGTGATGACTACATTTTCTGAATTATCAAGTGCGTCAGAAATTTTGGATTCAAGTAGTTCCCAATAATTTGTGGCACAGAAATCTTCAGATCTATATGATACCCCGAGTATTATGCGGGTTTTTCTAGAGTGGATTTCAAACCATAGACACGATGAGTCGAATTCTAGTTCAGTTTTCCGATTGAAAATGAGATGATCAGCAAACATTACGCAAATGCCCCCTCCATTAGAGTCACGGTCTTTGCGGATGGGAGAACTATATCCAGGGATTTCTAGCTGGTTTGATGGGTATGACGGGTCAAGGTGGGTTTCCGTAAAACATAACACATCATACTCGTTTATTAAGTCTGCAATTTTTCCTAATTTATTACGGATACTGCGCACGTTGTAATGAAAAATGGAAATTATGTTGTTGACTGTCGATAGCGGAGGCCCAGGGTTAATTTCAATATCTCCTGATAACATTAATATTAAAAGAGTAAACATAAATATATATCTAGGACTCAATAGACTGAAAGCTCCAAAATTCAGACTGCCGTTTTTTGCAGTTTTGATATGTGACTTTCTTTTTGCTGAATCGAAGATACCAATAGCTGCCCTATACTGATTCAGAACACACGTCATTTTTCAGACGGTGGTTCGAAACCAGGATAGGGCAGGAACTGGACTTCGACTCTGCAAACGTTATAATACTGATATGAATATATTTTGGCAATCCACAAATGGACCAAGGGGTATGGTGCTTGATCTGAAAATGTTTAGAAAAGGTTTGGAAATTGGAATCAATGGTTCGAATTTGTGCAGATATGTAGGAAGTATTAAATAAAGAAAACATAATGAAGGCATAGAATATGAAGCAAATATATACATAATGATGATGGATGATGGTATTCGGCATGATAATTTCATCGCGATTTGTTTTCGGCCTGCAACGGGTATTTTGTTTGGATTAATTTTGACAACAATATCATAAATGTATAATAAATTTGTCCATTTGCTATCAAAGGTCAGGGGAGAAAACAGCTGAAACGGACACGCACAACCACCGCGGACGTAGTATATCCTCGCAAATATCGTCATTGAAGAAACTTAGATTGATATTTAATGTCGTGATGTGCGAGGTAGCTTTCGGGATAATGTATTTACACATATATATATACCATCAAAAGGGTAGAGATCTTGTGTCGGTCCGGTCATCCATATAGTGGTTTCTACTTTATACCATCTTGTCTTTATTTGGTCAGATTTGAAATGATCAATTAGAAAGAAAAAAAATAGTCAGGAGAGATATCTTATTCACCGTAGATTTCCCCCTTTCATATAGATTGACAACGTTCGATAGGAAATTAATGTCATCACGGTCTACCATACTACGTTTAACAGATTGAATTGTTTTGATTCGAATTTAATAGCGCGTGAAAAGTCACAGGATCGTGAACTGCGGGCAGTATGGTTTAGTTAAGATTAGTGTAGGTCGCGAAGACCCGGCTTGTCGCATCAGCTGAAATTCTCCCCCAATGATTATATGGGGACGTTTTCTAGGACAGTGTAAATGTGATCGTGTTGCTAACATTTCTATTCTTGTGCTGGGAGCGATTCATTCATTAACTGTATTTTCGTAAAGAGAAATGTGAGAAAGTTGTTGCGGCGAAATCACGGATTGGACAGGATTGGATTGCATTTGCAGGTACACAAATGGTATATGATACTATATCATAATGATTTTATCTGGTAATTCCACACGTGTATTGTTTGTTTTGTTTTGTTTTTTATGGTGAGATCAATCCGAAATACCCGACAGGGACGTAGAGTTCCGGGGGGGGGGGGCAGAATTTAATAAAGTAAGTTGACATTCTTGAATATTTTCATTTTATCATGTTCGGGACTGAGCTAGATCATGCCATGAATCTCTACTCTGGGCATCAGCCAGAGCAGAGATTCATGGCATGATCCAGGGCTGAGCCTGGGGTCCCAATTTAAATTTTTTGACAAACCAGGATTACTAGTACCATGTCATTATGAATTGGAATGGCATTGGGGAGGGGTGGTCAAACAGTTCTCTTTTATATTACACATAAGGTTTTTTATTTTATTGAGTGATGACTAATGTCTTGTTTTTGTTTATTTAAACTTTAGTTTGAGGCTAAGCATTTTTAATTTCCATAACTATATATAGTTATAGTTAACAAATATTAATTTATTATTGTTTATTATTGTTATTATTATTATTATTAATTTTGATTTTTTATTACCGGAATATATTTATTTTTTTTTTTGTATTTTTTTTTGTGGGAAATTCAGTGATTTTCCAGAATCATTGCAATTTGGAACAACTGTTTGACCTCCCCTTCGCAAGACATACATGAGGTTAATATGATAATTGATATAATTTTATCATTTTGGAAGACAAAAACAGGGTTGTTAGCATTTAAATGTCAAATTCATAGTTGAAGAAATAAAAAGAGAAAACAATAATAAATAAAAAATCAGGATTCTTCCAAAATTGTTGCAATTAAGAATGACAGTTTGACCTCCCCTTCCCAATATATACATGAAATTAATATGGTAATTGATATAATTTTAACATTTTGCAAGGCAGAAACAAGACTATTATCATTTGAGTATCAAATTAATAGTGGTAGGTTCAGTAGGCTATACATACTACAGTGCCACTGGAGTGTAAAGCCAATTAATAAGGATTTGTGGCACATTTAGGCCTTTTTCAGCCTGGTTCATAATACATGTACATATGGTAATAGAGATTACTAATAGTTCATAATTTGAGGCGAATCCTGTGCTCCAGTTTTCAATTTAGGGAGGTTCAACTATGAGAAGTGTAATAGCATTTATTTAGTGCTTACTAATACTGGTACGAGTGCATTGAGCGGTTGGATTATTTGTACCAATGTGAGCTGTGCCCCTTTGAAAATTTATGTGGTGTAGAATAGTTGACATATCTGAAATGAGATTTATGACGGGTGAGGTGGGTCACAGGGTTATACTTTTAAGCAACCGCCCATGGAAAGGGTACCCCCACACAAGTCTCGGGAGCCAAGATAAAGATAATATAACATAACATGTACATGTACATGTAAATATACAAATTATCTGGAGTCTTGTTTTATTCAGGCTGTAGTCGATATGGTGTTTTACCTTTATACAGTGGATTTGTAAAGTTGAGTCCACTCAAAAGAAGATAATGTTGTCAGAATGTTAGCTGCTTTGATTAATGGGAATTGCGGTACCAGAGACCTACAATCAAATACCACACAAAGGGTCCTCCCTTCCAAGAATAAGTCAACTATCTCTGTATTTTGTCAATAGTTAGTTATAGTCAGTTTCATACTAGTCGACAAGTCGTATAGGGGATAACAAGTACATGCATTAAAGGGTGAGGGAAAAAAACTCATAATTCATTACTATTAACCCTCTCATGACGGGAGCTGCTCTGGTGCAGCATTTGATATCCTGTGCCAGTGCACTCCCTCACACATGCAAGTCTCCATCTGGGAGCCCCGCACATATAAGAGAATGCCCCGGCTTACAAGGTCAAGGTAAAATAGAGATTACAGATTTGGCCAATGTCTTCTCACACATTTGCAAGACTCCCCATGAGAGACCCGCATATATATGAGAATGCACTGGCACAAGGTTTTCACAGAATTACAGGAAGCCACACTCATGGAAGGGTCAAGATAGTAATGTCTAATTTACCATGTCTGGCTGTTGAGATTTTTATTTAATTATTATTATTATTTTATTTTTTTTCCACCCCCCCCCCTTCCTCCTTCACTGCAAATAATCGACACCAGTGACCTAAACATTTGTCTTACCCGCTATACCTGTCTGGTTCATTGGTAACTGACTGGCTGTTTCTCCCAGTCCCCGAATAGACCTAAGTCAAGAAATGGAATAGTTTAATGTTTCAATCTGTGGTTCATGCATGTATACTATTCAACATGACCAGACAGTAGTTTCAAGCCTCAGGCAGTGTATGCATTTAGAGTATGTTATGTTATTTTAATAATTATTGTTTAGTTATGTTTTTGTTTTTGTTTTTTTTTGTTTTTTTTTAACCACTTTTTGGGTTCGACCAAGATAGATTTCAATTAAATGTATAATCTGACAGCTCATTTGAGCAGTTGAGTCCAATTAATGTTATGTTTTTTCTTTCCTTTTTTGGGTTTGACCCAGATAGATTTCAATTAATTGTATACTAGTTATCTGACAGTTCATTTGAGCAGATACTAGTCTAGCATATTGCTGCATTTCTGTTTGTATGCAAACACTATATGGGGCTATAAAACACCAGCAGAGATTCCAGCTATTGGCAGTCTAATGACTATACAAGTATACAAAATGCAAATCCAGAATATAGTGCTTTACACGATACTCTCATGTATGGCCGACACCAAGGTGTCACAGTACTTAAATGTTGTACTGTATAGTCAGCATATTTTTGAAGTGAGCATTGTTACATGTGACTATATCAGGACAGTTAAGCAACCTTGAGCTGAAATAGAATTTAGATCATAACATAAATGTGAGTTGATACATGCATGCATCAGTGTTGAGGTTAATGTCGTATAAGAGCTTGCTCACATTTTTACTTACTGCCAATTTGTTGGTTTTCACATCTCTGCAAACAGCTTTTATATATAATGATTTTGATTTCTAGGTTGTTAATTAAAAGTATAAATTTTTGACCAATTAAAGCATTTACTTCGCTTGGGGGAGGGGGATTACAATATTGGACATTTATAAGTGCCAGTACACATGTGCATGCATGTATCATAAAACACATAAGGTAATTATGAAGGTAATAGTGGATGTAATTTACATTGATGCATATTGAAAGTTGATAAGGCAACAACAATTTAATAGCGTGGTTTTGAACTTTGGGTTGAAAAAAGGTAGATGGAGGATTTCAGAAGATATTTGAATATGATTAAGTTTAAGTTATACTCAAATTATAAAGATAACTTAAGGTATTTGAATTTCATTCTATAGAACTGTATAAATAATGAAAGGATCGAAGGCAAAACAAAAGAGATAATGTTGCTTGTAATAATTTTCTTCACCACTATGACCGCATACTTCATATTTTAATCAGTGTGGACATAAACCAATCCTATAAATTTAAAAAAAAAAAAATTTAATATAATATATATCTATATTGAGGAAAACATTGGAAGGGTTCATAACCAGGTCATCAAATTGCTGTTGCTTAAGTGTTGTGAACATCAAGTTACATTATTTTCAGTACATAATTCTTTTGCACCAGGAAATTTCAGACAGGAAAATATTCTTTGTCGCTGCTTCCCTTTACGGTTGATTCATTTATATAGGGCCAAAATAAAATATATGCAAGTTTCCGGCGACCTGCCCTAAACTGAATAGTGTGCCAAGAACTTATTTTCTTAGTGTTTCTTTTTTATTGCTGAAAATGTTTTTTTTTTCTCCTTTTTTAGGTTTGACCCAGATAGATTTCAATTAATTGTATACAAGTAATCTGACAGTTCATTTGAGCAGATACTAGTCTAGCATAAGTTGCATTTCTGTTTGTATGCAAACACTATATGGGGCTATAAAACACCAGCAAAGATTCCAGCTGTTGGCAGTCTAATGACTATACAAGTATACAAAATGCAAATCCAGAATATAGTGCTTTACACGATACTCTCATGTATGGCAGACACCAAGGTGTCACAGTACTTAAATGTTGTACTGTATAGTCAGCATATTTTTGAAGTGAGCATTGTTACATGTGACTATATCAGGACAGTTAAGCAACCTTGAGCTGAAATAGAATTTAGATCATAACATAAATGTGAGTTGATACATGCATGCATCAGTGCTGAGGTTTATTCTGTATAATAGCTTGTTCACATTTTTTCTTACTGCCAATTTGTTGCTTTTCACATCTCTGCAAACAGCTTTTATAAATAATGATTTTGGTTTCTAGATTATTAATTAAAAGTTTAAATTTTTGACCAATTAAAGCATTTACTCCTCTTGGGGAGGGGGATTACAATATTGGACATTTATAAGTGCCAGTACACATGTGCATGCATGTATCATAAAACACATAAGGTAATTATGAAGGTAATAGTGGATGTAATTTACATTGATGCATTTTGGAAGTTGATAAGGCAACAACAATCTAATAGCGTGGTTTATGAACATTTGGGTTGAAAAAAGGTAGATGGAGGATTTCAGAAGATATTTGAATATGATTAAGTTTAGGTTATACTCAAATTATGAAGTTAACTTAAGGTATTTGAATTTCATTCTATAGAACTGTATAAATAATGAAAGGATCGAAGGCAAAAACAAGAGATAATGTTGCCTAAAATAATTTTCTTCACCACTATGACCGTATACTTCATATTTTAATCAGTGTGGACATAAATAAACCAATCCTATAAAAAAAATTATTTTGTTTTGTTTATATATATGTACATATACATACATACACATGTGACATACACATATACACATATACATACATATATACATATATACATATACACACATATACATACATTGAGGAAAACGTTGGAAGGGTTCATAACCAGGTCATCAAATTGCTGTTGCTTAAGTGTTGTGAAAATCAAGTTATATTATTTTCAGTACATACTTTTGCACCAAGAAATTTCAGACAGGAAAATATTCTTTGTCGCTGCTTCCCTTTGCGGTTGATTCATTTATATAGGACCAAAATAAAATATATGCATGTTTCCGGCGACCTGCCCTAAACGGAATAGTGTGCCAAAAACTTATTTTCTTAGTATTGCTTTATTTATATTGATAAAAATTTCTATGTCTTGCAAACTGTTATGTATGCATTTCATTTAAATTTCTATAGCGGTACACAATATAATTTCTAAATTAATGGGGTTTATTATTTTAGTTTGCAGGTTCTTTTGCAATATGACATGAAGAATAAAATTAAAATGAAGGTTCGCCTGACTGCCCGTTACCAAAACATGCATTCATTTTAATTTTGGTCCAACTAAAATTTTGACATAGCTGGGGTACCATTCAATTTTACAATGGGATGTCACATACTATTATACCGGCTGATCTGTGAGCATTTGATTAGAATTATTTTTGGATTGCTAAGTATAATTCGTAAAAAACATTCTAGCTTAGGGCTATGATATAGATATATGAAATTAAATTTTCCTTAGGTATTAGTAGGTTTTAAAGATGTATTTATAAATGCATTTATGTTCAAGATGACTGATATCAAATGCTTGGCACGATTGGACATTTCATATGATGAATACAGCAAACAAATGTTCAATTCTTATTGAAATGTCATCTTATAACTTGGATTTGTTTGAATTCAGTTAAATCAGTTTCTCAAAATTGGAGCGTTAAGGAAGAATTGGATCGGTGGAAATGTTTTTTGGGACTCAAACATTCAATGGGAAAGTTTAGCTATTTCCTTAGGTATTAGTAGGTTTTAAAGATGTATTTATAAATGGGTAAAGGGGCATTTATGTTCAAGATGACTGATATCAAATGCTTGGCACGATTGGACATTTCATATGATGAATACAGCAAACAAATGTTCAATTCTTATTGAAATGTCATCTTATAACTTGGATTTGTTTGAATTCAGACAAATCAGTTTCTCAAAATTGGAGCGTTAAGGAAGAATTGGATCGGTGGAAATGTTTTTTGGGACTCAAACATTCAATGGGAAAGTTTAGCTATTTCCTTAGGTATTAGTAGGTTTTAAAGATGTATTTATAAATGGGTAAAGGGGAATTTATGTTCAAGATGACTGATATCGAATGCTTGGCACGATTGGACATTTAATATGATAAATACAGCAAACAAATGTTCAATTCTTATTGGAATGTCATCTTATAACTTGGATTTGTTTGAATTCAGTTAAATCAGTTTCTCAAAATTGGAGCGTTAAGGAAGAATTGGATCGGTGGAAATGTTTATTGGGACTCAAACATTCAATGGGAAAGTTTGGCTATTGTCAGACTGTGGAGTGGGGAATCTGTCTCGGATGATATTTTAGAGGGATTTAAATGTCTAAAATTTGGAGCGTTATGGAAGAATTGAATCGGTGGAAATGCATAATGGGACTCAAAACATTCATTGGGAAATTTGCCTATTGTCAGACTGTGGGGTGGGGTAACTGTCTCAGATGACATTTTAGAGGGGAATTATCTTATTTTGGCTTTGGTTAGTAACGAGATCAGTGATAAGGTCTAAAATAAAATGAATCCATGCCTATGTCAAACTCTGATAAGGTGCTGTTGGCAGAGGCAAGGATTCTCTTTTTATTTTTTATTTTTTTATTTTTTTTATAGCCAATATACTTGTGTATTTTGGATATACTTTAATTAGTTAGTTGGGATTGACACAATATCATGTACATATTATTGGATGTTTCTAAATGATAGTATAGGAGGGTAGGTCAATGGATAATATGGACAAGCAAAAGTAATATGTTTACACAAGCTTGAGGGACTTTGCCTCTTCAAGCGAATTCACTTTAAGAGGCCTGGCAGACTCAGTTTTCTTGGCAAAGATGTTCCCTCGAATTGTCCAGTAAGAATTCAGTTTCTTGTCCTTCTTTAGGGTGGCTAGCTCCCTGACTATATCATTTCTGGCCTTTGTTAGATCCTCTGTGATATAGATTTTACTCTGACCTTTCAACAATTTCTTGCTGTCAAAGACTGCTTTGCGAGCATACCAATTGTCAAAACGCACTATCATATTGCAGGACTTGGATGTTTTGTTTGACATCCTCTTGGGGTTCCTTGATTCATTTTCATTAGCACTAGCTGCTCCCTTCGATACTGTTTGTTGGGACTCAAAGACAGTGTCCACTTTCCTCAGAGGAATCAGAGGAGTTTCAGGCACTGTGGATATACCCCCTAGGGGGTGAGCATTAGAAATATCTCTGGGGTGGAGTTTGACATGCAGGAAATGTTCACAGATGTCCCTGATTACTCCCTTTGCATCAATGTTACGGGGGTCAGAAATGTCTTCTGGGACTGGTACATTGTGGAAGTGAAGGCAGTTTATTCTGCTATACATTTCACCTTTCTCTACCTCGGTATCGGTGTACTTCATGGCCTCTTTGAATTTATTTTCGACTAGTTCCTTTACCCATTCAGTATTAGGAGAATCAGTACTAGTATGGACTGCATTGGAATTTTGCTTTGTCAGTTCTGTTAGCTTTTCATTTTCTCCTTTTAGTTGGATCACTTCAGTTTTTAATGATTCAATTTCTTGTTTCATTGTTAACATACCATTTTTGACTGTTTTAACTTCTTCCTGTGTATTTGTTATGCTGGTCTTTACAGTTTCTTCAATAGTTCTGTTCATGGTGGAGAACATTTCAGTCAAGATTTTCATTTGGTTGCCTAAGGTCTGGAATTCTTCCTTCATGCACGTGCTTATCTGGTCCTTAATTGTTCGGTTGATGTGCTCATCTAGGGAATCTTCATCAGTAACTGGTGCTCTGCGTCTTTTATTCCTTTCTCTTGCTCGAAAGGAGCGCATTGACACAGAGGCAGAATTAAATTTGGAACTGAAGCTGATAGTAGAGCAGAGAGGTGAGTCTTGTGGAGTTGGGTTAAGACTGGAGTACTGACTGGAGTGTGCATCAGACAGAAAGTTCATGTTGAGATTATGCTGTCCAGGAAAAATAGAATTCTTGGCAGGGGTCACAGGCAGAGATTGACTTGCAGAAATATCATAATGTATATCAGCTACAGTGTTTATTGCTTCCATGATGTTATCAGATTGTGAAGATGATTCAACAGGCTGGATGCTTGCATCATTTTCAGACATTGAGATCACATCTGTCTGTTTTACATTTGATGAAAGTATTACATTATTATTTGTTGAATGACTTTTGCTTTCATCAGTCTTTTCAGAAACACCGTTTTCCTGTGAGTTATTGATCGAATTTACTTTGGTTGTTTGAACTTCACCGACGTCCGCCATTTTGGGCCGAAATTTTGTACAGTTGGAGCCAAGTATAAAACGATTCAAATTAAGAAAATGTCAAGTTATCAAATGGAACAAACTTCTCTTACAAGTCTATGCATATATATGCTGCATGTTTAACGATTGTGTCTTCTTAGAAGCTTCCCTCTTCCCTCTTCAAAAAATACGCGGAGCGAAAATTAGGCGTCTACTCCTTTGCCGCCATCTTGCATATTGTACTATCCCATTATCTATATCAGGTTCACGGACTAGTGCGCAGTATGATTTTAAAATGGTACAATGTGTGTAATAGTATGTGTGAGTAATACTAATTAGTATATGTTTTAGTTCAAATTAAATTCCGATGCTGTACATACTAAGTTCATTCACTGCATGTCGTACCCCGAATTACCGTCAGACTAATAGTACCACCAAATCTATTTCCGTCTGCGTGGAAATCCCAAACTCTGATTGGCTAGCGTAAAATATAACATATGACTTTATATTTAGTCAAGTGTTTGTTCTGACTTGCGTATCAATTGATCGACATTTGTTCGTTTAGACAGTATTTTCGCGAGTTTGGAATCATACCCGTATAATCGGTATTGTATGCCAGTCGGTGTAAATTTTATATTTACCGGTCTCTGTTGTAAGATCTAACGGCCGCGTTAATTGTTTTGGTCATTTTGGCCATATGGGGAAGTTCATGGATAATACAAGGAAATGTGTAGTTGGTTAAAATGCTATCTCTAATCCACCTAAATCCATAAAAATGTTTCGTATCGATGTGTTTGACCAGCCAAGGCCATGATAGATATACAATTGGATTAGGTGAATAGCAATATTTTTAACCCACACACAAGTTGATACTTTGAAATATATTCACAAAGTCGCATTAATTGATGTACCGGTTTAAATCTGGTATCAATATATGGTACTGGTTAAATGCTTATATTTCGTGGACATATATATACCAATTTAATGTTTGTGCCACACCCAGTTACTGAAACCATGTCATTTGAACTTGGAATGAGTAGGTTTTCAAATAACGTGATACGTTATTATCATATTATCCGGTCGTATCGGGAAAACGACTATGTTTAGTTTTAGGAATGTTTCCCTTTAACCTTTGCTATACTAAATGCACGATTTCCCATTCAGTTATAATATTATACATTGAAATGGTATATTATTCATTTGGAGGTATGTTCGTGTAATAAAAGCAGACAACAGACAGACGATAAGCTAACATAATTGCAGGATTCGTATTGTTTGTCCAGTATAGAAAGGGTTAAACTCTTCCACATGAGAGTGATAACACAAACAGACACATTGCCGCATTGGCACATATACGCTGCAAACAGTTCAAAAATGCCCGTATCCTTTTCCATCCATCGTCCTGTTCATTCCATTTGGATGACGGCTTGACAACGTAACTTTGATTTGTTACACAACTAGTAGTATCGATTATGTATACAAGGCAGTGCGCATTTGTCTTCCATTCAAATCGTTGGCGCTTCTAGTCGTGCCTGTAGGCAATACGTCCGCATATTGCATTGTACAATTGTGGAAGTATCTGGTACATTACCATATAATCACACACCCTTACAGTCACACAATTAGCCCAGTAGGAACAAGTACATTTCGCCATACGGTGTACATGAACGTTTCTGATTACTTCATAAAAAGCAATGAACACCAATGTCACTTCAAGCCTCTCACGCGCTCTCTGCGTGGTGTCCATTTCACAAACAAGCCTTGAACCACCTACGTCTCTTCAAGCCGATCGTGTGCACGTGTTCTCTGCGTGGTGTCCATTTCACAAACAAGCCTTGAACCACCTACGTCTCTTCAAGACGATCGTCTACACGCGCTCTCTGTGTGATGTCCATTTCACAAACACGCCTTGAACCACCTACGTCTCTTCAAGCCGATCGTGTGCACGCGTTCTCTGCGTGGTGTCCATTTCACAAACAAGCCTTGAGCCACATACGTCTCTTCAAGCCGATTATGTGCACGCGCTCTCTGCGCGGTGTCCATTTCACAAACAAGCGTTGAACCACCTACGTCTCTTCAAGCCGATCGTCTACACGCGTTCTCTGTGTGGTGTCCATTTCACAAACAAGCGTTGAACCACCTACGTCTCTTCAAGCCGATCGTCTACACGCGCTCTCTGTGTGATGTCCATTTCACAAACAAGCCTTGAACCACCTACGTCTCTTCAAGCCGATCGTGTGCACGCGCTCTCTGCGTGGTGTCCATTTCATAAACAAGCCTTGAGCCACCTACGTCTCTTCAAGCCGATTATGTGCACGCGCTCTCTGCGCGGTGTCCATTTCACAAACAAGCGTTGAACCACCTACGTCTCTTCAAGCCGATCGTCTACACGCGTTCTCTGTGTGGTGTCCATTTCACAAACAAGCCTTGAACCACCTACGTCTCTTCAAGCCGATCGTATGCACGTGCTCTCTGCGTGGTGTCCATTTCACAAACAAGCGTTGAACCACCTACGTCTCTTCAAGCCGATCGTATGCACGCGCTCGCTGTGCGTTGTTGGGAGATTGTATTGGAATTGAACAATATATGTTTCTTACAAAATTGTTCAAATTATTATTGTTCTATTAATAAGTACTTGTATATTATTATAAGAAATTGAATTAAATAAATATATTCGGGTTTACCCAGAGCTGTTGTCAAGGAAGCCATTACGGCATATGAACATCGTTCAAGGTTTTAAAGCTCGTTTTGGTTTCCCATAAGCTGCGAAAGCATACCCCAAGAGCTAGTCAGTGATTGATGAAAACGCATTTAATGTGATAGATCGTTTTGACGCAATCGTGAATATTTTGCTTCAAGTGCTTAAGAACGACAACTCGTCCTGACGCAATCTATCAAACCGAGAAATGTGCAATGCGATCCGGAAATCTAATTGAAATGGCACATAGCAGTTGGTTTGCAAACATCGGGCCATTGTACTGTTTAATTGCAGCTGCAGACGGCAATTTCTGGTAACCACAAACTGCTGCAGCGCGACCAGCATGCTGTGTGACATGTCGAATTAAATTATCTCGACCCTTGCAGTGATACCGAGAGCAATGGGAATATTGGGCAGGTGTCCCTCCTCTCCTCCATAAGGGAGCAGACAGGTTCTCCCAGTAGGCATACTCACCAGCCATGTTTATTTTATAAACGGGTTGGTTTATTTCGCAGAGGTCTAGCGGCCACGGTTTTTGCGCTGTGACAACGAACCTATTTCGATTTAAAACCATGTAAAATGTCCCTATCTCTGGTCAGTTCAGATTTATTTCATGCTTGGAATCCTGCAATCATATCATAACTGCATGTTACGCCCGCGGTAGACTAGCACATTATGCCGACGCTCGCAAAATTCGTCACGTGGACATGGGGATTACCCTCGGTTGTGTTGGCTGTATTCTGCATGTGGGTTGAATCTACTTTGTTACGGGTATTGTTGGTATCTGCTTGTCGTATAACTGGTATCATTGTATATCTAATGAATATCTTCAAATTTACCATAACAAAACGCCCAATGTATAAATGCAATTTGACCAACAATACCATGGCGACATTGTTATGGATATTGCATGTATTCGGTAACCCCATCTAAATTATACCCCTACATTATACACTCGCCTGGTTTTTAATAAAAACTATGCGGCCAGCTTCGTGCAGCTGCGAAGACTGGGAACTATGTCACCCCCGATGGGTCTTCACAATTTTGACACACATTTCGAAACTTATCGTGTATTTACATGAGTTAGTGGCCGTATTTAAGTCAATCCTCGTTACACTCGGGTGCGTCTTCTCGATCGTGGGTGGTGGTTTTGGGAGGGGGGGGTCGGTTGTCCAGATTGAACGCATTTAAAATTCTAGACTTTTCAACGATATATCCACATACTTTAGCGACCGGAGAACGTTATATTATGCATTCAAACTGTTTGACCTGGACGTTTAAGTTTCCCGGGCAAGTACGATGCTATTATATAGCTTCTTATATTCAAGCCTAATTTTTACAATAAATTTCCGAACTCTCACCTCATGGAACACCACTCATCAAAGAGACGTACGCCCCCAACATAATATTAAATATATATATATACATATAAGTTCATCCCGATCGAGTTGTTTCATTCATATATATATATATGTTCTGCACACCAATTAGCGTGTGCAATTTTTCTATTATTTTTGCACATCAATTCATTTGCACCAATTGCACACTTACGGCTATACTGTGGATGTGGCCTCGCAGCGGGATGAAACTCATACGGAAGTCCCTATTGAAACCTCTTGTAATTAAACCATTGAACACCATTTCCCATGGGAGTTGATCTAAAACACATGGAGAATTTCGATAGGGACTTTCCAGTTTTCTTCACTAAACGGTCTCCCGAAAAGAACGCAGTCGCCTCCAAAATTTTCGAGCACTCAAGCTCCCGTTTGGAATTAGCTCCATCAGACTTATTTTATTTTTGACATTACTTCTCGTACGCAGTGGGTCCTTAGAACTGAATCCTGGCCCTGGTAATAATGGCAATAATATTTATTGATCCCACGACGAACATCAAACGCTCTCGATTTTTCACTTAAATATAAGAAGTATCAGGCATAAACTACTGCGGCTGGTCGACGAAATCGAAGATTACGATATTTTGTGTTTCACCGAAACCCTCATTGATGCAGCATTTCGCAGCCATAATATACAGCTTTGAGGATTCTCTGACCCTGAGAGATATGACGGTTCGAGCCACGGAGGAGGTATCGCAGTTTATTTTGCTGATCATCTCGTATTCGAACGTATACCCTCTCTCGAATTCGATGATTCAATATTGTGGTTCAAGCTGACTTCCAGGGCCTCCTGCTATCTATGTGTGTCCCATATCGTTCTGATCAATTGTGTAATGAGAAGTACTCGGAGCTGATTGACCAGTCCATATATCAGACTGTCACAACTGAGGAGAATAAAATTTCTTGTAAATAGACAAACCCTCGAGATAATGTTCAAAACTTGCGTACTTCCTATAATGGAATACGGAGACGTTGTTTGGAATCTATCATGACCCCTCATCAGAACCAACTAAAGACGAAATCCTAAGTAAAATGTGTAGAACGTTCTGTAATGAGGAACTGACTTTGAAACCCCCACCATATTACAATACAGGTCAAAGGAGATTAAACATTTTGCACTGTTAGACTTAGAAATAACTGTAGTGACCTAAACTTTGATAAATATGAAAACTAAATCTCAGCTCATCCAAACTGTACTTATGAAAATTCATGTGAAGACGCAAACCATTTTTCTTCTTCAGCTGTATGTAGAAGCAAGAAATCGGATGCGGGCTCGTTTCGATGAACTTAACGTGACCATTATCTCCGAAAAAGATCTCCAGCCGTTTATAAAATAAACATGGCTGGTGAGTATGCCTACTGGGAGAGCCTCTTCTGCTCAGAGGGGGGATATCCCTTGACGACCATCTTGGATTTCTACTTGTATACCTGTAATTCTGGTATATTCAGGTGTATACAGGCAAATGTCCCCGATAAAATAATAGTCTGTTGCATTGAATTTTATTGTACTATTATCAGTTGATATATAATAGGCGGTGACACACATCCTACCTCTATAATTTATATTATAACTACATCCGAATGGGGCCACATGACCATGTTCATCACCACGGTGCATGCAGACCTACTATTTTATATACGATCCAATTTATGTGGATTTATGCAGGGATGTTGCATTTTATGTTTCCTATCTGCTACACTTTTTGTTATGTTCAGGTATGAACACTACATAACCTATATGGGCCTTAACTTGCCACTTTTGACCTGACCACCCATGGTCATGGCGGCCATCTTGAATTTCCACCAGCATGTCTGCATTTCAGATATACCCAGGCCTACAATGGAACAAATGGCTAACGTAAATATTGTTTGCGGTAGCTATTTGTATTTTGTTTCATAATATGTATTAGTAATTGATTAGCACACGACCAAGTCGAGACAATTTTGTTTTGTCAGACGAGCAACAACGGAATACAGAGTTATGTCACTACCAAAGAAACAAGCTTGTTTGAACTGGTATGACTTCAAACTCTCCACCCTAGAAATTGTTTTCCAGTATTGCGCATTATCATATACCCTCCCAACTCCCCTAGCTCACCAGTGCTATGTAACCAAGTATACCCTTGCGGGTCATATATGGATATCATATCAGTATTCTATTTCAATAAATACCACTCAATAAAACATGAGAACTCAACCAATGTGATGCTTTCAACCACCAACATAACTCATACTGTCATATTTTCAGTCGTATTTGCATTTCTTTGAAATCGGGTATATCCGTAGCAACCGTTGCTATCCACATAAGAACTAGATTGTGCTATATTTTAGTCAGACTCACCACAACATCAACTATTATGGATGTGCTCACGTTAGATTATGCTACATAAGTCAGTTGAGTCGGTTAAAGTGATCATAATATAAATGCATTTCGTCAATGCCGGGTTATTGCATAGCAACCGATGCTAAGGGAGGTCATGTCGCGAATGCCTCCATATCTGTTAATATTCAGTGGTGTATGGGGAATATACATGCCAAGTTTCATGCTTGAATAATTCGTTGCACAATTGTTACAACAAGCGTCCGGACTACACTAAGTACAAATAAGTGCACATCGTTCTGGCTCTGACTGTACCGATTACCTTGACCCCGTTTCATCAAAATAAAATTAAATAGGCAACCGAGTGCGCCCGTCTTCACAGAATTACATATCCAAGACCATGGACACCCTCCAAATTCGCATAAATACACGTTTGGCATTCGAATTTGTACATCAATTCGCATAAATGCGCATTTGGCATCAAACGAGTTGAAGTGACGTGAACAACTCGCTGAGGTGTTCAAGACTGAATAGCAAATAATCATGCCAAATTTAGTTATTTTCATAAATTTGATGTCCAAGTAGTCATAAATCAGTGTCATTGCTATAAGCAAATAACAAAATGAGTATTATTCGCGCAACCATTCTGAACCATTGTCCAGTAATGCCCAAAGTAATTGACCACTTAACCACAGCAGAATTATGGGTAATTTTTCAGGATTTAGTCGGAAATATGGCTTGTTGCCATTCATTGGAAAGCTCTCGGCGAGAGCTTTCCGATGAATGGCAACAAGCATATATATATTATTTTTCAGGATTTAGTCTGATTTAGTCGGAAATATGGCTTGTTGCCATTCATCGGAAAGCTCTCGGCGAGAGCTTTCCGATAAATGGCAACATGCCATAGTTCCGACTAAATCCTGAAAAATTACCCATAATTCTGCTGTGGTTAAGTGGTCAATTACTTTGAGCATTACTGTATACTGCCGTAATATTTATGCCAAATAATGCGTCCCGAATAAAGTGGTAAATATTTACATATTTGCGTAGTTCTATTGTTGTGTTTTCTGAAATTGGTACATGTAAAATCGATGTTGGTTTGGATTTTAGACAATCTTAGTTCTTTGCTACATGGGACATGCGCTTGGATACTATCTGATTGGTTTTATTCCATGAGATAAGTCCACAATATGTCTTTAACTGTTGGGAATTTATATTTCAAAAGTAGTTTGTCGTTCGTATACTAACACACTACAACTCCCTACGACACATTGTCAGGCAAATGTGCGTGTGAGGGTGTGTGTGTGTGGGTGTGTGAGGGTGTGTGTGAGGGTGTGTGTGTGGGGCTGTGTGTGTGTGTGTGTGTGTGTGTGTGTGTGTGTGTGTGTGTGTGCGAGGGTGCATGTGTGCGTGTGTGAATGTGTGTGTCCGTCCGTGCGTCCGTGCGTGCGTGATTGCATGCGTGTTGGTGACTTTTCTACTCTACAAGGCAACGGGGTCCCCATATGCACTTATGTAAAGTCATTTAGTTCATATAATTCAAACACGGGGGGCAAGTCACACTCCCGTGTAACATCCCTTGTATTCTGGCCGATGTCCACTCGACATTGTTTCTGGGCGACAAATTTCTTTGATCAAGGAAATATTGTTGTATATCGCCAATTGATTATTCACTCTAACACGGGGAATTAATACGTATCGCCACTTACACGCGTTTCAAGTTCACACAAACGTCAACATTGTGGCGCCTAACACATTGTTAAACGGATGCTGTAGGAATCCACTTGGAAGAGGTGCAATCGGAGATTCATCGATCGCTTAGAGAATCTCTGGCTGTTACGTTCTAATACCGTTGGCATTAGTGATACAAAACGTCGCGCGCTCACGTCGTTAGCAAATGGTCGCGTGTGCAATGACCGTCTGCTGTGTGTTCCGAGCGATGATGGATTAGTTCCACTCGTCAACAGCGAGCACACCCTTTGTTCTGGTGAGTTGTGAATCAAGGTTTCATGCATTCCGTTAATATATCGAAAGTATGTTTTCTCCTTTTTTTTAAAGCATAACTCTCGTCATCAACAGTTGTTTCCCTTTGTGGTTGTGAAGATATTTTCGGTGTGTGTGCGTGAAGGAACTTCAGTGAAACGTCATTCTCGTTATTCGAGAAATATCTTATCGTGCGTTAATTAATTCCAACGTGAAGGTAAGTTAGTTTAATTATGCATTGATTAAAGTGGTACTGTCCACTAAATCCGGCCATGTATATACGGGACCATCTCCTATTATACTCAACAGAATATATGCAACAAATGAATGAATTTGAGCCACTCGAGTGCTATATGAACGATGTAAACACCATGATAATTATAATCAAAATGAGTTAATAGCTCCAGCCATAAATTCATTTCCATTGTAATTACCATGTTGTTTTACATCGTTCATAAAGTAAATGATGTATTTTCCATTCATCCGCAGCTCAATAATTTGTTGCATATTTTCTGTTGAGTAAAATAGGAGATGGTCCCATAAATGGTCGGATTTATAGTGTACAGTCTCCCTTTAAGTTCAACAGACCACCTATTATATGAACATTTCCAGCTAATGAATATGAATCATTCTGTTCTGTATTCTGCTTTTATTACATTAGCAGCCCTCCCCACATGTAATTTACAAGATAGTAACATTTCGATTACTATGATCGGCAATATTTCGCGGCTTTCTTATAATGAAATTTTCTTAAAGAGATATTTTGTACTTACAAATTATGTATATGCATTCAGTGAATCAAAATGATAAGTGGGTACACGGGCCACTTTGCCCACTGAAAGAATATAGCATTCAACTAACATTACCTCAAATCCATTCACGCTGGTCGTACCTATCAGAAAACAACGTGTGAACTATACGTACAACATTTACTCCTTAATTTATGGAACTAACTACTTTATTCCGTATTCCAGTTCAATCACCCCAGCTGAATGGTTCACGTCACTTTAATAGTTCCTTGACACATATGATTATGAACTGTTGACTTGTAAGATACTCGTATATTTCGCTAAACATGTAATTTACACGTATGTACAGGGGTGTTAGATAAAGTTCCGTTCGCCGTTGCTAGTCAGTGACGCCGATCAAAATAGATGTTCGCAATACACCAACTCATAATCTTCAAGTCTTAATCCTTCCATTACTGGAGCTTCCTGAAATTTAGCTAAAACCCTGTGCCAATGCATTCTGTTATATATGCGAGTCTCCCATAGGAAGCCTCGCATATATAAGATAATACATTTGCCTAACAATATTTACCGTGACCTTGTAAGCCAGTGCCTTCTCTTATATTAGTCTGGTCGATGAAAGGTTTGACCTAGAATAAATTTGAACAAAGTTGGTTTGTATACCATTTTGAAGAGGAATATATTCTCTATAACATATCCAAAATCGGCGAAAATCCACATTTTTAGTAATTCAAGATGGCGTCCAAGATGGCTGCCATTTCCGTTAATTTAGTTTGATGCAATTATAGTGAGAAAATCTTGTCATATATATACACATGTATATATATTTGTGAAGACATAACGCCACCTTTCTGTGCCAAAATTGGAAATCCCCGTCCAAGATGGCAGCCAATATGGTGGCCGGAAGTGAATTTTTTTACGTTTTTTACTAGTATTTTTAAGATAAATTTCTGCTGTTTGGAACTGGTTGAGAATTGTAACTTTATTCTGTATTTAGCATGTTAAATGACCTTTGAAGCAATGAAATATGCCATCCATGGGGTCCCAACCCCTTCCGATCACTCAAATATTTTACAGAACGTGGTATAATATATCACAAAATATCACCATTGGGATTCTAGTCATATTTCATCAAGAAATTGGAAGAACTGCGCAATATAAATTATGCTTCCTATTTTTTATTGATATTCCAGCTGGATATTCCAACTCAAAATTACCAAAATTGTCACTTTGGCTCCAAATGGCTGCCAAAATGGCAACCTATATATGAAAAACGGTAAATATTGCTCCAGCGTACTATGCAACTGCTTACAAGTTGTGGTTTACACACACAATTGACTATTCTGTCTTATATGTATTGAATACTAACATTTGTGATGCATATAGGTTAATTGTTACTATTTTAACCACTGAAATCACCATAATTAATTGAATTTTTATGTCACAAACTTGACATCAAAATCGGCAAAAATTCACTATTCAGGTTTGAACCATTTATTAAAAGTAAAATGGAACTATCTTTGGTATCAACTGTGTGTATTGTTTTGATATGTGCTAACTGTGTCACACTGAGGTATTTTAGACAATATTGCTGAAGATGGCTTGCAAAATGGCAAAAAAAATTGGTAAAATGTTGATTTGTCACATATATTCCGAACAGTATTCAGTGTTTTCCAGAACAGGTAGCAGATTGTGACTCCCTTGGTTATTAAAAATGCTACTTAGTCAACTTAATGTTCTACTCTGGTTGTCCCCGTACCTTAAGAGGCATGAAAAGTTAATTTAAGGGATGCAGTATGGATTTTGCCGAAAACTTCTTTCGGAATTCTGTCCATGTTTTTTTGAACTGAAATGGGCAGAATTTGAAACGGAACTGGGAGGGATCTTAGTATGTGGCTACTCTGGCCAATTATAATCAACATTGATCAACATAATACAGTGTGTGTCTGTTGAGTGTATGGCTATAGATGAGGTGAGTATGTATACTGTTATTGTATTTACGAATAATATGAATAGTTATACAATGTGTGATTATATGTATGGGGTGTCCATTTGTATATAAGGAGTAGCGTATGGTCCTGTGTGAGGTGAACATGCATGTATACAGGGAGTGACTGTGCGGTCATGGGTGGGATGTACATGTGTACATTGGGTGGCTGTATTGTCATGGGTGGGTGTATATGTATAGACGCGTTTGCTGTATGGTAATGGATGGGGTGTATGGGTAAATATCGAGTGGTTATGTGGTTATGGGCAATGTGTATATGTGTACATGGAATGACTGCAGGGTCAATGTTGAAGTGTATATGCATACCTGAAGTATAGTTTGATGGTAATTGGCAGGCTTGTGTATATATAGTGACAACATGGTTATGGGTGGGATGTATATGTTTATCTGCTGTGCTGTATTGTCATTGGTGTGTGTACCGTTATACAGTGAATGCCTAAATGCTGCTCATGGATGGGCTGTGTACGAATACAGCGAGCGGCTGAATTGTAATGGGTGGGCTGTATTTGCAAGTCTGAAGTGTACGAATGGCCGTGTCTGCGGGGTATAGGTATATCCAGAAGGACTGTATGGTAATTGATGAGGTATATACACATTGAGTGACTATGGTCATGGGTTAGCCAGTACAGACAACCAACCAATACAGGTAAGTATAGGCTAACAAATACATGTAAGTGGGTGTCTGACAAGGTGACACATCTGTCCGCGTCAACGAAAATCACACCTAGTCCTCCGGAATGACAATAACAAGTCAGAATGGAGCACTGACTGACGGACCATAAGGCCTTTCCGTTTGTCAACATAAGTATAGTGAAATAAATAATGGCATACATCCTACCCGCCATATAATTTCCCCACACAATGAAGGTGGTACATAAATGTATGGATGTCAAAAGAAAGGGGGATGTATGTTAGACATATTACAGAATATTCGAGGCTAAATATATAATGACCAAGGTCCCAATTTCTCGCAGACAAATTGATCCCCGTTTTAATGACATGAATGTTGAGGTGGAAGCTGGGTCCTGGAGCAGTTAAATGAATTTTGAAATGTTTTATAACGTACCCACAAAAACAAGATTTTATTTTATGCCAAAAGTAGAGTTTAGACATTTTTGGAAATACTCCCAAATGAGTTGAAAAGATGCCAAAATGTTTGGATAATATCATCATCAGTTGCAGATCGCTGACAGTGTGCCATACTAAGCAAATATCACATTACATTTCGACTCATTACCTGCAAGACACGAGCCCTTGTATATCTTGAGTGGCTATATGGCCATGGTGTGGCCAATATGTATACAGGGAGTGCCAGTGTGGTACAATTAATGGTGAGGTGAATTGGTATACAAGGAGTGACTGTATGATCATGAGTGTTGTTTATGAGTATACAGCGAGAGGCTGAATTGTCATGGTGCGGTCTATATGCACGTTTGGAGTGTATGAATGGCCATGTGAGCGGTGCGGGACATTAGTATATCTAGAAAGACTGTAACGCCATTGGGGAGGTTTATATGTATACTATATATACCGATAGTGACTCAATGGTTTTGTGTTGGGTGTATATTTATATCTTGAGTGGCTATACAGCCATGGTTGTCGCAAATATATATACAGGGAGTGACTGTATGACCCCTGGTGAGGCAAACATATATACAGGGAGTGACTGTATGACCCCTGGTGAGGCAAATATGTATACAAGAAGTTATGTATAACCATGAATGTGGCGCAAATATATACCGGGAATGACTATGTGGCAAATAGATACATATACATGGAGTGACTGTATTGCCAATGGTGATGGGAGTAGGTATACAAGATGTTACTGTATGCTCATGAATGTAATGAGTATGTATACATGTCGTGAATATATGGTCATGGGTGAGGTGTAGGAGTATACCTGGTGTGCCTGCATGTTTACTCACTGCTATATTGCCATGTGTTGGGTGTATGTGCATACCAATGTGTGGCTGTATAGTAGTGGGTGGGGTGTATGTGTATAAAGCGAGTGCCATATGTTCATTTATGTGGTGTTCGTGTATATATGGAGTGACTACATGGTCATGTGTGAGCTGCACTGATGTACCTTTTGGTGACTATCGATTTAGTATCGCTATAACTCAAGGGTATGTATACCGATAGAGATCATATCAGAGTGTCTCCACCTTAATTGCGTTTGTTATGCAATAAGAAGGAAACAGTTTTCATGGCAATAGTTTATAAGTTAATAAATTGTTATGCTAATGGACCAGAGTAGCCACATAATAGGATCCCTCTCAGTTCCGTTTCAACGTTCTGCCCATTTCCGTTCAAAAATAGACAGAATCCCAAAAGTTTTCGGCAAAAATCCATACTACATTCCTTAAAATGATTTGTCTGGCCTCATAATGTATTGGGACAAGCATAATATAGCATTTAATTGTCAGTTGATTAAGTGGCATGTTTAATAACCAAGTGAGTCACAATTTGCAACCTTTTCGAAACAGCTTAGAATAATGTTCTAAATAAATGTGACAAATCAACTTTTTTACCAAATTTGGTTGCCATTTTGCAAGCCATCTTGAGTAATTTAGTCTAAAACACCTCAGTGTCACACATTTAAGATAGACCAAAATAAAAAGCACATTTGATACCAAAGATTGTTCCATTTTACTTGACAAAATGGTGCAAACCTCTGAAAGTAATTTTTTTTTTTGCTGATTTTGATGCAAAGTTTGTAATAAAAAAATGATATATAGACCAACTTAGTTCGAATTTATTCTAGGTTGAGCCTAACATTTGAGTTTATCGACCAGACTATATATGCGAGGCCCTCTATGGGAGACTCGCAATATATATAAGAGAAGCAGTGGAACAGGATCTCTAATGATGAACCAGCATAGCTCCCTCCATGAAAGAGTTAAATTAACCAAAGTTATATTGTACTTTCGTTCGGCGTTCGTATACCGATTTTACATCATCCGGAATAAATTGTATCACTTCGACAAGTCTTTACGTGACATGAATATACGTATCTGATGTACTGTACATATCGACATGTAGTCGGAATGTGAAGAAAACGGCGAACAATTGATCTTTCCGCAACTGTCAATCAAATAATTATTAGCAGATATACATGTATTCTACCAATGGGCGGTTGGGTCGTCGTTTGCTGCATTGATAATTCTGACGCCATCTTTGTTCACGCTAGCTTTTAATATCCGTGCACACTTTCGGTGCTAAATTGGCTGATTTCAAACAACGTTTTGTTGTCAAACCGTACTTCACTGGACACTGATTGTAAAGTTCACATTTAAACGCGAGAACAAAGTACGTTCTCGCGTGTGTGTGTTCCGGCATAGGCACACAACTGTAAAATTAATTAATGTATACATGAGCAGACGAATTGCTACCAAAGCAACCGATATGCTCCGCCCACTGTGGTCAGTGGTGGATTCCACAATTACAAGCTGTTTAATTTGAGGTTTGAAGGCCGTGAGTGGATTTGAAGCTATACATGTATATTTGTATATCGGTGCATGAGTGTGCGCACATAGGGTTGAGTACCAGTTCGCTTATTACCAAGTCAGTACGTGTACATGTAACCTATTGTTACCAAATATATCATTACAGTTGTAAAATTTTGTTTTGTGCGTATTCAGTGGCAACGGGGAGAGGAGATTATTTTAGGTGGTAGCACTGTCTCCTTATCACATCATTTTCCCTGTTGTATATTTAAATATTATACGAATCGCGTTCGTCAGAATCTACCTCAACTTGCTACTGGTCGCCGATGGCCCAGTCGGATAGATATATTACTCATTAATCCGCCATACGCTGTACAACAGTTTTCCCCAGCACTAATCTTGTCTCGCATGTTACACGACCAGCGTGATTGATGGCGACAATCATTAAAACAGCTATATTCATGTCCACGGGGAGCCCGTTTCATAGAAAGTAAGCATTTTCTGTTGCGTCTATATGCAACAGGTATAGTACTAACGGGTCACCATCGCCGTGCAGTGCTATGTGACATTTGCATTACTTCCATACTTTATTTTCCGACTCTATATTCTATATATAAGTACAGTAATGCTCTAATTAATCGACTGCTTAACCACAGCAGAATTATGGGTAACTTTTCAGGATTTAGTCGAAAATATGGCTTGTTGCCATTCATCGGAAAGCTCTCACCGAAAAGTTACCCATAATTCTGCTGTGGTTAAGCAATCGCTTAATTAGAGCATTACTGTAGGCTTCAGGGCGGGAACCTACGTCATAATTTGCTCGAAAGTGGCGGCTCGATATCACGCCTGGCAATTGTAACATTTTTTTCCTCTATATTTTCCAACGATGTCAATAAACTATTAGACTAATCTCGGATACTGCACATAAGCGGATATCGAATAGATCTGTTTTAGAGAGATTTTGACGTTCAAATTTCACAAACTCCAAAAATGCTGACCGAAGTCACTTGAACACTTATATATTTTAATTGTTTAAACATATAAACCGTGCAACATCACGCACGTGGATTTCGCCATCATCAGCATCTTCATCCTTAAGTTTTGCATCCAGACTCTCTTTATTGTTGCCATCAAAGGATAAATTTTACAACAAACGCTCTATATTGACAAATGCTCATTATTGTTACAACCTGTTTACGTCTTTTGTGGACATTTATTACGTAGTCCGCAATGTGCGAGAGCCCCAACATGGGTTTTCACTACATGTGTGATTGTGCGTCCATGTGAACGTCTATCGTGACAAATGTCACTGGTTGACAAACCGAAGGAAATGTGGTATACATGTACATAGACACAACCCCAGTCGGATGCAGTAAGTAAACAGATTTGTCGGCTAACAAGCCCCACAGCGTTGCCACCCTCACATGCGGATTCGACGCTGTTCAAGCAGCGATTTTAACAAGATCCTTGTAAATTGGACATGTAAAATAATACGTCGGTCACGGTTATGCTAAAATCGTGTGCACAAGCCTTATCGCATCTATTCCCGCTGTTGGCAACATTGCGGCCTCTACATAAACAACTACATGTGCGTTCCACGTGGTTTGTCAACTGGATAAATATTGAGTGCCAAGTTGCTCGATAATAGTTATTTTATTGTGATTTTAGATCGAAATTGAATGGGTATTCCCACGTTGAGTTTAAAGATACGGGCGGTGTTGGCTGTGGGTATGCTGTTAAAATATTCACCTCCGTCAAAAACCGCTATAAACAGAACATAAAGAGCGTTATTTGTTACTGTTTTCCTGATATGGAATAATAAAGAGCGTTTATATAATTTTTGTGCGATTAACAAATAGAATTGCGCTGTGTTATGTAAACAGAAGCACAACTTCTGAAACACGAGCAGCCTCTTGTTTACAAACACCATCGTACGTCTTGACGACAATATACTATTTACGCGCTGATTATGTTTGGCATATGAACAATACTATATATATTTTAATATTCCTTCTGTTGATGGCGATTTGAACAAATATGAATATTTCTGCAACGAACGCCGTCCGTGCCTTTAACTGTCGCAGACGAACGATACTTTGAAATAATTTGACTATTTGCAGGTATCAGAGATACTGTGCGTCGTTTTGCAGGTATCAGAGATCCTGCACATGTGTGTCGTTTTGCATGTTTCAGAGATCCTGTATGTCGTTTTGCATGTTTCAGAGATTCTGGGTGTCTTTTTGCACGATACCATGCGACAATGACCAATTCACATTCCATGCAGTTAACTCGATCGCATGTAATGTATAATCTCGCCTTGACTAATCAACGAACGACAGCTGCTTTATACATATAATAAACTTGAGATTTTAAAACTAGACACTGCTGTTAGCGATGAATAAATCCCAGTGTCAGAACGGGAAGGAATTTTACCGCCCTACACCTGTTGTAAAATTCAGAAAAGACGTGAACGAAGCCACATTTAGTATTCTCATTAATTGAAATTGAATCTAGTATTAGTGCCATTGGTTTATCCCCCCAATGCAAGCTATTTATATCGGTGTTTTACAGTCATGCGTTACGGCGAGCCGAGAATGATTCTGGTAGAGATTGGTCGGTTAGTTCCGTGCAACTTCAAGCTATATATGTAATTCTACTCAGGCGTAGATATCATATTCCACCAGTTCAAAACCTGTGAACTTCATAAGATCGACAAAATAGCGCATAAAATATATTACTTAGTCAATACATGTTCCATAATAATCAGACAAAGGTATCAGCTCCATATTATAGGATTTAGGCGACTTCCGTGAGCCAATTTTGTTATAAATATGACTTGATTAAATATTACCCCGGGACAATTGTATGATCGCAAACGGTGCAAAGCGAAATCGGCTCCCAGGAGTCGCATAAATCATTCGATCTCGACCTACAACCTTCACATACTTTGAAGCACATTACTAAGGAACATGTATTAACTTAAAAAAAATTACATGCGTTATATGTTCAATGTTATAAAGTTCCCAGTCAAAACTTCAAAATGATTCCATGTATATTTAACGGGTGGCATATAATCTCTATGCGGGCGAAGCTAGAGGGGAGATTCATGACGTGATCTAGTTCCGTGTGGCAGATCATATAATGTACCAGTCTGAATGGATGTGTCTCTGGTGAAATACCTCAGTATCTGACCAGACTAGATTATGGTCTGGTCGTAACAATTTAAGCGTGGGTTTTTTCATCTCATGGCTCCAATGTAATCCCCTGACGAGCATGTTGCGTGTCGACCAGACCTTCATTATGGCGATCTGGAGTTCTCCTATGGCTCATATCGGTATCGTCTACGGAAAGACCGACTTCTTGTCTGTGATTAAGTCCACGATATTCATACCTCGCACTCATAATCTATATACATAAAAGTCTATTGCAATATCAGAACCATCGATTATTTATGTACTAAAAACCTCACGTCTGTCCTTTTAGACAAGTTCATCTTGCTTGCCCATTAACTGTTCTCAATTGATGTAAACATGTTTTATTTAGCAGATAAACGTAATCTGTTGAGTTGAGTTGAGTTGAGTTGAGTTGAGTAGTGACTCGCTTCCTCTGTTGTGAAGTTACAAAATTGTTCAATATATAGAACATATGTGACAATATGTGACAATATGAAACTATTATTTTATATTTATTATTATATATGGTTTTACTATTCTTAGTCGTAAACAGGTATACATGCCTGTGGTCGAGATCAAGCATCTTGTATCAGCGAAATGTGTGAAACATTATTCGAATATAGTCTAAGCAGAAGACAGCCTGTCATATTGAACTTATTTCAAAAACACAAATAATCCCATATCGGCATTATTTGAATCTGAATAACGCTCTTTGTGAACCGAAAACGCAGGTTTTAAAACTGTCTAATATGTGGCTATTTCCATACGAAATATGCCCATATTGGCATTAATTAAAGCCACATGGCGGTTTGCGCTCCAAAATACACATAATATTATTCGCTTTTTAATTTTTCTCAGTATTGAAATAGGTCGATAAATATCTGAACTACCTTTCTACGAGCATTATATAACCCAAAAAGACGCACTGAAGTAATGACAAATACAACTATGAACACGGTGTTTCGGTCCCAAACACAAAACAGCCGTTTGCACGACATGGAACATAAAAGATCGTTTCGTGGTAGTCTATTCCCGATATGGTAGCAATAAAGAGCGTTTATCTGACCTGGCGAAAAGTTGAAAACCGCTGGAAAATGACTGTGACTTTGGCAAGTGTTTTTCAGAGCATATGAAGCCGGTATATCAATAGTTCGTTATTTATCGACCTATCGTATCCGTCGCTCCAAATTACGTAGAAAAATATTTCGAATGAGCCATGTCCGTTTAATCAACCTTCTTTCATCGACACGACTTACCAGATTTACGTTCTTTATAATGTGTTTTCACTGCGGCCCGTGACATTCAACGGAATAACGGGTATAAACTCACCATTGGCTTATTTCATAATCAAATCATTTCATATGAACCTATGTGAATATTTAGGTCCAATATGAACCTATTTGTAAGATATGTTGCAGCAGAAAATGGTGGAGCGCCCAAATGAGTTTCTAATGACGTACACGATTCACACTTGTGCGTGGCATAATCACGCACGATCAGGTCGTGTCACACTGTATCGGTTTTATGATGATTGTAATTCACAGACAATGGCGCTAGACTCATCTGTAGCAATAACATAAAACACTCAGAATTCATAAACTGAAATCGATCGGCACCATATAGTCGATTTGGGCACAATTTTCGTCGAGTTCCTATGATAACCAATCTGGCCAGTGAACCTTGACATTTCAGTCCAATTCCTTGGGAAATTTGCTAAACATGAATAAATCGGCAATAACTCATTAAGCGAATGGTTGATGTCTGTTACCGGGAAACGTATAGGATCGACCAATTCCGCATGCTCTGACTTCAAAGAACCGTATCTATATTACGTTAGATACTTTGGAGCATAGAAATAAATGTTGAGCAGCACTGACACAAATTCGATGAATAGCAAGTGTGTCTTGTCTACGCAGAAACACCGTGACGATTTCCAGACAAAATAGGATTGATCACGCTGCTGTAATTTAAAGCGCATGCGCTGAACATAAATTGGGATGACTTGTTATCGGGATAACGTAATATCCGTTCGATACGATACATTTTCTTCTTTGTGATTCGGCTTTGGGAATGACCGTTACTATTTCCATTAACCCTTTCTATTCTACTACTAGATATAGAGGTTCTACAACGAGTTATGTTGGGATATAAGATTGTATGAAACGAGGTTGATAAATTTGATTCACAACGAGTCGTATATCACATGAAAAAAATAGATCTTTATGCCATTTTTTAAAATCTTTAAAAGAAGCTCAAAAATGCATGTAAAATGTGTACAGGATCGGCGTTGGCTGGGACGCTTCTTAACCGTATACGACAGTATTGCGCGCTCTGCCTTGCGACGAAACATGTAGTCCCCCAATTTGCCAGTTTTTGTGATAATTTTCGTTAGTGTAACTAAGTTGGACAATAATTGAACTTAAATGAACAAAGCAATCATTTTACAATATCTGGTATTGGTGTTAATGTGGTGAAATAGGATTCCTTCTGTACTTATATTCTCTGTCGACTGCGTATTTTTCCCAAAAACTCCTCCAGATGAATAATATACCATTCCAATGTATATATGTATAACTGAGTGGGAGAATCCATTTAGTAAATAACGGGTTAACAGGAACGCAACGAGAAACGGGTTCTGGTTAACGATGGTGCGACTATGTCAGGCTAACAGGAACACGAACAGGATATAGCAACGTCAACAGCTTATCGTGCGTATTAATGGATATATATGTAGCAACCATGTAACGAAAGTTACCGGGACACGACACCTGTTACATATTCCAAAAAATTAGAAGATTAAGTCAAAAACTATATTACGATGAAATACTAGAGGAAAACAAACAAAATATGAAAGGTACATGGAACATAACGAATAAGGTACTTTTAAGAACAACAAAGAACAAGATTACTAAAAGGTTTATAACCTCCGAAGGAAATGAACTATACAACCCCCAAGACATAGCAGATGAGTTCAACTCTTACTTCTCCAATGTGGCAACTGAATTACTAAAAACTTGCGAATCAACCACTACTGAAGTAATCAATAATATGTTTCGACTAAATACCATTATTACTAGTAACGAGTACTACAGTAATCAAGAGCCACACCTGAGTAAAGATACCAATTGCTTAGTGCACATGCACCAACCTTGCCGTTGACTGAAAACCTGTTTCGGTGATACATTTAATAGCTTTAAAGCCCTATTTATATTTATAAATAATGCTACCTTAATATTTGCAGTAAAGATACATAGTCTGATTTATTATAACGCCCCTAAATTAATACTTCTGCTGCTACTGGGGGGATACCAGATTTGAGTAGAGGAGCCTGTTACATATTAACAAATAATTTTTTTTGCAATTAATAAGATTCTGATAACTATTAAGCGGCATGTCTAGAAACGTTGTTGTTGCAATCAGATAAGATAGGGGGCCGTCAAATCAGATTATGTACCTTTAAGGTCAAATACATCATAATAAATCTTATACACATGGTCCGGCCCTCATTCCAAGAAGTTACCTGGAAAACTGTTTGAACAAACCTTGTTCACACTACTAGCTAAAGAAGAACAGCTTCATTTTATAACCTTGAATAAGATACATTACTAGCAGCAAAACTTCTGATCATAATTTTACTTATGTAAAGACCCATGTATTCAAAATATATGTAATGATTACTAAAATATTCATGAACAACACCCGAGTAAAAATACCTATTGCTTGGTACATCTGCATGAACTGACCGAAAACTTTCTTTTCAATGATACATATATATTAGCTGTAAAGCACTTAATAATGCTACCTTAATATTAGCATTAAAGATACATAATCTGAATTATTATTTTTCGGCATCAAGAGAAAAAAAATAAATAATAATATTTGAGTCTAGGAACCCATACATCAAAGCCCTGGTTGGTCATTTATTATTCGCCACCTCAAATATGTGGCGGCCTAGCTGGTAAATATTCGACAAAAGCTGACCGACAGTCTCGATACCAAATTACGTTAAATATTAATATATAACAGTCCTTGAGCAACTTTATACTATAGTTGACAGCGGTAATTATAATTTTTTGGAAATTAATCGACTCTGATAACTAAAGCGGCATTTCATGAATTGTTGTTGTTGTTGGAATCTGATCACATGGAGACCATCAGTTCGGATTGGGTCCCTTTAAGGTAAAACACAACATAATGAATATCATACACATGGTTGGCACTCATTCCGAGAAGTTATCTGGAAAACTGTATTTGAACAAACCTAGGTCCTCGGCTTCGGGAGAAAGAAGAACAAAAATAAATAAATAAATAAATAAATAAATAATAAAAAATAATAATAATAATAGATATGAGTTGAGGAACCCATCCATCAAAGCCCTGATTTATCAGATATCAAGTTCTGAAATATGTTATTATTCGCCACCGCAAATATTCGACAAAAGCCGACCAACTTAATCTCGACACAAATTACGCTGAACAGAATATTGATATAGAACACTTCTTGGGCTATTTATACTATAGTTGACAGCAGTAAGCATAATTGTTTTTGGCAATTAATCGATTCTGATAATTAAGTGGGATGTCAATAAATGTTGTTGTTGTTGTTGGAATCTGATGATATGGGGACCATCAAATCACATTATGTACCTTTAAGGTCAAACACAACATAATGAATCTTATGCACATGGTTCTGCACTCATTCCGGTAAGTTATCTAGAAAACTGTACTAGTATTTGTACAAACCCAGCTAATACTACTACATGCAGCTACCGGTATACATAATCACAAGAACAGCCTCTTTTCAAAATAGAAATAACTTCTCATCATAACTTTACTGATTGGAAGACCCATGTTGCATGTATTGGAAACATATTTATTCGTGACACGTGTCACTTGTGAACCCAAATCCTCATTTGCTCTTATGACTACATCCTATATTGGGCCATGTCAGATGTATATATTGGAAACATATTTACCTGTGACATGCGTCACTTGTTAATCCTGATGCTTATTCGCTCTTATGACAGCATTTATATGAAGTCACATGTTGTATGTATTCGAAACATATTTATTCCTGACAGGTGTCACTTGTGAACCCCAACTTCTCACATGCCCAAATGACGGCATTATATATGATGCATTTATTTGTGACATTTGTCATTTATGAACCCAAATGCTTATTTACCTGCATGACTGTATCTTATATAAAGGCATATATGTTCAGACTAAATACCATTATGACCAGTAATGAATACTATAGTAATCAGGAACCACCTGTACTAACTGTGCTGTTACCAAAAAATCTCTTTTCAATGATATATTGGCTGCTAAACACTAAATCATGCTAACATTTAATATTTGCATTAAAGATACATAATCTGATTTATAATAACGCCCACAAATTACTATTTCTTTGGCTTCAAGGGTAAAAAATATTAGGCTCGAGTCACGGAATCCATCAATCCTAGACCTGAGTTATCAGATTTAAAGTTTTGAATTCTGTTATTATTCGCCCCCTCCAATATTTGGCAGAAATGTTTTTGTTGTTGGACTCCGATGACATGGGGACATATAATCAGATTGTGTACCTTTAAGGTCAAACACAACATAGCAGTGTATGCCTCTTATTATAATGCACAATGCATTAATGGATTTAGCCAACCAAAACATAAACATTTGTAAACATTAAAATATGCCTCTTATTATAATGCACAATGCATTAATGGTTTTAGCCAACCAAAACATAAACATTTGTAAACATTAAAATACAACTGGGCTTACATTGCTGGAACCACATAACTTTATAAACTGATGAGGTCTAACTACATTTACTACACACATTCCTAGGTCAATATTAGGCTAATTGTGTTTGGATACTACATCTAAAGTTCTGAAAATTACAGCATATAATTGGTATAATGTTCCCCGCATTTACTTATTTGTTAATTTTGCTTAACTTTTCAATATTATAAACTGGTATTTAATTTAACCAATTAATTTAACAATTGATTGGCTTATCTAAGTATAATAAATTAACTTTTCTATATATTTCACACAACTAAAGTAAAAAAGAAAAAGAAAAAATTACTTCAATCAATAATTTAATATTATTTATTATTAATTTTTTTTTTTTTTTTTTTTTTTTTTTTTTTTTTTTTACGCCTACCAAAGTAGTAGAACTTACCCTTACTATATGCTGTAATTGTCGGAGCAGACATTAGTGTCTAAATGTCTATAGCATAATGCTCATAAATTATCACTTGGGCCTTATTCAATAGTGTGCACGAAGACTCTAGAGAATTGAAATACATACATATGTGTAATAGCATTCTCATTATACATGTATGGACAAATGAAAATCATCTCTCCTAACTGTATAGTAGCTCATTTAAGATAAAACTTTTTTTTATGCATTATTATTTTGTTATATATATCGTTCTAACTTGTTTAATAATATCCATTGTTGATAATTTGTCATAATAAATCCATACGTTTGTGATCTCCTAGCAGGACTGCAGAGGACATGAGTTACTTGTAGTAGTATGGTATAATAATCTGTAATTATCTAATTATGCATGCTTTAAAATATACTTAAATACATATGCATGCTTGAAAAGGCACTTAAATACATACTAAGTCAGAATCTGAACATCAAACACTGGATTCAATCTCCATACTAGTATCCATCAAATTCCGAACATGTTTGTAACCTATCTGAGGCTATCGCAATTTCTCAACCAGTAATTCGGGCTGATAACCAATCACAATTTAAGACTGGTCAAATGACCACCCAGCCCCTAAACAAACCAACAAACTCCACTTTGCAGTCCTGCATTGGATATTCACTATTTTGATTTGCACTTGATCATACATTATTTTGATTTGCACTTGATCATACATTACTAGTAACTCATTTATTGTGACTTACCACGAGTTAACAGGGAGACGTGGTGCCAAACGTCTCGACCTTAGACGCATAACCAAAGAACTTTTGTCTCCATTCCTCAGTTGCAGAACATAACTCAGTAAATATAATCGAAACAACAAACTTGTCAGGCTTGGCTGACTTCCAACTTATATCCATGCAGTTTCATCCTCATATTAGAAATATTAAGAATGTAAACATTTCACCCGTCCTCACATCTGAACATCAGCGAAACATTTTGTAAAAGCATCTTTGTATGCGAGATATCGGTCAATGCATCAAAAACAACTGCATGGCAGGACGTTGCGACGCTCACATCGCCGTCCTCGTGTCCCGAGGTGTGACCTACCGCCCCATTTACAAAAAATGCACGTGCTCGGTGATTTGTTGATACCATGACGCTGTTATAGTCAACTGGGCATGTTATTGTACGGTTATAACCGAAACGAACTGTCTCATCGATACTTGGTGTCTCATCGATAGTTGGTTTATATATAGTTTAACTAACTAATATGTCATGTATAAATGAGTTTCATATGGTTTGCGTATGCTACTGTCATTTTTTTTTGTTCTCTTTATTTTCGATAGCTTTTACATCATACTCTCTGCTTAACTATCAATTATTATTTAATGCTTATCTCTGTTCCTAATATGGCAACTACTTTATCCAGGAAAAAATTTCACATACGAGCTCATAGGCAGGATTCGTGTATATGGTAGAAAATATGTTACACTCCTATCTATAGGGTTCTATAAATTATATACATGGGGCACGCATGTACATGCGCATAAGAAAAATACCCCATGCGATAAATTAAATGGCACAGTAATTAATGTCTCGCAGATATCTGCGTGATATCGCACGCACCACTGGTTACTATATACATAGACTCTTTTAACCTATTAGTTATTTTGGTTTTTATATGCGCGAATCCTGCCTAGCGAGCTCACAACAAGGACTTACATGCCCGCCAAATATATCACCTTATAATGCTTAGATGAAACAAACCTATTGTTATATATGCACGTACGACCAGGGTGACTGTGTACATATTTTGTATATTCCTATGAATAATTCCTTCTCACTAAAGGGCACGACTTTCATAATTCACACAATCCAATTCAATGTCATCAAGTAATGTGGTTACTCTGGATGAGGTCAGGGACTCGGACGCTTATGATTTCGCCGCAAAATGGGCCAATATAGAAGAAAATAACGCGGATACGTATTTAGAGCCTAGCATTCTACCCGATAATGATTGTCAGTATTTCTCCCCAACACAGGCCCATGACTACTTGAATAAGAAAACAAAATTTTCCATTTTTAACTTGAATTGTAGAAGCTTAAATGCAAACTTCGAATCGACGTGTAACGTACTATGCGACTTGAAACCCACCGATGCGTTTGACATAATTGCCCTAACAGAAACTTTTAAAATTAATCAATCATCCGATCACCAAATTCCGGGTTATCATCCTATGGAATTTAGATGTCGGTTAGACGACGACGATGGCAGGGGAGGTGTATGCTTATTTGTTAAAGACAACATTCCATACAAAATTAGACCTGATCTTACTGAATTCATTCCGCATGTAATCGAAACTGTATTTATAGAAATAAAACCAGGAAAGCATAACTCCCATATTGTCGGTTGTGTTTACAGGCCGAATACAGCACCAAAAGCTGATATCGATAAATTCATGGCGAAATTTGATGGCATTTTAGAAAAAATCAAAAATCACAAGTCCTACATAGCAGGAGACTTCAACATAGACTTACTTAATTTTAAAACGCATTCCAAAACAAATGAATTTATTAACAACATTTTCACCAGAGGATTCGTGCCCACGATAACCAAGCCAACTCGAATGACAGACCACTCAGCTACTCTGATCGACAACATTTACACAAACAATATTCGCAATGAACATAGCGCAGGCATAATTACATGTGACGTATCTGACCATTTTGGCATATTCTATAGCGAACCGCATAAACAAATACACGCATCTCACACCCTCGACACAGGCCCAAATACCAAACAAAGATCTTTTAGCGCTGAAAATATCAGTAAATTCAAATCTGTTTTACAAACATGCAAATTTGAATCTGTACTACAATGTAATTCAATTGATCGTGCATACGATAATTTCCTTGAAATATATTTGAATGCCTACGAATTGGCATTTCCACCCAAGAATCGTAAAATACCCAAGAAATTTATAAAACGCGAGCCCTGGATGACACGAGGTCTGATTAAATCAAGTATCGTAAAGCAAGAATTATACACCAATTCAAGAAACTTAAATCAGCATCCGATCGAGCTACAAATACATATTTAAATTATCGTCAATTATATAATAAACTTCTCAGAAAGAGCAAACAATTATATTACTCACGAATTCTTGATGAAAACAAGAACGATCTGAAGAAAACTTGGACAATATTGAAGGGCGCACTAAAGATGGAAGGGGGCACTGTTAATCACCCTAAGGTCCTTTTCGATAACGGGACTGAAATCACTTGTCCCAGCCTTATGGCTGATAAATTTAATACGTACTTCTCGAGCATTGGGCGTAAAACCAGTCAACTTGTTGCGAATGAACACAACGCAGATTTTTCTGATTATCTCCGCAATAGAATAGACGACCTTGACATCTTTGATGTTACCCCAACCACAATCCAAGAAATTATTTTAACCTGCTTATCAATGAAAGGTAAATCTAGTATGGATTTTAAAGGGATAACCACTAAACTCATGAAGGAAACAATTGAAACCATAGCTCCGGCATTGAAACATATATTTAACCTCTCATTTGAACAAGGAATTGTCCCAGAAAAGATGAAAATAGCAAAGGTTGTTCCAATACCAAAAAATAACAATGCACACGAAATTTCCAACTACAGACCAATCAGCATCCTACCTACTTTTTCCAAGCTGTTAGAACGAATAATGCAAAAACGCCTAATAGATTTTTTAACTGAGCACGATATTTTGTACAAGCACCAATATGGCTTCCGTTCAAACCACTCTACTTTTCATCCAATCGTACATCTTCTCGACCAAATAGCCAATAACAATGATAAAACAACCAGGGATTCAACAATAGCACTATTCCTAGACCTCTCTAAAGCATTTGACACTATAAATCATGATATATTAATTTCAAAATTATATCATTACGGGATAAGGGGTACTGCCCTATCTTGGTTCCAAAGCTATCTAGACAACAGACGACAATATGTTGAACTACAGGGAAATAAATCCAAACTAATGGACATAACGTGCGGAGTCCCTCAAGGCTCAATACTCGGCCCCATAATTTTTGTAATCTACGCTAACGATATGCCAAACGCGACAAGCATGAATATATTGTCTTACGCAGATGATACCACCTTAATGACTAGCGGGGATAACGGTACTCAAATTGAAAGCTATGTGAACAATGAACTACGTAATATATACACCTGGTGTTGCTGCAATAAGCTTTCTATAAACTCAGAAAAGAGCAATTATATGCTCATTCACCCGGAAAATAACGACACCAAATGGAGCACTATGCAAATTCTCTTAAATAACACAGAATTGAAACGTATTGGAAATCGTGAGCACGAAACCTCAACGAAATTTTTAGGCATTCACATAGATGAAAATCTATCATTTAAGAAACACATATCATCAGTCTGCTCCAAATTAGCGCACGCCATATATCATATAAACAAAGTCAAAAACTTTTTCCCAGGCAGCGCCCTTAAAACGTTATATTATGCCCTAATCCAAAGTCACTTGGTGTATGGAATCCAGATATGGGGCCATGTTCCAGAGGTAAAACGATTTTTTTTACTACAAAAAAGAGCAATACGAATTGTGTGTAATAAAAAATACAGGAGCCATACCGAACCTTTGTTTAAAAAAGAGAATATCTTGAAAGTATACGACCTTCACAAAGTCCATACTACCCTATTCATGCATGACTGGTATTACAACCGCCTGCCTGAATCCTTTTCCCAATTGTTCACTAAACGTATTGCAGGACCAGATACTAGACAACAGCGCCCATTATTCCTCAAAACCCCCGAGAACCTCCTTTTCTGAACAGCTACCATTTCATGCATTCCCAACCTCATGGAACAACTTAGATAACACTATGACTAAAAATCAAAGTAGGCATGTATTCAAAAAACACATCACAGAGAAAATAATAAGCGCATATTCTAACGATATCAAATGCAAGAATCGAGGATGCCCAGACTGCCCACAGAACGTACCCCGTTAAGTATACAATACATATAACACGTTCAACGTCAATATATACGAATCAGTAGTCCCTGTAACCTCATCCGCCAAACATACTACCCGATCGTCTGAATTTGAACCATATACATGGTATTGAACATCCCTCGGGTAGTATCCATTTTCACACACTCTTAAACTAAGCCCTAAACTCATAAATTACATATACACAATATGTGCACGGCTCACCCAAGGCCATCTTACTATTAGTTATTACTTTCTATATTTACCATACTGGGGATGGCAGGAAGACAGTCTTGCCAGATTATGCCATCCCCCACAATATACGACAGAATTATCTATAATTGTTATCATTATTATGTAATATGTATGTGTATTGAAATAAAATATCCTATCCTATCCTATCCTACCTCTTTTGATAAGTATACCTGGGAGATCCTAATCCTGATTCATTGTTCTTTCACCCAACTGATGCACATGAACTCATGAACATCACCAAGACTATGTTAAGTAAAGTAAGCACAGACCACAATGGGTATTCGATGAAAACTATGAAATTTATTATGCCGTTACTCTCAGAACCGATGGCTCACATTATTAATCTTTGCCTTTGCCAGGGAATATTTCCAGATGAGATGAAAATAGCCAAGGTTATTCCGGTGTATAAATCTGGTGACAAAACTAATGTAAAAAATTATAGACCAATTAGCCTGCTGCCCATGTTTTCTAAACTTGTCGAGAAAATAGCGTGCAAACGACTATTGAGCTTTGTGGAAACTAAAGATATATTATATGCACATCAGTATGGTTTTCGAAAAAATAGATCTACATCTCAACCAATAATGAGACTAATGAACGCGATTGGCAATAGTAATGACAAAAAGACTAAAGATAGTACACTAGCCATGTTTTTAGATTTTTCCAATGCATTTGATACAATAGACCACGACACGCTCTTTATAAAATTAGAACATTATGGAATTCGAGGAGTCACCAACAGATTCTTTAAAAGTTACCTTGAGAATAGGAAACAATATGTACATTATTGTGGAAAAAATTCAACGCCATCGAGTATTAAAACAGGAGTGCCTCAGGGATCCATACTTGGACCTATTTTATTTTTACTCTACGTGAACGATATGCCAAATTCTACACATGAGAACATGTTAGCATTTGCTGACGATACTACTGTTTATATATCAGACAAAAATATAACTCAACTCTATAACAAACCAAACAAAGCTTTACAGTCTATTCAAGAATGGTGTAGAGCCAATAAATTAATACTGAATACTTCTAAAACCAAATACATGATTTTTAACGCAGCGAAGAAATCCCATAACGCTGATGATAGAAGCATTATTCTTAATGGAAACAAAATCGAACATGTAACTAACACATCTGAAAGTCCCACCTTTAAATTTTTAGGGATAGTACTGGACGAAATGTTGACCTTTAAAGATCACATAAACTACGTTAGTTCAAAACTACGGAAAACGTTATACACAATAAATAAAGTCAAACATTTTCTGCCACGATCTGCACTAAAAAAAATATATCTTGCACTGATAGAAAGTCACTTAATGTATGGTATAGAAGTATGGGGGAATTCAGCATACGCAAGTAAACTCTTTAAAGTACAAAAGAGAGCGATTAGAATTATCGAAGGGGCAAATATAATTCTCATACTGATCCACTGTTTAGTGCAACAAGAACGCTCAAACTATACGACATACACGTGCTTCGAACAGCCCTCTTAATTTATGACTGGAAACACGAGCTCATACCAACTTCCATGTCTGCTAGGAGGGCTTATGATATAGGTCACAAGAAACCGCGAGTAGATTTTACTGCAAAACTCCCACTGCATCACTACCCCAGCCTATGGAACATACTCCCTAAAGAGATACGCGGAGCATTTCCTCGAAATGCATTTAAACGTAGACTAATAAACCATTTCCAAACCATGTATTGTCTGAACCCTAAATGTGATAACTCTTTTTGCTCCGATTGCAAAATTAAACTAGAGGTGTGACTGTCACAATGGGACTACGGATACCCCCCTGTTTTTAAAATACTAAGATGTTTCACATGTCAGTAAACATTTAGTTAAAATAATAAAATAACAGTTCCCATTGCAGGTGTACAACCATAACCCTAATCTTAAACCTATTGACCGAAAAATGTAGGAATAAAAGCTTGGACAAAATTATGTATGTTGCGAAAAAAATTGTAAAAGGGGAATAACTCCACCAAAAAATGTCGGACAGATGTCATAATCGCAGGTGCATAGGTTCCCATGGTACTAAATATCAGTGCCAAGATTAAAAAACATTGACCGAAAAATGTAGGAATAAAAGCTCGGACAAAATTATGAATGTTGCAAAAAAAGTTTCTAAATAAAAAAAGGGGGATAACTCCACCAAAAAATGTCGGACAGACGTCATAATCGCAAGTGCACAAGTTCCCATGGTACTAAATATCTGTGCCACGTTTAAAAAAAATTGACTGAAAAGTGTAGGAATAAAAGCTCGGACAAAAGTATACATGTTGTGAAAATTTTCTAAGTCGAAAAAGGGGGGATAACTCCACTAAAAAAAGTCCAACAGACGTCATAATCGCAGGTGCACAGGTTCCCATGGTGATTGATGTCTGTGCCAAGTTTCACGGAAATTGATAAAAAAAATGACTGAGAAAAACTCCGGACAAATTTGTGTCCACGGACGGACGACGCCGACGGACGGACGGACAAGCTGACTCCAGTATACCCCCCCCCCTAACTTCGTTGCGGGGGGGGGGGGTATAATAATAGATACCTAACTACTCCAATAATTACAAAACCCCGACATAAATTATATATCCCTTATAGAAACCATGGCACCATTCAAAATCATTTGATCACTAAAATCCCTTATTCTCTATATATTCTCCATCCATCCATCTACACATCTATTCACCAACACAAAATCCTACTTAATATTAACATAGTAAACAAAGAGGACTATATGAAAATGTGCAGGGACTCGGGCTGGGTTTGACAATTCGGTAGTTATTGGCCTGGGCGATGCCAGGAAGACGACCCGGGAGGCCATGGCATCTCCCGGATAACACGTATCTATAACATGTATTCATTTATATTACACATGTGTATGTTTTATTTGTTATCCAATAAACAATTAGTTAGTTAGTTAGTTACTGTTCCATTATGTACCCTGAATACGCGCAATAATTCCCCGGCTTACCAAGTCGGACTAGGGTAAACCGTCTGGAGAACAAACACTTGGTTGCGTTAAATGGGGGTGCTGTTTTATTTGCAAATCCGACCATGTATTAGTTGCCTTCCACTTCATTCAACGGACACTATGCTACAAATGAATTAATTTGAGTCCAGAATGCATGTTGAATACACACGCATACTAAAAAAAACCAGCATGTATCAACATGAATTTTTTTTGTCTCGAGCCGTAAACTCGATTATGATATATTAGAAGTTTTATGTTTTGATACATATAGCCACTATTATTATATAACGGGCGGTGGATTGGGACAGTTATAAATTATCACACGTCATGAAGAAAAAGCAATCACGAAATATATAACATCAAATTCAAGACATCCGCTGATGATTTATCAAAATTGTATAAATACTTGGATGTGGTGGCATAAATCTTGCATTTTATTTGACACATTCGTCTGGAAATGGTAATAAGAATCAGAAGATCTGTTTGGCAATCGTATTTCGTTTTCTATTTTTCATCTGTAAAATTGGTATCATTGAGTTATTAGAATATCGTACTCAAATCAAAGTGAACGTTGATATATTTTTATCTACAAACACATTTTCTTGCAAAGCGATGACCGTTTCATCGACACACACGACGTATTCTTGCTGTTACTTCAGATTAAACAAATAGCTCAAATACTGGAAATTTAGACACAGTCTTCCTTTAAAGATAGATGGTGAATATCGGTTAAAGGTACGGTTGGCCTTGGCGGTGGGTATCCTGTGAAAATATTTCCAACCGTCAAAAACCGCCACAAACAGAAAGAACATCAAAATGTAGACAGTCTTTGTCCGTATACAAATAAGAAATATCGCATAAACAGTATGTTATTGTCATATGGTTGACAATGTTATGTAAACAAAAGCATAAAAAGTAACTTTTCTGGTGTTTGTTTATATTATGATGGTAAACATAAAGAGCGTTCTTTGTGGGTGAATTCCTGATATGGAACTAATAAAGAGCGTTTATGCCATTTGTGTGAGATTAGCCAGTAGCATTGTGCTGTCTTCTGTAACACAATCAGGCTCTTGCTTAGGTACAATATAGTAGGTCTTTATGATAACATGCTGTTTACGCGATGGTCATGGTATATATGAACGAAACTGTATGCGTTTTACTGTTTTTTCTGTTTACGGTGATTGGAACAAATATGAATATTTTCGACAACCAAGGCCTCGCGTGCCTTTAACCCTGTCTATACTAAAGCATCACTGATGAGTAGTCATTCCATTGGAAATCTTCAGATAATATGGTCGTTTGTTTCCCACCAAATAATATTAATCCTAATGCACTTGTAATATATTTTCGTCATACTGTCGTCTGCCAATTGATTCTAAACACCCATATAACTGATTAGCAGACCATTCCTATGTATAATTATACAACTGAGTGGGAAATTCCATTCAGTATAGAAATATTATAGATAAGGGCGGCGTTGGCGGTGGGTATGCTGTTAAAATTTTCAACTCCGTCAAAAACCGCCATAACAGAAGGAATAGTAAGATATAGACAGACTTTGCCAATCAGAAATATGGCATAAACAGTATGTTATTGTCAACTTGCCCCCCCCCCCTTTGTTATGTAAACAAATAGTCCAGGAGATATTGGTCGACCTCTGCACCCCCCCCCCCCCAGGACTTAACTTCACCCCACTAATTTTCTTCCTTAAGGTCTCCTCTAATTTTTTTCACTTGTTAACAAGAAAAAAAAGTGGCCGCAGAGACTCCAGACAAGATGGCGTCCATCATGGCGGCCATTTTTTTTAAATGCACCCGGTCTCTTTGATCGCCATTATAGTAAAGATGATAGCAAATGCGGTCTGGTTTTTCGCTCGATTCGTTATGCTAATATACAACCCTTACAAATTAGCCAAAAATCCGACACCAGAATCCAATATGGCGGCCAAGATGGCCGCCGAAATGTGAAAATATGCTATTTTTCTGACATGTTACCACGTTTCGTTTGTCTCTGTGGGAAAATGTTAGAAGTTTTGCATCATGTTATACATTTAGCATATAGAGGAGTCATTGGCGAACACATGGGGACCATAATATGCATTCATTGTGGGATATTTTTGTCCGATATCACGTTTTCCCAAATGCCGGTATCATAGGTCAAGCCTAATCTCCGTTAATAACGCGATGTTATGTTTCGAATCAATGAATGTTGTTGCTATTATAACAACACCCATGCATATATATTTGCAGGAGATACTCGAGCTAGGATTCCTCTTATACCTGAGTTGAGGAATATTTATCCAAATCCAAGATGGCGGCCAAAATGGCCACCAGAAATAAAAAATCGCCGAAAATCGCTGATTTTAACATCAGTGAGCATTATTGTCATGACAACTCCACACCTGCTTGCTATTGTAAGTTGGGAACACTTAGGCGAAGAACTTTCCTTGTACCACATCCAAATAAAAGTCCCCCAAATCCAAAATGGCGCCCACAATGGCGGACAGATTTTGAAAAATCACCGAAATTCCCTCATATTCACATCATTGGGCATTATTGTCGAGACAACTCCACCCATGCTTACAATTGAGTTGGAAATACTGAGGTGAAGTAATTACCTTACATCTCATGCAAGAACTTGTTTTCCAAATCGAAGATGGCGGCCAAAATGGCGACCGAAAGTTGAAAACAAGTCTACATTACTTTACTTTCTTACGATGGGCGTTATTGTTTCGCGATTTCTATCCACCATTACATGTTGATATGGAATTATGACATGAAGTATTCATTAGGGTTTGGCAATTGATACTCACAGCCAAGATCGCTGCTAAATTGGCGGCTAGAAATTGAAAAGAAATCGATATTTTCACATATTAATTTCAACTTTTTGTCATAATATCGGTATGTATGGACGAAACTGTACATAAACCATCTACTAGTTCAACTTAAAGGTATCAAAACGCATAACATAGCTCCTATCCTTCTGGAAAGATGAAACACCACAATTAATATCGCGATGTGGCATTTCGAAATCCAGTCTCCACTTAGCGCCGATAATGGCCGTAAGCGTAGGTACGCCGAATAGTTATATCAGAACAATTACCTGATAACAGATTCTGATATGCCACGTCACGTCCATAATTATCTAGACCAGCTTCCATTTCTTTGTCTGATAGATCTAGGTCGCTCACACCGACAAAGTATTCACCACTTCCTGGGAGTAGGGTCCCTCTAATCATAACGTTTCAAACAATTCATTTTCCGGTGTCTGGCTTACAGAAGGTCATCTCTATGTATGTGTCTCATACCCCATGGGATAACGACATGTACACCTGGCGAACCAGTTAGCTAGTCGCTTCTCAATAGATGGTTCGTCAACTCACAATATCAGCGAACGCATTGGCATATGTGGACAACTTCGACAGTGTTTCGAATGTTGCTAGCTGTCTCATCCCTTGGACAGATGTCTGTCTGCTAAGGAGAAGACCCTAGTGTACAGACCACCCACACTTCTTGACCATTATCCGAAGCAAACTGTGTGACGCTCCGCAGTTGTCTCATCGAATATCTCCCAGCAGAGAAGAACAATGCTCGCGGTGCTAGTTTGTGGACATGCGCCATGTCATGTGTGTCGGTTTTATTTGGTGTGGTAAGATTGTATTTCCACATCCGTTTCGAAGCCTTTCTGATTCAACTACGTACACTTTTGTCTGGATAATAATATGCTAGCCTCCCTCAAAACAGTCGGATGGACTAAAGGATAATGTCTTTATAGCATGAATGTATGCGTGTTTTGTTATCCTCACTCGGGGTTAGTGTCAGTATGTGGGCGGTATTATTCAAGAAAATATCAGGAACTGTGGTGCATTTATTTCACTATGTATTTAAAGTACAATTTACAGTCTCGATGGCAATGGCTGTGGCCGTTGGGGAACGCGACCTTTATGATCATATAGCTTTATATATATATAACTTTAGAATATAGTAGTTAATGTCTCATGCAGGAAAATGGTCGCATTGGTGATGTTACCAAGAAATCACTTGGTGTACCAACGTTTGTTGAACTGAATGCAAGAGCTCATCAACGTAACATTCCTCTGGATGTTCTTCGCGTTGAACATTTCACCCTTTTGTTGATGGCATTTGTACTTTCTTGAACCATACCACCCAGCGTGAGTATGACATATCAACCAACTATCAAAGGTATCGCCTTTAAGACTACACCACAGTCTTGGTGGAGCTTATACAGCAGTAGCCAATGGCATACTCCTGGTCCAGTTGTTTAAGAACGGCTTCCAAACGGATGGGAACATACAATCTTAGCATACAAGGAAAGCAAAGCCACACATGAGATCCTGTCTGAATCCTGTCCAATTTCATTTCCACTATCATGACAAATACCCACAAACTAGCACCGTGTGTATTGTTATCATCTGCTTGAATATGTTCGGTGAGACGATTGCTGGACGCCAACAAGATTGTTCTTATGATCATGTTCAAGGAGTTTGGGTATATTATGCATTATGGTCTTCTACGCCTTAGCAGAAATGCATCCGTCAGATGTCGGGCTTTCAACATTCGAAGCCATATACAGAAGTTGTCCGGGTACGTCAGTGCATTAGATGAGTATGTGAATTGATGAACCATATATTGAGAAGTGGCTCTTTGGGGAGATCACCAGGTGTACACGTTGTTATCCCCATTAGGTCACCAAAGCTGACAATACGCAGATAGATAGGTCCTTCTGAAAGCTAGTATACGCATCGACCGAATACCTTTATAGTGTATCGCAAAAGATGACGCATATACCCCATATGTAGCATCTGAATTATACCATAAGATATACCACGAATGAAGCTCGCTAAGAATTCCAAGCTTTCGAAACCAACACGTGAGCTGGACACCGGCATATGTATTGTTTGAAACATTCCGATTAGTGGCACACTCCTACAAAGAAGAGTAGTGAACTGTTGTTGTGAGTGAGACAGATTAATCTGACGAAGAGACGGAAACGAGTCTAGATAATGCTGAATGTGGCAATTCAGAATAAGCTCAGGTACTGTTGTTTTGATTCTTGGAAGTCATAATATGACTATTCGGCGCACCTATATACGGTTACGGCCAGTATGAGCCCTTAGTGGAGAATGGATTTTGAAATGCCACATTGCGATTGTGAGTTTTCATCCTTCCAAAAGGCTACGACTTACATTGGAACTAATATATGGCTTATATTATGTACCGTTTCGTTTATACAAATCAATATTATGACAAAAAGTTGAAATTAGTATGTGATAATATCGGCTACTTTTCAATTTCTGCCCGCCAGTTGGCCACCATATTGACTGTGAGTATCACTTGCCAAACCCTAATGAATATTTCATACATATCAACATGTAATGGTGGGTAGAAATCGCGAAACAATAACACCCATCCTAAGAAAGTAAAGGAATGTAGGCGTGTTTTCAAATTTCGGTCGCCATTTAGGCCGCCATCTTCGATTTGGAAAACCATTTCTTGCATGAGATGTAAGGTAATTACTTCACCTCAGTATGTCCAACTCAACTGTACGCATGGATGGAGTTGTCTCGACAATAATGCCCAATGATGTGAATATGAGGGAATTTCGGTGATTTTTCAAAATCTGTCAGCCATTGTGGGCGCCATTTTGGATTTGGGGGACTTTTATTTGGATATGGTACAAGGAAAGTTCTTCGCCTAAGTGTTCCCAACTTACAATAGTAAGCAGGTGTGGAGTTGTCATGACAATAATGCTCACTGATGTTAAGATCAGCGATTTTCGGCGATTTTTTATTGCTGGTGGCCATTTTGGCCGCCATCTTGGATTTGGGTAAATATTCCTCAACTCAGGTATAAGAGAAATCCTAGCTCGAGTATCTCCTGCAAATATGTATGCATGGGTGTTGTTATAATAGCAATAACATTCATTGATTCGAAACATAACATCGCGTTATTAACGGAGATTAGGCTTTGACCTATGATACCGGCATTTGGGAAAACGTGATATCGGACAAAAATATCCCGCAGTGAATGCATATTATGGTCCCCATGTGTTCGCAAATGACTCCTCTATATGATAAATGTATAACATGATGCAAAATTTCTAACATTTTCCCACAGAGACAAACGAAAGGTGGTAACTTGTCAGAAAAATAGCATATTTTCACATTTCGGCGGCCATCTTGGCCGCCATATTGGATACTGATGTCGGAGTTTTGGCTAATTTGTAAGGGTTGTATATTAGCATAACGAATCGAGCGGAAAACAAGACCGCATGTGCTATCATCTTTACTATAATGGCGATCAAAGAGACCTGGTGCATTAAACAAAAATGGCCGCCATGATGGACGCCATCTTGTCTGGAGTCTCTGCGGCCACTTTTTTTTCTTGTTAACAAGTGAAAAAAATTAGAGGAGACCTTAAGGAAGAAAATTAGTGGGGTGAAGTTAAGTCCTGGGGGGGGTGCAGAGGTCGACCAATATCTCCTGGACTAAAAAGCAAAAAATGTTACGTTACCTGGTTTTTGTTTAGATCCGGATATGGCAAACATAAAGAGCGTCATTTGTTACTGTTTTCCTGATATGGAAATAATAAAGAGCGTTTATATAAAACAAAAATTTGTGATTAACCAATATAATTGCGATGTGTTATGTAAACAGAAGCACAACTTCTGTAACACGAACAGGCTCTTATTTACGTACACCATCGTATATACGTCTTGACAACAATATACTGTTTACGCGTTGATTATGTTTGGCATATGAGCGGAACTGCACATATTTTGGTGTTCCTTCTGTTGATGGCGATTTGAACAACTATAAATATTTCTGCAACGAACACCGCCAGTGCATTTAAGTGGTCCTGCTAATGATGTTGGTGCCCCTGATGGATTACTATGATGCTGGTGAGACAAAATTATGCTGATAAGAAAAAATGTTCCGTTGTTTTTCTCAAATTTTCACTTTGGTGGACTTTAGCTAGTGGCTGCTGACACAGTACCACAGTAGCGATGACACAGTAGGTGTGACAATTGATTATGGTAGAGTTCGGTGACAATTGATCGTCATAATTTTGTGCCATAGTTATCACTTTGGCGACAATTGATCGTCATAATTCTGTGCCATAGTTGTCACTTTGTCGGACTTTAGACAATCTGAACGAATAGAAGATATACGTATAAAACATTCAAAAACATATATATCATAAACTATTATTATCATTTAATATATAATAGTTGCTCAATATCAAAGCTTTCGCTTCCTACAATGTAGCCGAAAGTGTATTTTTGGATCATCACTCAGGAAGGCCTGTGGCCGAAAGCTTCGATATTTAGCAACTATTATATATTAAATGCTGATTTAACTACGAGGCCCCTCTAATTATTTGGTCAACCACAACATATTATTATTATATTTATATGTTTATTTCATTTTTGTTTCAATCACATTTTTTTATTTTTTTTAATCTTCTCTGTCCTGTAGCATGCATATACTCAGTACCTATATTCAGTGCTAATTAATTAATTGATTAATGCTAATTGATTAATTAATCGATTAATTGTTTTATAAAACATTGTCTATTTAACCAATCTTATGTGGTTTCTCATCATGATTTCTAAATCTATTTGTCCTTTTATTAGTTTTTAGTAATGAACAAGGATTATAACATAATCAATCCATCCAGTTACGGCCCTTGGTGGACTTTAGATATTAGATATTCAGCTATGAACGTACTCATCCCATTTCATATCGAATTGAGTGGCAACGCTCAGTTTTTTTCAACTTGGGCTAATTTTCGTGGCAAGATTCTTTGTGTTGCGAATTGGACCAATTGGTAAGTATGTCATGAGGTGATATGGCAGTCGGGATTCATTGGAATCTCTTATGTATAGCAGGAACATGTGAGGCCCGCGATAAAGTATTGTGTAACACGTGAGTGACATATACACATGAACAGTGGAAGAGTTATGTCTGTAAATATGTTATTGCCTATTCAGTACTTCGTTTTTTATAGTGCCAAGCACCTTTTCCTACCCAATAAATATAAATGGTAGAATGAGCTTGAAACTACAGATCACATATCTAAATATCACTAACTGACATGTCCCATGATCTATACTGGCTGCCAATATGGATTGTGAAATTATGTCGGCGAAGCAGTTCACAACAAAAAGAACTGAATTGGAAGTAGAACAATCCAACATATCCTCGTGCAAATAGGTTCATATTAGACCTAAATATTCGAATTGGTTCATTAAATCAGCTTATACCCGTTATTCCGGTGAATGGCGCGGGCCGCAATGAAAACACATGATAAAGAGCTTGAATCTGTTAAGTGGTGTCGATGAAAAAAGGTAAATAATGCCTCTATGTGCTTATTTCGTATCGAAATAGTTTAGGTCCATATAGAGCGTATATTGAAGTTAAATAAAAGGTCAGCTGACCACAGTGTCCCCCGAAAACGTAGCAAGTCATGCCGCTTTGTTGAAGAAATTTTAAAAAAATGTTGAAAAGGGTTAATAACTCCGTAAAAAAAAATCCGTCATCTATATACATGTTGCACATCTCCAATATGTGGGTAACAATACTCTGAAGTTTCAAATATCTACAATCAAAACTGTAGGAGGAGTTGATTACGCCACGAAGGTACCCTCATACAGAAGATTATAAAAAATGTTGAAATTTTCTAAGTCGAAAAGCGTTAATAACTCTGCCAAAAAATATTTTTTCCGTCATCTATATACATGTTGCACATCTTCAATATATGGGAAACAATATTCTGAAGTTTCAAATCACTGGGATGAAATCTGTAGGAGGAGTTGATTACACCATGAAGGTACTCAAAAGTGTGACGGACGAACGAACGGACGGACGTACGCACGACAGGGTACTTGTGAGGTGCGATCTTTTGTTTGCATGACTTGTGGGGTGCACCGGTCAATAGTGGTGTTATAAACTGTTTTACAAACAACTCCGTTATTTCGTTAATATTACGTTTTTCTAAATATTTTTTTCTCTAAATACGTATTTCAGAAAAAACACATAATCTGAGAAATATTATATTAACGAAATAACGGAGATGTTTGTGGAATAAAACAGTTAGGAAAAAAAATATGTTAATTTCATCGCACCCCACAAGTACGCTCTGGTGAGAGCGGACGGACGGACGGACGGAGCCCGTTTCTATATATAGTCCCCCAAAAATATTTTTTTGGGGAGACAATAATGCATATATGAGCTTATTTTGCTCAATTAAATAAGCCCGTTATGTGCTTAATTTCACTAGAACAGGCTGAATAATCATAGTTTTATGCCGTTGCAACATGTAAGAAATGATTATGTACCAAATAAGCTTTATTGAGTCTTGAATCTTGCATGATTAGACAAGAAATGTAAGGTGGCGCAATGTTGTTTAACCCTTTCGATTATATACTAAATGGATGCTCCCACCAAGTTATAAACGTATACATTGGAATAGCCTATGATTCATTTAGAGCGGTGTTCAGATAATAAAAGCAGATGACAGACAGAAAACAAATAATACAAGAACATAATTATACATATTAATTGGTGGGAAATGTTGTTGAACTTATTAACTGAACATTTCTTAAGGGAACTACTCGTCAATTAGTATTTAGTATATGTAAGGTTAAATCAATATTGATGACCATGGCATGTTTTTCAGAAACTTCATATCCCACAATGGAAGCTAGGTCCTCAAATTTTCCGGTTCATCCAACAGCTAGAGCACTTATTTAGTGCAAGTATTGTTTCATTATGCGGGAAAAAGAAACTATTAAGAGACATTTTGAACACTTTCTTCTAATCGATACTTCCTGGTTTTCAAAAGAAAAATTAATTTTCTCCACCAAAGTGAATCTATTTCAACTAATACACCAGTGAGTGTACTAGATCAGATTGTTAGTTTTCTGATATTCATGAGGATTTAACTACAGCTTGACTAATTCTGTTTTTAGAATGTTTTGTTTGTTCAGAAACATGTCACCAAATTATGAGGTATGAATTATCTCACTTTGAAAACCAACAATAGCTATTGTTCAGAAAAATGTCTAGTTTACTTTACATACAAATGGGTAAACTTGAGCCTTTCAGATTTCCAGATGTGGGTAACTGATATTTCTGTGATGTTGGAAATGGTGGTCACATCAGCGCCAACTTAACCCGTTCATGACGGGGTCTGCACTGGTGCATCATTAAAGAGCATGTGCATTCTCTTATATGTGCGAGTCTCCCATAGGGACAATGCACTGGCTTACAAGGTCAATGTATATATTGTTAGGCCAATGTATTATCATATACGCGCGATGCCCTCTTATATATAAGAGAATGCATTGGCACGTGGTATTCGCAATTTTACAGGAAGCTCCAGTAATGTAACGGTTAGGAGGACCCAGAGTTGCTATGTACCACAGTATTTCATTTCATAAATTAGTCGCCGATCGGAGACTTTATCAAGGTTGTTTGATACGTCTAGTCTGGAAGCGTCTATTGAAATTGTCAGCAATTTCCTGAATAGATTCAATTAGCTGGGTTTCGCACAAGTGCTTGCGCCCAAAACCATGATGTGTCTCATAGAGGGTTATATTGGATTACGGAAAATTCATGAGTTTGCTGCTAAGAATATGCCGTCTTCGTGCATTTTTACAGAATATATACAAGTAAATTAAATTTGACGATAGTTTATTGAATCGTGAGTGTTTCCCTTCTTGAAAGTTCAACATGCATGAACACATTCCCAGTCGTGCGAGTGCGTGCAAGCTTCAGTTCAATATTTTAAGTGTGTGCTACAATTGGAGTTATAGCGTGAGCAATGCTTTTTTTTTTTTATAATCTTCCGCCAGTATTAAAATTTTTCCCCTTTTTTCCATAGTACGCCATGCGGTGTATATGCTAGCTAATCAAAGATGTTAGTGTGATATAAGGTCAGCTTATAATTATAATGGTGGAATGTTCTCTTTTTTAAAGCATTTTGGAAATATAAGCTCGAATTATGACGCAGCTGTGTGGTAGTGTGGCTGAAGGGTCTCTCCCATCTAAACACGGACTGAAGGGTACACGTGTTTTGACAATGTGCTGACCGGTACACAGGGTTTGCTATTACTTTAAACATATTTTATTTGTATATCGAATAATACAAAAGGGATTGGGGACAAGTTACAAAACTTACTTTGCCCCTCTCCCTGTTTACAATAATATTATTCATACAAAATGTTGAAGGAGAGATTCAAAATCATATATAGGTTAAACATATTTACATTTACAAATGAGTGGGTTTGGGGTGGGAGGTGCCAAAACCGATTTGTGACTAATTTGCTTTTTGTGGCTATTATGAAATGCGTTTGATTATCCGACTTCGAATCGTTTAGTCGCTGTTATATATCGATGGACTATTTTGAAGAGAATTTTGTTTCTTCTATTTGAGATATCGGGAATTCCGAGAAGTAAATCATTGATATGTGTAATTTTCAGTCCTTCTTGGTATAATTTTTGACACATTTCCATTCGTTCGGTGTGAAATAGGGGACACACCCAGAGGTAGTGGTAAGTATCTTCGCATGGATTTCCACAATGGCATTGGGGGCTGTCAGAGATATAATTTTGGAACATATCGGAACGTAGGCTGCTGCATTTGTTACGCAATTTGGCATGGGCGACATTAAGCGTTCTACGACCTGTATAGAAGTATGATGGTGGTTTTACTGTAGGATCTATTAATTCGAGATAAAATTTGAAGTCTGCGATAGATTCGGCATCTGTTATTTCTGTGGGTATGTCATTCCACGATTTTAAAGTAGCGGGGAAGAATGATTTTTTTTAAATGCTCGGTGTTACAGAAGTAAGAATAGAATTTTCCCGGTTTTCTCAAGTTATATCCAGAGACATCAGATGATCTAGGTGTTAGAAGATTTTGTAGGTATTCGGGGTTTGCTATTAGATCCGAAGCAGTTACATCAACCGTGTTGCTGAAAGTTTGGCGTCCATCGGCAATTTATTTAATTCATTCCAATTTTCATTCGAACGTAAACAATTATTCAAGCAAAAATCGAGGCTGACGCACAAACAACTAAGCAACGTCATTGCGAATGAGATTTCCAAACCATTTACCCTTCAGCACATTTTCCAATCCTGTGTACCCTTCAGCACTATTTTCGGTGAGAGACCCCTTCATCGATAATATGGCATTGGCTACAACTATCATAAAGTAAAAGGTTTGCCTCACCTCATAATGTACTTCTTCTCGGGAGTTACTCCTGTATCATGATAATTCGATTGCGAACGGGTGAAAAGGCGACCGGATGTCCAGACACAACGATTATTGTGGCCCATAGAATGCTTCTTTAACGGCACTCAGCTCTCCATTAAATGGCGTCCTCCGCTCATTTACTGCGTAATAGGCAATCAGTGTTCACAATTACGTCCATATCGGGACCACCAATTGACAGACTGCCTCGCAAAATGACATTGTTTAGTCTGGTATCTGCTACAGTGTCATCTCACGAGTTAATTTTGACCCTTCATAACACCGACTTCTGAACGTAATTTGGAAACAAGTCATATTATCTGTTCACTCGTGTGTTCCTTACCTATGATGTGATCTAGGATATTATGTTGAAACATTTGCAAATCATGAATGAAGCAAAAGTAAAACTATTTCTCAACAGCCTGTGAAATTAGTTTCACTGACGGTAATATTATCCATGATTGCTCGAGTATCATCCAGATACAGAGGTGAGGACAGTTGACACGACATAGCAACCGAAATGACGACACAATTAAATCAAACACGAGTATATCCTTGTATTATTGGACCACGTTATAATGAACGTCTTTCGAATAACGAACTGCTGCTGATAAGAATTACGAATAAGCAACTATTGTACGTCACTAGAATTTCCGTTCTTTTTTTATCAGTTGTCGTTTTGCCATATCCGTAGTTACGATTACGGTTTCGAGAAGCCAAGCATAGGCACGCGAGCTTTGCATGCAACCATATATCATATCACCGATTATGACCTGATAACAACATAGGTAAGTACAAAATAATCACGACACACAGAACCATATCAATTTACTGAGAGTGGCAAGAAGTTTTAAATGGCAACATTTTCTCGAAGTCGTCAATTCTGCGAAAAGGATTTTGGACCGTCGGAAAAAATTACGACTACAATTATTATTGTAGTAGTTAATTGTGTGCAATGCGTCTAGTGTGGTGATAGTGCTTCAATTTGGTTCCGTATAGTGCTACAGTTCTTTAAACATATTCCGTGAGCAGATTTACCCCTTTCACATATCACGGTAAAGTCCGGGGCAAATTTTCCTCTTCGTTGACATCTGACTTCCGATCACGGTGACTTATATCAATCCCAATCGCATTTACGGGATAAATATCCACTAGTGTGTCAATTATGCCCTATATGTGCTTCGTCGAATCGACCGGCAATCGTGTACGCTCTGCTAGTTCGTTCGATATCGTTCAAAAGTAACGGAATTCGCAGTTTCACACGCGTATTAATGGATACTAAACCACACAAGAATTACATATGTGTTTCCACCCCATTTAGTGCAGGAGAACATCATGTATATGTTAATATCGTTGGTTCGTGCACGGGAGAATGATCCGTGCGACCAATATCGGGCTGAAAATGATTGGGAATGGATATAGACTTACGAACATAATCCCCGTATATTCCTCCTGATCAATTGCAACGCACCATCTAATCATCGAGATCTGATTCAAAGGCGGAGTATCTTTGACGCTCTGTGATCGCAGTAAACTGTAACATAGGCACGCGATCTGATATACAATATGATTACGATAGACCAAGTCAATGACATCAGTCGTGATCGTACCGCATAATCATACAACTCTTCTCTGCATCTACAAGTCTTCTCTCGGTGCTCAAAAAAATAATTTTTTTACTTTCGAGAACCGCATTCACGAGTTTTAATAATTAATTCATATGTCTGTTGTTGATATATTTATGTTGCGTTTGAGCAGTGTCGTGAACTTAGGGGAGACCCGGGCAAAGCGGATCACGTAAGGGTTTCTTGTACAAAATGCAACCGGCAATCAGAATTATTAGCACTGTCAGTTTCTAATCATGATAGCATTACATTTTACATATGATGCATTAAGATACATCTATTGGTTTGGTTGCTATGGTGATTTTGAATTTTGATCCGCTTTGCCCGACCGTTGGGCAAATCGGATCACCACATCGGGCAACGCGGATCAGCAAACGAATCCTTCTGAAAATGCAATAATATTCAACTATTCATATGCTTTTAAGTTTTATTTATTACAATAATACATATTTATCGCAAATAATTAATATCGCGTGTTTTCAATCGCTCAAGTTTTCCAATTATGGTCATGCTCCGACAAGGCACGAGTTTTGTCGACACATCGGACTAAAATTGTCCAAATTTACTTAATCTACGCATGTGTACCGGAAGTTAGTCATGTTATGAATGTTCCGCTTTGCCCGATCCGCTTTGCCCAGATCACATCTTGTTATAGTCCGGCGTATTACGCGCGTGTCCTATCAAATATAGCAAATTGACATTTTGTCTTATTCCACATACATATTGCCTAAGACACCGACAACATTTATTCGGGTAGATGGGTATGTGACCATCGACCTGCGCAATAGATATGCGCAAGCGCACAATAATTACAAATTTGGTAAAATCGTAAAATGTCGACGAAAATGTTCTCCTGGGCTACAAAATTTGAGTATACCTAGTTCTCTGTGGAAATGTATAAAAACTAACCAAACATAAAACGATCTTATTCTAAAATACGGATAGAATCGGAATAACTTGCTATATAGTATTGAAATAATAAAGGTGATCGGCTTTGCCCGGGCGATCCGCTTTGCCCGGGTCTCCCCTACATATCAATTAGAATGTTACAACTATCTTTAAGTGTCAAACAGATAACTTGCCTTGGTTATATCGCTCATCTATAGTGTTGTTATTATTATTATTCGGGAACCGCGCTCGGGAGTATGTATATGTTTTAACAATTAAGTTATGTGCATCTGCATGGTTATGGCTTTATTCAGGTGACAACTTTAAACAACAATCTTATATCATAGCGATTGATTTCAATACCACCGGAGATGGCAGGAAGAAAGCCTGGCGGGGCTATGTTATCAGTATACAACATACATGTATCTATTGTCGATAATATGTTTGCTATACGTGTGTGTATATTGTTAATAAAGTTATCCTATCATATCCTGTCCGATCTTGGTACCATACCAATTAGAATGGTTCAAAAACGGTTTAAACTTCATAATATGCATGGGTAATACAGCTCTTCTATTGTAGGTGTTGCCTCTCGCGAGAGGAGGTACATCTAAGTGGCTAGAACTCGTCCTCCAATCCCATCATCATGTTCCTTTTGGTAAATAAATATGTTTAAACAGGTGTTGCTGCAACACAAATATAACATTTGTTCAGTATTTGCAGATATTCGATATGACGTACATGTATCGATCTCCAGTTAAAACCTCCAAATTTCAACAGAACACTCTCAATTTACTCACCCCAACGTAGTGATGTCATACAAGTTTCCCTCGAACTTTATGTAAATATATTTATTTGCATCCATATGAAATGCATGGCATTGAGGCACACGTTACAAAACTTATCTTGGCCTCGTTCCAGACAATAATATAAAGAACATAATATTTTCATAAATATAATGTATATGTAATGTATGATTAACATGTATGGAAAGTTGTATATAATGATATCAAATATGTATTGTCGTATAATATATGGCTTCTTGACACTTGAGCAAAATCCTGCAGGTGTAATAAGTATAGTGGCTTCAGTCATAATTCTGTTCTAGCATATAAACCAAACATGATGTAGGTCTGCTTCATTTAGGGTGAAGGAGATCACTCGATCTTTTCGACCATCCTGGGCGCTTCGCGCCCTACTACAACTTCTGCTCTGTCTGCTTCATATGTTTAGCGATAACTATTAAAAAAAAAAATTAAATGACAGAAGAAACGGACAGATTGAACGATGAGCACAACTTATGGAAAGAAGAACTACGGCGTAAAGATCAACAACAACAACACCCTAGACAAAGAACATATCCTCCATCTTCTGGAGAAAAACAACAAGCTAAGAGAAGAAAAAAGAAGAAATGAAAATATTTGTAAAAATAGTTTCTTTTTTTAAATGTTTTAAATTAAAAGCTGAACATGAGGGGTTAGGGAAAGGGCCACTCGGCCTTTTCGAAGATCCCGAGGTTAGCCCCCAAACCACAAAGAGAAAAAAAAGCGATAACAAATAATTTCAACCAAAAGCTCTGCGAGAGCTATGCTACCAACAAACGTGTGCTGATTCCCAAAGAGAATTAGGAGCAGATAATTGGTGACCTGCTGGAACCGAGTACTTCTTCCAAAATAGACTTCGCATCAGTATTATCTGTTAACGGCACGTGCGGCCTTAATTGTCGAAAATATTCATATTTGTTCCAAACACTGTAAAGAGAAAAACAGTAAAACGCATACAGTTCCGTTCATATATACCATGACCATCGCGTAAACAGCATGTTATCATAAAGACCTACTATATTTTACCTAAGCAAGAGCCTGATTGTGTTACAGAAGACAGCACAATGTTCCTGGCTAATCACACACAAATGGCATAAACGCTCTTTATTAGTTCCATATCAGGTATTCACCAACAAAGAACGCTCTTTATGTTTACCATCATAATATAAACAAACACCAGAAAAGTAACATTTTACGCCTTTGTTTACTTAACAATGGTCAAACATATGACCATAACATACTGTTTATGCGATATTTCTTATTTGTATACGGACAAAGTCTATCTACATTTGTATGTTCTTTCTGTTTGTGGCGGTTTTTGACGGGTGGAGATATTTTCACAGGATACCCACCGCCAAGGCCAACCGTGTCTTTAAAGAAGTATGAACTGTTCATGTGTGGTGATGTACAAATGCTGATTCGTCGACGGGAAGCCGACGAAGACTCTCTGTACTTTGTTTCTATAGAGGACACACACAAGTTGTTATTGTCAATTATCAAAATCAGTTAATATGTCTAATGAAACACTCCTAATTTCAGTTATTATGTGAATCAGGTATTACACATAATAACTGAAAAGTTCAGTTATTATACATAATAACTGATAATACATATTAACTGTAACATACAGTAAAGTCCAAAGTAATTGACCACTTAACCACAGTAGAATTATAGGTAATTTTTCAGGATTTAGTCGGAAATATGGCTTGTTGCCATTCATCGGAAAGCTCTCGGCGAGAGCTTTCCGATGAATGGCAACAAGCCATATTTCCGACTAAATCCTGAAAAATTACCCATAATTCTGCTGTGGTTAAGTGGTCAATTACTTTGTGCATTACTGTATATATGATGATAGGTTGGGTCCATTACTGCGTGTCTGGGAGGAGATTTATGCTATCGTTTGTGTTACTTTACTATCGTCAATTGTATAGCAGCCTAGTCGCCGAGGTCAAAGCGGTTAGTTGAAGCTATGTATGTTTGAACAAAATGGAATAACTTTCTATTTAAATTGTCATTTAGCGAGATGTCACAAAAAAGTGCTTTTCGTCAGTGCTATTTGACATACCTAACGAACTTCGATCTGAAAGCTCAGTATGATTGCATTCCGTCCACACCTCTAAGGGGTCGCAATTTAAGTACGATAACAATGTACATATAACACCAAAGACACCTAAGGCAAAGTTACCCACACGCGGGGTTGATAAAATTCATTCAGTTCAGAGATGTTGCTCACTTGCATGTGGTAATTTTGCTTTCAAGCACACATGACTATAGCCAACACCACGTGCGACCAGTTCTGTGCCATTTAGCTGCAACATCCGCAAGTATTGTGTTTACTCATCTGCAAAACAAACAACACATAGCGCCAGATTAGTATGTTGGTCTCGTGGTCATAGCAACGGGCGCTGCGGAAATGGTGACACCAGATAATGAATAATTCACATGTTCAAACCGCGTAAAATGACATTAGGCGACAAACAGGTCGTCCAGTAAACTAAAACAGTATATATATCTCGTTCACATGGCGGATCGATAAGAGTCGGATGAAGTATGCCGTATTAATAATAGCTCCATTCATTGGTATGTGGACCGCGCTGTCTACGGAGAATAAAAGGCGATATCGAAAAACGGAATCGGAACCATATTGGATGGAGTAGTAAAGCCCGGATAAATGATTTATGATCGCGATCTATGGTCAAGAGATAAGGCAGGCCAACTGTAGTTTGTGTATCAGACGATATCTATTCCAGCCATGATCAAATTATGTGCATTACTTGACACATTTCGTCAGCTGTTGGCCATCGATTATGATTGTGCATACGAAGTGATGATAATTCCTTCGTGTTTCTTGCGTAGATTACCAGGCGGCATATTACGGGTTCCAATCAGGCAGCGCGTTATCTTATGTTAAGACAATGTGATTTGTCATACAAATGTCGACATTGAGGAACATTTCAACGTCCAAATTAGGCACACATAATTGTGATGAATGGAAATCCAAACACACTACTGAATTCGCCGGCATAAAGTTGAAGATTAGATAGGTTTCGGTAACTGACTGTTGGCATGCAGTTACGATTACAGTTAGGTCACTACATGTACGTCAACAAGTCATGCGCATATTCTAACTAACCATGAAGCCCTAACCACCATAAGTGATAAGGTTTTAATTACTTCGGTTTGTATAAACAAATTTCTTTCAACTCAGTCAACTAGGTTTGTTGTATCATACAGCCATCATCTGCACTGTAAAAATAGGTGTTTAGGATCTCAACACAATGTTAAACGCAATACCGTTACAGTTTTCACACGCGTCAACGCATTTATTTTCTAAATGGAATGTTTATTATCTAAACGTCACGTTTTTAATGAATAAATGTCAAATATGTTTAGAAAATAAACTAATGTGTTTAAGGAATAAACACATAGTGTTAACATGGCGTTTTGTTTCTAAACATATTGATGTGTTTATTACCTAAACACCACGTTTGTGTCATTAAACACATATAATGTTTTGGAAATAAACGCATTATAATAACATGCCATTTAGGTTATAAACATAATAATGTGTTTAGCTGATGTGTTGATGTGTTTAGGTTAAAAACACATCCGGGCGTTTATGTGGTTGTTCCACTTTACACACACATGGACACGTTTATAAGACGAAATATGTTTATAAAATAGAATGTGTTTATTCAAGTAACATATTTAACAGTAACAGGATAGTCAAATTTACATATGTGTAACAGCTACAGACAAAACATAAGTAAAATCATGCATTCTCACAGTTCAATAGTTATATTATTTTCAGGCTGATTTTGATATTAGGTCTAAAAATAGTGATGTTTCCGCTAACAGACGGGGAAAAAATTAGGGGCGGGCGTAAATATATATATATATTTTTTTAACATTCATTTATGGATTATATTCATCTGTTTTTCCAAGGGACTTTTAATAAACATAGGGTGCTAAATAAGCACTGTAATGGTGGGATTTGAACACAAATGAGCCTAACTACATGTACCTTTATTCGGGTCCAGAGAATACAATCAGAGATGATAAAGGAAATTTTAATTAGGTTTTTGCAAGTATTAATTGTTTCACGGGTTAGTACAATAGTAGGGGCGGATGTCTGGAAATATCACTATTTTGTTTAGCTAAGCAGTAATGCATTATGGAAATTTATACGGTTCTCAGGATTCTTGAGACCTTAAAGGGTAATGTATACTAAATCCAGTACTTTTTGGGACCATCTCCGTTTATACTCAACAGATTATGTGTAAGAAATGAATGAATTTGAGCCATGGATTAGTGCAAAATCCACTCATATACTCTATGAACGATGCAAATAACATGGCAATTATAATGAATATGAATTTATGACTCATTTTAATTATAATTGCCATGACGTTTGCATTGTTATTAGAACACATGAGTGTATTTTGCGCTCATCCATGGCTGTAATTTATTCATTTGTTCCATAGATTATTTTGAGTATAAAAGGAGATGATCCTACAAAATGCCAGATTTAGGGTACATTGGTACAGCCCCCCTTTAAAAACAACGAAAAAACAGCTTGCCTAGACAAAGTCCAAAACTAATTGCTACAAAGTAATCTATATATAATTCCAAAATGTTTGCTGCCTTGCACCTAATACAACTGAGTTATTCCAATAGTTCTCTGTGGTAATGTCAACATGTGCTATTTTCCATGACTGCTCATAGTACTGGTGTATACAAATTATGTTTCACATAAATATTAACACATTAAAAAAAGACTGCATTATAAACATATTTAATATGTAGCTATAATTTCTACATACTATTGACCTAACGATAGATATGTCGTAATTCGGTCTGGAGCCATGAATATATCCTTGAAAATTCAGCACAAAGGATATGAAAATAGGCATAACATTGTAGATGGTGCTAAAAGTTATTCCATTAAATATACGGATGGCCTTTGCGCTGTGTATTGTGTTATAAATCTCTGCTTAAAATTGAAGCCAGATTATTTACAACATACCGATATAGCGCTCGCTAATCCTCGCCACTCAAGATATTTCAATATTGATTGATCACAGTAAATCACTCTCCGAAAAAAATTGCCACTTTGTTCATTATTTTGCTTATCAAACACTAATTATGTCATGTATATAAACAAATGCTTAGTTCACACAAAGTGTGTTTTGTGGGTAACCAGCCAACCAAGGCCATCAGTGCCGTTAAAATGTTAAATATATCAAATTTGTCTATATATACAAGCTTGACTACAGAAAGATAGTCAAGTAAATGATTATTGAAAACAAAAAATAATAGTCATGTTCGAATTAATAAAACATACTTGACACAATTGTGTCTTGAATTTACTATAGCTACGCACATGGTTCAGTGGCTGAAGGATTAGCCAATATGTGTCGACTGTAGTATCACGATGACATTCTTCAAGCTAATTGAACTAGCATTAGATCAGTTGACTACACAAGTAAATAACACTCCTCCATTGGCAAAATAGTCTCTAAGCTCAGACATAATAAATGGCCAAGAGGCAACGAACAGCTTCAAATGGTGAAATTGGGTCATTACTATGCAACCAAATCCGAACATCGTCGCCTACAACAACTGCTCCCTCCATCTCTCCGCTGTCCTCAGAAAGAAAGAGCACCAATTTGGGGGCTGTCTGACGATTTGTTTTCGTTTCTTTATCCAAGTCTTCAGACATCACACCCTAGAAAGGAAGACACATTCTAATTAATATTTGTGGATTTTAAGGACTGAATTTACTAAAACATGCTCAAAGCGTATTGATTTGTTCACTCCAGAATGAAGCAAATAATAAACACAATGGCACGCCTCAAAATCAAATAAAAAAACAAACAAACGAACCAAAACAATATTTGTCCACCTTGCATACATAACGAGTCATAGGCAACCATAGCAGGGCTTAAAGGTACGGGAGGCCATGCTGTGAAAATATTTCCATCGGTTAAAAACCGCCACAAACAGAAAGAATATTAAAATGTAGACAGACTTTGTCCGTATACAAATAAGCAATATCGCATAAACAGTATGTTATTGTCATATGTTTGACCATTGTTATGTAAACAAAAGCATAAAAAGTTACTTTCCTGGTGTTTGTTTATATTATGATGGTAAACATAAAGAGCGTTCGTTGTTGCTGAATCCTGATATGGAACTAATGAAGAACGTTTATATCATTTGTGTGTGATTAGCCAGTAACACTGTGCTGTCTTCTGTAACAATCAGGCTCTTGCTTAGGTAAAATATAGTAGGTATGTATGATAGCATGCTGTTTACGCGATGTTCATGGTATATATGAACGAAACTGTATGCGTTTTAATGTTTTTCTGTTTACGGTGATTGGAACAAATATGAATATTTTCGACAACTAAGGCCTCCCGTGCCTTTAATATTCCATGTTATTCGTGTGACAAACACTGCATGTCCTGAATCAAAATTGATTTGCACAATTGCCAACATCTGATTTGTGTTAAAAAAAACAAATTTTAGTGGAAAAATATTAGCAGTAGTTTGGCTGAAACGACGATAGCTGTCAGTTGAAGGAAGTCCTGTTGAATGTTGATTGCGAAAAACATTTTCGACTATTCGTTGCCTGAAACGGAAGTGCAGTTTGGAAATCCATGCATTACCCGCTTCAAAACCCAACCCCGCTCGTGGCTGCGGCCCTCGTAGTCTGATTTTGGAACATCATGCTGATATTTAGATTCCTAACTATCAAAAGATCAGAATAAATTTAGATTCTCCTCACTTTCAATGGATTTTGAGCCCTGCATAGGCAATGGTAGAGACCTCATTGATAAACAGAAAAGTGCCAAAAATAACTAGAGGTGTGACTGTCCCAATGGGACTACGGATACCCCCCTGTTTTTAAAATACTAAGATGTTTCACATGTCAGTAAACATTTAGTTAAAATAATAAAATAACAGTTCCCATTGCAGGTGTACAACCATAACCCTAATCTTAAACCTATTGACCGAAAACTGTAGGAAATGCACAGGTTCCCATGGTACTAAATATCAGTGCCAAGATTAAAAAATATTGACCGAATGTAGGAATAAAAGCTCGGACAAAATTATGCATGTTGCATAAAGAGTTTCTAAGTCGAAAAAGGGGGATAACTCCACCAAAAAATGTCAAACAGACGTCATAATCGCAGGTGCACAAGTTCCCATGATACTAAATATCTGTTCCACGTTTTTAAAAAATTGACCAAAAAATGTAGGAATAAAAGCTCGGACAAAAAAAAAAGTATACATGTTGCAAAAACATTCTAAGTAAAAAAAAGGGGGGATAACTCCACCATAAAAAGTCCGACAGACGTCATAATCGCAGGTGCACAGGTTCCCATGGTGGTTGAGGTCTGTGCCAAGTTTCACGGAAATTGATCAAAAAACGACTGAGAAAAACTCCGGACAAATTTGTGTCCACGGACGGACGGACGGACGACAGACGACGGACAAGCTGACTCCAGTATACCCCCCATAACTTCGTTGCGGGGGGGGGGGTATAATAATATACGTGCATTTTATATTTCTAATACATAATATGTCTGCTAAGTCATATGTGTTAATAGCTCAATTGATGGCAGGATTAGGCACTAAATTTATCATTTTGGAAACTCAAGAATTTATAAAGTCATCTCAAATAGGGAAAAGAGTTGGACCTTACCTTTTTGACATCAATGACCGAGTCTTTGTCTTTTGCCATTTCCCTTTAAAAAAGCCTGTCTGCTTCTCCAACCATTTCCATGTTTTGATGAAGGTCTCGGTTCCTGTTACCTGAAGAAAAAGAATCAAGGTTTTACCACTCACAGAAATAAAATGGGCCGAATCCTCAAAATCGCACATAATTATTTTGCTGATCGCTTCGTATAATGTTTGAAAGCACTGATATGATGAGACATGATATCTGGTGTGGTTGAAATGACACTTTGTATTGCTTCCTGCGAAAGTCTGTGTTTGGTGTCCAAAGATAAGAGATAGGCAGCACTGTATGAAATTAAACAGTTTGGTTGAAGCAAGAAGAGTGCCTCCGTTTCATATGCATTTTAAAAGCTGGCCAACTTTTCGTAGTGTAAGCACACGATTCAACTGTACAATTAAAAATGAACATCTTATCAAATTTATGAAAGCGAACAACATGATAACAAAATTGTCTATAATTATGCGATTCGTAATAACACATAGTGCATTTGAGGACATTCATTTTGAGAATTCTAATTGATCTGTTGTTGAACTTGAAATTATTTAAATTATTGATAAGATTCAAGGAGATTTAACTCAATATTTAAAGATACGGGTGGCGTTGGCGGTGGGTATGCTGTTAAAATATTCACCTCCACCAAAAAACCGCCTTAAACAGAAAGAATAATAAAATATAGACATACCTTGTTATTATACCAATCAGAAATATGGCATAAACAGTATTTTATTGTCAAATGTTTTTCCTTTGTTATGTAAACAAAAGCAAAAAAACGTTACAGAACCTGGCTTTTGTTTAGATCCGGATATGGTCAACATAAAGAGCATTATTTGTTAATGTATTTCTTATATTGAAATAATAAAGAGCGTTTATATCATTTGTGTGTGAATAACCAATAAAATTTCGCTGTGTATGTAAATAGCAGCAAAACGTCTACATAACAAGATCAGGCTCTTGTTTACGTACACAATCGTACGCCTTGACGACAATATACTATTTACGCGCTGATTATGTTTGGCATATGAACAGAACTATGTATATTTAATATTCCTTCTGCTAATGGCGATTTGAACAAATATGAATAATTATGCAACGAACGCCGCCCGTGCCTTTAATTATTTGGTTCAAATTTCACAAAATATAAATGATTACTACCATCTATTCTATGTAAAACTAGGGACAGCACAATTTTTTGTCTTGAAATTAAGTTAATGTAATGATGGTTTGAAATTAAAATTTAATGTGGTTCAAATCACAGCCCAAAATTATATATTTATAATATAAGTATATACCACACATTACCAGAATTTTCCCACATAGTTTTAGTTTACATGTTATTGTTCAGTGTTGACACTGTTGTTACGTCAGTGTTGATGTTCAATTATTGTCAATATGAATTTTCAAAAATATGGATTAAAAACTTGAAAAAGTAACACAATAAACATGCCATGCATGTACTATGATTATAGCCTACTAGTATATCGGTAAAGTTAAGTACATGTGCAATAGTAGTATTAGTACATGTAATAATCATGTAGCTAGGCTACATGTATATATTAAACTTAAACATTAAATAAAAGTTAAAAATCATATGAATACAAACTTTTTAAAAGATTTATTTGGGAAAATTGGGTAAATTCTCTAAATTAGTCCTTACATGTACTGTATGATATGAATTTCTAGTTTTAATACTCAAATTGTTAGATGAATCTGTCACTTCACCCACCACTCGCAGACGAGTCGCGGAGCAGTAATGGCCGTCAGCCACTTTCAGTTTGACTGTGAGTGACTTGTCAGCAGATTTTACTTGTTTTCGATATGTTTTAAAAATAGATCAACCGCAGTTGCAAAGAAAATGTACTTACTAAATTGAGAAAGTATCCAAGAATTGAAATATTGCTGTTGTTATCTTGTTGTGGAAATAAACAAACCGACACAAACTCTGATCAACGACTCAATGCCGACATCTTTGTTCCTCTTCATCTTTGAATAACGTGCTGCCAACACGCGCATGCGCCGGAATCAAAATCTGTGGGTCGGTGCTGTGAAATCGCGGAATCGAATTACACCCTAAACGCCAATATATCTGTCAATGGGTCTGTCTGATTAAACACATTGTTTAGCTGGATGTCGTATAACAATTAAAGAAGAATATGGCCGAATAAGGCCATCGTTGTTATCGACATACAATAATGCTGCCACACGCGGGGAATCTTGGGGCTCATATGTCCCGCAGGCTCTATTTGTTGCATATGAAGCGGGAGGGGTAATAAAATGAATAAACATTCGCCGTAATCAACACCCAAATCCTGGTGGGTTTTTTTCCCCGATTTTCTGCAATAATGACATTAATGTGTACACAATCAGCGGGTTCAATTTATGTCTAGACTTGAGCATTGAGAAATTCTACAATCCATGTAGCCAATACATTATATTTGTTGTATAGACTGTATGGCATATGCCCTATATGCTATTGCAACAAGTTAAACACTTTGTCGCTATACACCTACACATAAACACATATAGGTATAATCCATCAAAATATGAAACGTGCCGTTTAGGTTCCAAACATTTTATAAACAGCTAAATGCCTATTAAACGCATATAACGTCAATTAGTATTTACAGTGTGTGCAACCTGCCGATAACTGTCATCAATTGTTTCTTATGATTCGCCTTGAATTATTAGAGGTCCCGCTCTGTACAATTTCGATGTCGATGGCAAATCCGTTGCAAAATACAAGTAACCATTTTTTGGGTAATTTGTAGAATGTAATATCGCGTTCCTGGTGCATAATAAATCCATAGAAAGGTATTATACAATGTATATCGACCCACATAGTATTTTGACCCCAACATGTATACATGTAACCAACTTGCACATGAGCGTTACAGGGTGACATTTGAAGCATACCGCGTTAAGAAAAATACAAGGCTCACTGTAGCAGTGGGGCTGCATTCATTTATGTTTCTTTATCATACTTAATCAACCTGTGAAGCCAGGTGTCAATTCTCAGCAAAATATGGTACAACAATAAGCTATAACGATAACGGCTTCGTTATACATGTACATGTACACGTACAACTATATTTATACCTTTTTAGAGAGGGCAAGTGTAACCGTATGCCACTACTTCGCATCTTGTGTGGTAGGTAGAAGTGCTTAGAAGAGTTTCTACGTGTATCATGTTTTTCGTACTAAATTTTACCATATGTGCTGTCTTTCCTCAACCATTAAACTGACGCCGTGATAAGACCGCACGTGGCTGAAACAAGTCTAAATCACAACAAATCAATCCAAATGAACTTGACGAGATAACATTGAGTTCACATGCTATCTAGATGCGAAGAAACCACCTAATGCGCATAAGATTGTCCACTTATAAACGGACAATCCTTACCAAAATTGTCATTAATAAATGGACAATACAACCACGCGTGGCACGCGAGCTTGGGATTGTCCGCTAAATCACGACATATATCGATAATCCTGCATGTTAGCTTCATATTAAATCTTAAGGGTAATAACTCTATAAAGAATGTAACTTTACTAAATAACGGAGATTTGTATGAGAAATTTGCAACACCACATCAGATCAACTCTTGTGAAATATAAGTCAAATTCTTCCCTTGGGTTGGTGGGTTTGATGGAGGTTTGGGGTACGCTCTTTAAAAACACTTCTTCGAATATTTCCGTTAATTTCGTCAAAAACTCTTCTTCAAATATCTCCGTTATTTCGTCAAAAACACTTCTTCTCATTCAAATCACCGTTATTTAGTAAATTAACATTCTTTATAGAGTTATTGCCCTTCGTATTAAATATGAAGCTAACATGCAGGATTAGCTATACATGTCTTCATTTAGTGGACAATCCCAAGCTCGCGTGCCACGCGTGGTTGGATTGTCCATTTAGTAATGACCATTTTAGGTAAGGATTGTCCGTTTATAAGTGGACAATCCTTGAAGAATTGCATGGAAGAAACAGTCTTCAGCATGTGTCCCGACCTCTTGGTTGGTGGTGGGATTGATTGCATCTGGACCACATCCGTGTTGCCAGAATGTTTCGCACCGTGTTATAGTTATCGACTCCGTCTTATGGTTATGGACTGTTCTTATGAACCCATCGTGATTGAGCAATGTGTCGGTGGTGTCTATACATGCAGTGGTCTTTCCTCTGCCAACAAAACAACTGGCAACGTCGTGAAACACGGGTCCCTGGAAAACATTATTAGCTCCTAAATCTAAGATTTTTGAATGATTTGAGTACTGTATATAAGTATGTATGTTATCTTTATCAAGGAGCTGTGTATGAAACAACACTGAATCCAAAACCAATCGACTTAAAGGTACGGTTGGCCTTGGCGGTGGGTATCCTGTAAAAATATTTCCACCCGTCAAAAACCGCCACAAACAGAAAGAACATCAAAATGTAGACAGACTTTGTCCGTATACAAATAAGAAATATCGCATAAACAGTATGTTATTGTCATTTGTTTGACCATTGTTATGTAAACAAAGGCATAAAAAGTTACTTTTCTGGTGTTTGTTTATATTATGATGGTAAACATAAAGAGCGTTCTTTGTTGGTGAATTCCCTATATGGAACAAATAAAGAGCGTTTCTGCCATTTTTGTGTGATTAGCCAGTAGCATTGTGCTGTCTTCTGTAACACAATCAGGCTCTTGCTTAGGTAAAATATAGTAGGTCTTTATGATAACATGCTGTTTACGCAATAGTCATGGTATATATGAACGAAACTGTATGCATTTTAATGTTTTTCTGTTTACGGTGATTGGAACAAATATGAATATTTTCGACAACTAAGGCCTCACGTGCCTTTAATCGACATGTAGACACAACGATGGGTCCATATACGCGAGATACAATGTAACAGTGTGAAAGTATCCCGACATGTTGGTCGCTGGTTGGAACTGTTTGCATTTGGATCTGAATATTGCCAGAGTATTTATCGGTAATATAGCACACTGTGTTATAGTTATAGACTTCCCATATCACCTCATCGTGATTGGGTGACCTATATCAACACGAGACAGCTGTGCGACGTGACGCCGGCTTCATTATATCTATCAAGTGATTTAATATCGACGGATATTATTTATTCACCAAACAACCACTATATTATACCCATGCAAAGTCCGTGAGCAACATGTGAAGATGAAACCCGCGATAGAAACATAAGTCATTTATAGCGAATTACAAACGCACTGAATTGAGATCGTGTATGGCGCCATTTTGAAGGTTGTTCCCGCTTGCCCTTCATTGCTCCAATCACCCCTATTATGTTTTGTTCACCACACAGTAGTCGTGTAAACGCTAATCGTTTATTTCGACTGCAATGAAGGGGCTATCTCGGCAGAAATGTTCCATTTTAACCCTTTCTATACTAAATCATAATTGATGAGTAGTTATTCCATAGGAAATGTTCAGATAATTGAACTTAATATCTAAACATCTCCCTCAATAAATAGGAATTCTTCTGCTCTTTTGTTTATCTGTCGTCAGTTTTTATCCCTTAACATCCCTCCAAATGAATAATAGACCATTCCGATGTACACATTTTAACTGACTGGGAGAATCAATTTAGTATAAAAAGGGTTCAGGTTGTGTCCCTTGTTCTTCGGTGCACCCACCACCCCTGATTTATCTATCATTTTTGCATCGCACACTGTGCGTTCGGGTGCCGCTCGTTTACTTTGAATGTACTGAAGGGGCTGTCTCAGCGAAGTGGGTGTCCTACAACTAAACAAGTTCAAGTTTTTTATTTGGTAATGTATATATCAAACATAACAATGGTACACAGGTTAAAAACAATAATGATAATACATGACTAGGAGCTGACGTGACCTTCTTGTCGTCTGCCTGACATCTCCCAGCAATTAAATTCCTTTCTGGCTCCGTGCTCCCCTGGTCAGTGGTCATACAATCAAATTAAACATGTGCTTATATGGCATTGCAACTTTTATCAACAACAAAATAGTGCTGCAATATCATTAGATAATAACTATTGCCGTTTTTTCATTTAATGCAAATTATTAATGAAAATGAAAATAAATATGATAATGAGACAGAACAAGTATCCAAACAAATATCAGTTCCCTATGCTATGTTTGTGGTATGGTATGACTACCTCATCGTGACAATATTAGTTTTTACATTCAACTTTTTCATGGTAAGACTCGATTAATTCTAGTGTAACCTGGCGTTAATGTTGGTACGTGGCATAAGGTATTCTAAATTTATGTCAACTTCTTTCCATTATTTTTGGAAGATATGTATTGGTCAACATGATGTAGTCAATGTTATCCATGATGTCATACCATTGGCTAAACCGAGAAACCAATAGGGTCGTTGATAAAATGAAGACAGTCGATATTGCTGGGATCTCGTCCTCAAACTATGCTAATTACTCCGCGAAGTGGCTAACCAACGGAAGTCGGCCCCCGTGACTGGTCTCATTAGTTGAATTGATAGTTTCCGAATGTTGCTTGATTGAGAATTTGATGGGACCAACCAGACAACTGCAGAACACATGGACGTTCTGAAGACAATCCATTAGAGAACGTCGTGCCATCAAGGTTAGAACTGTGTTTGTTTGTTGTTGTTTTTTTGTCAGCAGAAACTCAGCCAGCTTTCAGCTTCAAAAATTGTTTGAAACACCTGTCGCATAGTGGTTATTCTTAGTGAATGACGGGAGCAGCGCTTGTGCAGCATTAAAGATCCTCTGTCAGTGCATTCTCTTATATATGCGAGTCTCCCATAGGGAGCCTCGAATATATAAGAGAATGCACTGGCTTACAAGAATAATGTAAATTTTGTTAGGCCAATTCATTCTCTTATGTATGAGAGCCTCCCTATGGGAAACTCGCATATATAAGAGCATGCATTGGCACAGGGCTTTCGCAACATTTCAGGAAACTTGAAAGGGTTAATCTGGTCTATTTAATTCTTAGGTAATGAAACATGAAGAATCTCACACTTTCTAATAATATTGTTAACTAATGCAACCTAAGCATGTGGGACCATATAAGAGCATGCATTGGAACAGGGTTTTCGCAACATTTCAGGAAAAACTCCAGTCTTGAAAGGGTTAATCTGGTCTATTTAATTCTAGGTAATGAAACATGCAAGAATTTCACACTTTCTAATAATATTGTTAACTAGTGCAACCTAAGCATGGGGGGACCAAATGTAAAGTATAAAAGAGACCAATATTAGGTTGGTTCACGGTGTATGTCGACAAGATAAAAGTCCGATCGGCGCCGTGTATTCAACAAAAGTGGCAGAAAACACGGTTCGGATTAATCACCTGCTCAGTCACCTGATCATTACTGACCAATGCATGCATAGAACATGCATTCGTCTCAGGTCATCTCCAATGTTTACTTTACATTAGTTGAATGGATAGTTTTCCAGATGTTGCTTGATTTAGAATTCGAATGGACAAAACTGACAACAGAATGCTTGCGTTTTGAAGAAAATCCACTAGAGAACGTGATATCATCAATGCATTTCTCTTTCTCTGATACACAGTTCGTGTATAGGGGCATATAACTAGTGTTACTGGAGAAAATGCGATAGCGGATACAAGTCTTAGCCAAATTCGATGATGTATTCTGTTTGGACTTAAACGAATGCAAATTATACAGACCAGGCTGGCAAGAGAAGAAATGTGACAAGGGTGCGCGCATATTCCAGGCGCTTACTAGTCGTGCTTATTATATGTAAAAGATATATGATAGTATATTATGTTTTATTTTCCAGTATACATATATATATATATAATCAGTACAGAATATATTTAAGTGATATTGTATATTCGGTGCGGGGAATATTCAGGCTAGACTGCCTTCCTGTCATTGCACATTGCATATAACTGCATATAGTCATAACATTATAGATATATACGGTGGGAAATCACGTGGTTTCGAGTTGATGAGTATAACGCATTCAAAATGGCCCAGACGATCGAAAAAGCGACCAGAAACGAGGAAAAGGGTAATAAACTAGGATAATTATATATTGCATAGTATTTTGGCAGCTGGGAGCATATGCCACACTATTGCTCAAACAAGTTGATACCTCATGTGTGTCCTAGACTCCTAGTTCAGTTGTTTGTTATAACATTCTGACCACAAGTTGTCAGTCGAAGGATTCTCCTAGATGTATGGACTGGTGTATTCACAAACCTCCGACTGGCAACTTTGGTCAGAATGTTAGAGAACTACCGCGTATTTCGGAACAAATAACCTATGAACTTGTTTTTTAAATAAACTAGGATATGCTCGTAATATTCAGAATGCTATGTTTTGTGTCAGTTCCTCATACATTATGTTTTTGTGCGTTTGCATATTTTGACTGCGTGGTACTCACCAACTTCGAAACCACGTGATTCCCCACCGTGATACCGCTAGACATATTTCCCACGTAACATGGCGACAGGGAGGTTTATGGAATGTTCAGATATCAATGGTATAAATGGTAGAAGCAATTAGAGATGTCGTTCTTGAGATAATGGTTGGAGTTATGTACATGTAGCACTATGAAATATGTTGATATGATAATTTTTCAATTGCGGCACTTGATCATAAGAGGAACACAATCGCTGCCAGAGAGTAACATACATGTACCTCATATAATAGGCAAGCGCCTACATAAATGTACCCACGATGCACAGGAACCAATAAGTTTTCGGAATTTAAATAAATATATCATTATATGTATATATCTGTATCTGTCTGTATCTGTATGTGGTTTCAGTGCAGGATCCTGTCAGATGTATTAGCACACGGGATGAGACTATGACGTGGTGTTAGATGTTGTTTCGTCCTCTGATGGAAGTAGAGAGCGCATAGAATATATATCCTCATGTATTTCATATATTGTACATATGCCTATTAATACCGACGCACATGCACCAAAGGAAACCGACCAACACCAGAGAGTATATAACAGACTATATAACAGGGACTGGCTCAATGTGTCACCAATTCATCCACGTCTGGTATACACACCCACCCACGGAGGCATGTTGTTCATTGTGAACATTTACTTACATGTGTATTCAAATTAAATAAAGACAAGCAGTATCCCCACCTAGGTGGCAATAGTTAGGGATGGGTATTTTCAAAATATTCTAAAAATAATAATTAAAAACAGTTAATATTTGTTTGAGATCGGTTAATACAATTACATTACAATCTAAGGGCCGTAACTCTGGTATGGCCGGGCCAAGTTTGCGAACTCGTTCCAGAAAAACGTTGATAATTGTACGAAACATCCCCCGGACAAAGGGCCGTATCTCTGGTGAAAATGTCAGGCCCGGCCTAGTTCGTGAACTCGTTTCAGATATCCCCTTGTGAACCAAAAATCTTTTAAATCCGTTGATATTTATTCTAAATAACCCCCGGACAACTGATCGAGGCGGGCAGACGGACGCCCCGACGGACGGAACCCATTCCTATATCCCGCGCCGACTCGCATTATGAATGTCGGATATATATATATATGCACAACAGATAATAAGGAAAACCAATCCCCACCAGAGAGGAATAGTTTTCATGTATAATATAGGGAAGGGTTTCTGTAAAAATCATTCCCGTGAGGATAGACTTGGTATTAATGGTACATTTTACGTTAGCTTGGCGCCGTGACCTCCGTCTGCGGGAGTGGGTATGCCACATTACTTCATTATTCGTCTCGGTGCGTTCTGAACGAAAATCGATCGGTTACGTCACCTAATCCCCAGTTGACGTTTTCTGAATCCGCGCAGCATATTAGTAGGAAACGTACATCCGGAAACGCGATTGATGGATAACCGGTTTGCAGTTTGACAGCGTCTGGCGTCTCGGAAAATTCGATAGACAATGCAGGACTTTAATTGTGAGAAAATGTGTATCTGAAAGACATTAAATTACCAATCATTGCAGATGGTTAAATCACGCGATGCGTGCCAAATTGCAAGGCAGAGGTCAGTCCCCTCGGGAGCGAGGTTGGTTGAACTCTGCCCTGTAGTTGACATGCGTGCCTTTGTTTTCTGTGTGTTGCCTGTACTCAACTAGGGCCAACAGTCCCTACTGTGATGTACCGTACTGTACTGGTGTGTTAAATCGTTCAGATGGTACTCTTCTGGAGACAATCACTATAGTTTAAAACAACAATGTTGTGCAGTGTGCCGGAAATAGGACCTATTATAAAGAGCGTTTATGTTGTGGTTACTATTACCGGCGTATATTAAAGAGCGCTTCTCCGCAAATGATAAACGCAACTCGGTGTTTTGTTTTTTTTGGTGAATCCCCTTCTGGATTAATTTGTTGAGCAATTCAGCTCGCTAAAGGAGACTCCCCATTCGTGAATTTTCAAAAAATCGCAATTTCAAACCATCAATTTGAAGTGGAAAATTAGTATCCTCTATAACCAATTTATGATATAGTACTATAACAACACCCGTTCACCATCACAATATGAGAAATACGTTCTAATAATTACGTAAACAAAAGTAGGGTAAACAAAATAAAAACAACAATTTTCAGGCTGGTCATTTGAGAGTTTGACCGGAAATATTTGCAACAAATAATGTTCCCCTTCAAATAGATAGTTTGAAATTGAGATTTTTTGAAAATTAAGTGCAAATTGACTTGGAACTATAAAATTCAAAGAGAGAGAGATGGGGAGGACAGTCCTACAAAGGAATGAGATAGACTAGTCCTCTACATATACATGGGGGTGATAGCCATACGTCTTATTTGCACTTAAGCGCAAATCACTCGCTTAATGGTAAATAATAGTATTCTACCAGGGTAATTTACCTAGTTATTAGGGTAAATTTACCACGGTATAGTATCGAGGTACGCTTACATATGCTTTAACATTTGAGATAACAGATCGCAGTCTATATGAATCACACATGTCATTGCATAATGTATTAAACTTTTGTTGACTTAGCTGACTTATATTTTTAACAGTATGAAATCTTCACAGAGCCTAAATTTATTGCGCGAGAGAAATCGCGAAGCATTGGGGATATGTACACAATTATATTCAATATTTTTTTCTCGAAATTACACCAGAGCGATCAAATCCATTTAGGAGGTAATCATTTATTTAACTGTGTTATAATCCCTGTTTAAAATAAATATGGGTTCAGTTATGCTATATTGTGACCGTTAGACACTCAGTCAAATCTTATGGACATATTGGAATGGGCTGTTGTGGTCGACATACTGTACTCTCGTCGCAATCCCTCTAGTTTACGACAGTATATCTTCACAGTGTGCCTCGGATATTGACGAGATTGTATCTATAATTGGGTCCTAATCCGGGCGAATTGCAACTCTGATGGCAACGCTATGGGTCGCAATACCATTATTACTGTCCTGATCCCCTATACGTATCCCAACTAACTGCTCGCTGTCGATTTTTGGAATGGCTGGTCTCCAGACGGCAAACTAGCATTAGTGGACCATGATTATCCAATAGAATGGATATGGGAGAGTGGGCATGAATATAACTGGCCTTGAACCCCTACCATCCGTATGTTTTGCACTGGCCCTGGCTCAATATGGCCGTTGGCGTTATCTTCGCAGGTTTTGCAAATCTATACCATGAAAATGGTAAACATTGATGATGTTGTTGATGTGGATGTTTAATAAATAAGAAATAATAACAAAGCAGGATACATGAATTACTAGTATTGCACAGGAGACCTACTGACCGTCTTCCTGCTACATCTGAATAAATAGTACAATATGAAAAGATGATACATGTAGCGTATGCAATTTCGGGTTTGCTGGTTGTTGTTAATTTTAAATATACTATATTGACATTTAATTGAAATTTATACTAAATTGTGAACTTAAGAGTTGATATCCTATATAATTTTGGGATTGATGGACAAGTTAGAACAAATATTCGAAATAATATTGGGAGACTGCGACTGCCCTGTATAATATAGTTTTTGAACCAAATAGAGTGGCCGGTGGAGGTAACCGTCTGTGTCTTTCCGCGCGCATTCTAGGAATCATGGGACTAAATGATTTCCCATAGGCGACAGTGTTAGCGTTTCGGCCAAATTCACTGAATTGAAGCCTGCAGGGCCATACCAGTGTTGTTTACCCAGCTAGATTGACACCAGTTGATCACGAAAATGCAAGAAAAATCATAGGTCATGTGTTTACTTTTTAAAATAAATCCCCAAGTGTACGACAGGGCTAAATTTGATCTGGAAAAACCCAGCAGCTAGTTAAATTAATTTCCCGCTCACAAAAATCCATTCCCCCATTCATTCACCAGTTTAAATTATTTAGATATGATGTACAAATCAAATAAACGCGATGTCATCCTTTAATAACGTGTCGCATGTATCAGGTGAAGGTCATTCTTCAGTTACCTTCACATTCTAATTGAATCTGACATCGAAACAGCTAGACAAACGGTGCGTGTATCTTAAACAGCTAGACAAACTCTAGAACACAGTTAGCTCCCTGATTCATATATATATATGTATATGTGTAAAACACAGCATTTCTTATAGTATTTTATCCAAATATAGACCTTACTGAAACCAAAAATGGATTATATCGGGCAGTAGTGGTTTATTTTTTCATTATGAGGCATCCTGAAAATTAGTGTCAATCATCAAAATAAAGCCAGAATATTTAGATTGTTTTATCAATTTTACTAGCTGATGCATCTCGTATAACTGAAGTATGCCCTTATATACCATAATATTACTAAATTAAAGAGGAAATGTTAATATACATTTGAGAGGGATATATTGTCCAATTTTAACCCTTTTCATGCAGAATTTGGCAATTTATAATAAACATTTACCAAAATTAACAGAAAATTTTAATTTAAAATACTTTAATAGCAATATAAAGCAACCATAAGTCAATTGAGATATCTAAACATAATGATACAACATCAGACAAAGCCTCAGGCATGAAATTTTACCAGATGACAGGGCATACTGTCTGTTTAACAAACCTGCCATGACAGTCTTGCACGACAGTAACTCTAGTGGTGATGCCATCACCCCCCCCCCCCACCCCCCCCCCCCCCACCCCGACTTGGGGTGGGGCTACGATCCCCTATACGGATACTGGGTGCCGGAAGTTTAATTAGGTCAACTGCCACCTTTTCCCAATGGGGGGGGGTCTAACACTCCTCGAAATTGTGGGGAGGGGGCTTTAGACCCCATGACTCCCTAAGTGTACCTGATGTCCATGCAAAACTCTCAGATTTATCACTTTCTTTACTATCTACAGGCGAATGCATGCGTTTCTTCTTTAAATCTGTTCAAATGTGGTCATTATCATTTGAAAATAAGAAAATATGAAATTAACAGCTAGATTGACACCAGTTGATCACGAAAATGCAAGAAAAATCATAAGTCATGTGTTTACATTTTAAAAGAAATCCCCATGTGTATGACAGGGTTATACCACAGACAAATTTGATCTGGAAAAACCCAGAACTACAGCAGCTAGTTAAATAAATTTCCCGCTCACAAAAATCCATTCCCCCATTCATTCACCAGTTTAAATTATTTAGATATGATGTACAAATCAAATAAACGCGATGTCATCCTTTAATAACGTGTCGCATGTATCAAGTGTACTCGTTCCCCCACTCTAGAACACATTTAGCTCCCTGATTCCTATTCTAATTGAATCTGACATCGAAACACCTAGACAAACGGTGCGTGCATCTTAAACAGCTAGACAAACGGTGCGTGTATCTTAAACGGCTAGACAAACGGTGCATGTAACATGAATGTCTCTTCTTAAAGATACGGGCGGCGTTGGCGGTGGGTATGCTGTTAAAATATTCACCCCATTCAAAAACCGCCATAAACATAATTAATAGTAAAATATAGACCGTCCTTGTTCTTATACCAATCAGAAATATGGCATAAACAGTATGTTATTGTCAATTGTTTTTCCTTTGTTATGTAAACAAAAGCAAAAAACGTTACGTTACCTGGCTTTTGTTTAGTTTCAGGTATGGTAAACATAAAGAGCGTTATTTGTTACTGTTTTCCTGATATGGAAATAATAAAGAGCGTTAATATAATTTGTGTGTGATTAACCAATATAATTGCGCTGTGTTATGTAAACAGAAGCGCAACTTCTGTAACACGAGCAGGCTCTTGTTTACGTACACAATCATACGTCTTGACGACAATATACTATTTACGCGCTGATTAAGTTTGGCATCTGAACAAAACTATATATATTTTAATATTCGTTCTGTTGATGGCGATTTGAACAAATATGAATATTTCTGCAACGAACGCCACCAGTGCATTTAATGGGGAATAAGGCTTTGAAGTGGATACATTTGTAGACACTTTGTCGAACTATCGTCACTAAGAAGTACATGGACGAACAGATATACTTGGATATTATTTGTATTATTGTTAACTCTACAATGGCGAGATGCCACATGTTAAAACCTTCGTTATGTAAACATTACTGTTATAGTTCCAGTCTGTTATCAAAACACAGTTGAAAAATTCTGATCAAAGCATGAAGATGTACATTATAAAAGGTCAGAACAATGAAAAATATCTAAAAGCACACATATTTTCACCTAAATATTTGAATAACAACTGCTATTGGCGATGTTTGCTGATTAACCCTTTACCCAACAGAACGGCCCTGTGCCAATGCATTCTCTTATATATGCGAGTCGACCATAGGTCGCCTCGCATATATAAGAGAATGCATTGGCTTAACACATTAAAAATTATAAAATTGTTAAAGAATGTAAGAAAAAATGGTAAAAAGTGTTAAAAAAAGATTTTTTTTAGGCCAATGCATTCTCTTATATATGCGAGGCGACCTATGGTCGACTCGCATATATAAGAGAATGCATTGGCACAGGGCATAACTGTAACTATCACAATGTGGTCAAGGAGCCGGTTCCAATGATATCCATATTTGTATGGTTCTATTGAGACAGACCGAAGATATTTTAGGCTGTTGAAGCTTTATTTGGCCGGTTTTGGCCGGTTTGTTGGGTAAAGGGTTAAATGACTGGCACTGTAATATAATTTGTTTATATAGCAATGGTTTGCACATATACAATATCGACAAGTGAAGCTATCAATAATATCACTGCATGGTAGCAAGGTATATCTAGTTTCCCATGTTGTTTTTAGTTTTGAGGGTTTGATGTTTTATATTTCATATTTACGCAATGTCACTTTAAATTATATGCATTTCTCTGCTTTATGATCATTCATGCAGTGTCAATGTGAAGCTCTCCCCGTTTGGGTTCCGATTTACGGTCTCATTCTGATATAGAAAACTTAGAAATAGTAATTGAATAGTGTCAAATTTGATGGGACATGTTTAATACATCATGACTGCGATCGAGACAGCTAGACAGGACTGTGTATGTGACAGGAATGCGGGATCGAATGCAGTCTCTTAACTCAGATACATCTCTCAACAAGAAATCGTTGGGATAATTTAGAGATCTATATTGTCCATCAGTCACATGTTGTTTCTTGTGGCAGTGAGATTTGATAGTGAGTTTGCATCAACTGGTACATTACATGCATTTCCTCTATTGATAAGCAGATGTGAGCCACAAGAACCAAGGACGAGAGGGAAGACCACTAACGAGTCCATTTACCTTCGTGATTTAATTTATTCTGCGGCAGATACATGTACCTCACAAAAGGCCAAATAAAACATGCAATGATGTTCTTCTGATTAGTTATCTGTATTGTATTCCAGGTCACAACTCAAACCAAGATATATTACATTTGTATCCTTTTATTTTGCATACAAAATACAAATAATATCAATTACATCGACTGTCGTAAATCATACATTTGTTAATGTATAATGCATCAATACTAGATCATGTGAACCTCTACTCTGGCTAACACACGTAGAGATTATATTCCACCAGTACAAAACCTTTTTGAAGATTTGACAGGGGGAACCTTATAAAGTTGAAAAAATAACGCGTGGAATATTTCTTAGTTATTATCTGTTCCTTAATAATGTACTTCACTGTAGGTGAAGGTACCAGCTCGAAATTTCACGATTTAAGTAAATTTGTGAGCGATTTTGCTTTGCGTGGCTTACAATTATGGAATTTTTCCTGGGTAATTAATTCAATGTTTTTTGCTATATCGGCTCACAAAAGTCACAGAAAAACATGCAATTTGGAGTTGGAACATTCACCTACAGTGAAGTACATTATTAAGGAACAGATAATAAGTAATAAATAAATCCCCACGTTATTT